>JALPQD010000414.1:711715-1151715 GCA_023101885.1 Typhlomys cinereus | reverse complement strand
GCGATGTAGCTCCCTGCTTTAAAAGTTAATAGAACTGGGTGTTATGTTAGACTTGGTGTTTTGGGCATTTAGTTCTTTTTTTAATTTGTTGACACTTTCATACACAAATGCAGTGATCTGTATGTTTCACCCCTTATTTCCTATTTTCAGCTTCCCTCTTGTCCCACTTCACCCGCTTTCCTTTCCAGCCAGTCTTCCTCCTAATTTTAGGCCTTTATGCATCTGGATATCTGCACTAGTAATTGTGGAGCACCTACTGGGGCTTGGATGACCCATCAGTGGGTAAATTGTTGAGTAGAGAAGCTTCCCTTCTCCTGTCTTACATTAACTCTCAATAGTGTCTCAAAAAGCCCGGTTATTTCTAGAGCTCTTCCCTTATCTGTGGAAAACGCTGATAAGTCAACTACTGTACACTCAGGGCTTTGAGCTCTTGAAGAGGAAGCGCTGGACAGGAGAGGAGCTCAGCCCCTCCCCTCCCCCGTCCCAGGATGCCATCTAACCGTGGCAGCATGTGGATGAGACCCAGTGGAAAGCTTACTCCAAACGAACAAGCAGAAATCACAAAGCAGGGATCTTGATGGATGCACTCACATAGTAGGTGTGGGGGTGAAGCTGTGCAGGGAAGGGCCAGCAATCTGCAGATGGGCCCTCAGGAGCCCCCTTAGTTATTTGTTTGCATGGGCACAAGGTATAGGTCCTGTGAGAAGACCTAGTGGGTTGGGAAGCTGGTTTGATCTGGTTGAGGCCTAACAACTATCTGGGCTCTCAGCTCCATGTAGACCATGGGATGACGTCTCCGTGGGCTTTGCTACACCTTTCATGTGTCCTCACACACCGGCATCTTGAACCTCTCTCAAGGCAGGGAAAGTAAGTGTCATGCTTTGAAATGTGTCCCCCACAGTCTCATGTGTTTGGCAAGGTCATGGCACCTTGAGAGGTGGAGCCTTGCTGGAGGAAGGCAGTCACAAGGGGTGGGCCTTGAGATGGATTAGTCCCACCCTACCTCCAGGGGAAGTCTGCCTTTGCAACACGCGGTCTTGCAGCTCTCAACCTCCAAGATGTCTGCAGTGATGCAGCCTCCTCCAGCTTTGGCCAGCCAGCCATGCAGCCTTTGAGAGACTGTATCTCCCCTCTGGAACCGTAAGCTGAATAAATCTCCCTTTCTCCCTTAATTTGCTTGACTTTGGGTGCTCTCTCACAGCAATAGTTAAGAGTAACTGCTACAGTAAGTGAATATTGATCATTTTCAAAAATGTTCACTAGCAATGCTGAACAAATTATTTAAAATATGCAAATTTTCAAGACTCATTTAAGAAGAAAGAGGCCACTTCAATAAATCAATTTGTATGAAAATGCAAATGATTTGGAATTGCCAAGACGATTTTGAGAAGGACAAAGTTGGTAGAGTTACATTGTCTGACTTGGTAGCTTAGGAAGATGTGAGCAGCATCACACCATCGAGAGGGCAGAGGAGCAGAGGAGACAGGATCTGAGAAACAGCAGGTATACACACTCACACATACACATTCACACACACATACACATTCACACACACACATTTACAAAGTTGCACACATGCACACTCACACAGTCACACATACATACACAGTCACACATACATACTCACACACATACATAGTCACACATATACATTCACACAGTCACACATACATTAACACACACATAATCACACTTACACATTCACACACAGTCACACACATTTACAAAGTTGCACACATGCACACTCACACAGTCACACATACACATTCATGTACACACAGTCACACACACATTCACACACATACACATACACAATCACACACAGTCACACATCCATGTTCACACACAGTCACAATACACGTTCATGCACACAGTCACACGTACACATTCACGCATACACAGAGTCACACACAGTCACACAGTCACACATACACATTCACACACAGTCACACACACACACACACACATTCACATATATACCTACTCTACATACTTTGTGGGTGGCCAGAACCTCACAGAGGAAGCATGTGGTGGAAGGGCCTGCTCCTTTCATAGCAAGGCAGAGATAATGGAAGGGAGGAAGAGACTAGTAATCCACAATCCCCTTCAAGAACATGTGCATCATGACCTAAAATCTTCCATTGCACCTTAAAGGTTTCCACTCACAGCGAACCAGTGAGCAAGTGTTTATCTAGCACCTGGACCTTACAGAGACAAAAGTTCCAAACTGTAGCAACATCATTAGCTCTCATGGACATGCATATTAAAGGTACAACATCCTACTAATACACACTGTAGTTAATTTGTAAGAGAATATTTTTGGATTTTTCTTACAAAGTTATACACATCTTAGAGGACTCTGCTGCTTCTCTCTTTGAAACTGACCAAGATGGAAGAAAATACACACCCACAAAAAAGTTTTTATGGCTATCCAAAGAGACATTATTCCTCATAGCTTTAAATTTAAAAAAAAATGCAAACGATCATTTGTAGGTGTGTCAGTTACTCTCAGCTGTCGACTTGATATTGGACGATGGGCCTCTCAAATGAGGAATCATTTTGCTAAGGCAGGTATCTGAGCAACCCTGCAGGGGAATGTCTAGACTGCATAGCTAATGAGAGAAGATCTAGCCCACTGCCAGGTGGGATTACTGTCTGTGCAGATGGATAAAGATGGAGAGAGAGCTGATTGAGTACTTAGCGAGCTGGTACCCATCGGTTCTAATGACTTGGCTGTGATGTGACCATTTCCCTCAGCTGTTGTTGGCAAGTCTCCTGCCATGATGGACTGTGACCTGTAATTACTAGTCAACAACCCCTTACTCCCCCGAGCTACTGGGGTCAGGGGTTTATTCTAGTCATGAGGTTATACAAGTGAAACAAGAGGTGCAAGGAGAAAAATAATATGTCTCCAGAATTGAAAAGAGCAAACTATGTCCCCAACATGGGTGCATGTTGATGTCATTACAGTAAATGGAAGCAAAAAGTGGTGCAAACTTCTTGGTTCCATCAGTATACAACCCTAGAAACTGAAAACTAACACACAGTGACAGAAAACAGACCAGAATTGGTCTGGGAATTGGTCATCAGGGACTTCACGAGCATCAAGGTGTGTTCTGAGTCTCCTTCCACTGTTTGCTTCATGAAGGAGCAATCTACAAAGTAGGATTTCCACACTGAAGGTTTCGGATGCAGTCCCGAATGACACAGGTCACCTTCGTGTGTCTCTGTGGCAGCACATCTGCTACTTCAGATGATGGCTGCGGTCAGTAGCAAGCGGGATGGCTTATGAAAAATAATTGCAGTGATAAGGTCTGATGGAAATTTGATTTATTCTTCTTGTTTGATATTAACAGCTAGAGAGAAACCATGAAATTGGAATTTCATAGCTCATCAGCAACTGTGGCTGATATCAAAATTGGCTTTGAAGACTTATACACATCCACACAAACACATCCACATCCACACAAACACATTCACCCATGCACACCCCTGCACACACATACACATGTATACACACACACACACACACACACACACACACACACACACACCTCTTGCCCTCCATAGGGGCTGATTCCACCATCAAATGCAAGGTCTGACATATTCATGCACACACACACACACACACATCCCTTGCTCTCCATAGGGGCCGATTCCATCATCAGTTGCAAGGCCCAGCATGTTTTTGTGACATCACTGGGTATTCCCATGAGCATTGTAGGCGGAAGTTGGATCCTAAAAGGTCAGTTAGATGGTTGTACATCCTTAGCACTGAGGATGGGGACTCAGCATGCCTCAGTGAGCTTGTCCCTTCATGGTCCCCTCCTGGCTTGTCCTGGGAGATTTTAATGCATGCCTGTCAGTTCAGCATAGTCGCTAATGGCTCCATCTTCATCGTCTATGGAATTGCAGCCAGACAGTACACTTACATTGAATGAAGTTGACTCGTCAGGACTTTCATTTTGAAGATGAGTCAGATAAAGAAGATGGGTGGGGTTACCACCCAGCTGTAAAAGTAAAACAGGGCCTAATACTTCCTGCGTGGTCACCTTCTGTCCTAAAAAGCTGTGTATGTATCATCGCACTTCATTTCTCCATAGTGTCAGGAGGACATTTGTACCTTAGAATCTCAGCTTAGGAAACAGGTGCAGGAGGCTAAATTATTTGCCCTCTGGCACGTGACAAGTAAGGCTTCACTCTTGAGTCCTGGTTCTCTGCCTGTGTGCTCTGGGCCTCCCATGGACACATTGTCCTCTGGTCAGAGATCAACTCCACCTTGCCATTTGTTTTCCTTCTCTGAAGGGAGAAAGCAAACTTCTCTTGAGTTCCTGCTCTAGTCCACTTCTTCCCCCTTCACTCTAGCCAGTGGAGAACTGCTGTTTCCCTAATTTAGTGCCATGGTTTGAAATGAGTCCCCCACAGTTTCATGTGTCTGGGAAGGTCACGGCACCTTTAGGAGGTGGAGCTTTGCTGGAAGAAGGCAGTCACCATGGGTGGGCCTCGAGGTGGATGATTCCAACTGTACTTCTGGGAGAGGTCAGCCTCCCCCATAGATGTGACATAACCTGTCACCGGCTTCTCCCTTTCTCTCTTAAGTTGCTTGACTCTGGGTCTTGTCTCACAGTAACAGAAAGATTACCCAAGACGGTTGCCATCTATTTAACCTCCTAAGTGTGTCTGACTCAGCCTCTTCCTCTGCAGCCTTCTTGACTCCCAGAAGCAGAGCTGCTGCACCCAAGGGGCCTTCTGTTTAACTTGTTGCAAGCCAATGAGAGCAAGGGTGTGAACAGCCCTTTACCCCAGTTACAGTGCCCCTAGGTGGGAAGCCCAGGGCACCATTTGAGTTTGCTGTGATGTCTGGCTCAGTGTGAACGGAATGCAAGTGCCAGAGCCAGACAGAAATAGAAACTGTCCTGCGTCCAGGCCCCCTCTGGACAGTCTGTGGGAATCAGAGAGTGAGTGATTGCTAAGAGGGTCGCCGCACAGTAGTGGGACGATGTCAGGCCTTAGCGCATGGACGTAAAGCAGCTTATGGCTTGGTACAGAATTCCTAGCGCTGCCAGGTTGCTCCCCAAGTCTCTCTACTTAGGGATGGGAATGGCTGAATTCAAGTTCATCAATATACAAGGCTGCCACTAGCCTTTAAGGACAAGGCAAGACAGCAAGGGCTGTGGCCTGGGAGCAGACCTGGGTGGATCTTGGGAAAGGAGAACATTGGGGTGTGGAATCATCAGGAAAGACAAGTGACTCTACTTAGAAGACCTCAATGAGAAATGGGAGAGGCCATCAGCTCACCAGGGCGTCTGGGGGAGGATCTGGTGTCTGCGTGAGAGAAGATGAAGGACAAGTAGGAAGGTAAGACTTAGCTACAGGCTGGACTATGTGATTCTCAATGGAGGACCTGCATAGCTTTGCTTTGACCTCGTCAATACAACCAAATACACGAGGAAGAAGAATATATTACTGAAAAATGCATGTGTTTGGGCTGTAGTGACTATCTGCAAAGATCTTGCCTTGCAGACATGACCTGATCTCGAGGCCCAGAACTCACATTAACAAAAGCAAGCTGGCCGTGGTGGCAGCATTTGTAACCCCCAAACTGGAGAGGTGGAGACGGGCAACACGATTTATTAATAACAACAAAAATGAGGTGGATTCAGTTAGGGAATGACAGCCAAGGTTGTCCTCTGGCCTTTTCATATGCTTGGATGAATGTGCATGAACACCTGCACACACACACACACACACACACACACACACACACACACACACACACACCAAAGAAAAATAGATGTGTTCAATATAATAAGCTTCTGAAAGTTTATTAAGATTATGTTGCTAGGCAGAATCAGCACAAGGCAGGAGAGCCTGCAATGCTTTCTGCAGAAAGGCATGGTTTCTCTTCACAAGGACTGAAGAGCTAAACCCTTGGCACTGAGTAGTGCCTCCTAGGAAGATGGGCTTCTGAGCCTGGCTGGGTGGTGCATGCTTGTAATGCAGCTACTTGGAAGGCAGAGGAAGTGGATCTGAAGTTTAAGGCACACCTGAGTAATTTAGCAAGACCCTGCTGAGGAGGAGGAGTGTAAAATAGCAGAATAGGAGGAAGAGGGGGAGGAGGAAAAGAGAGAGAGAGAGAAACACCATTCAACTCTTCCAGACTCTTTTCTTGTATTGATTGTACCTAGCAATAGAACCTTCATGAACCATAGACTTCTGGGATTTTGCTCCCCCTCTTTATCCACATAATGAAGATAGCCATGCCTATTTCCACAGACCTTCTTTCAGGCAACGATGAAGCAACAGAGATACAAGAATAAACGAGGTTGCAAAGCAGCTTGGAGATGAACAGTCAAATGGAAGAAAGCAGAGTACTAGGGATGTTGGGTGTCTGGGAGCTGGAAAGAGTGGCGTCCCTGTCCCTCTACTTCCTTCCGACTTGACTGGAGGGAATTCTTCCCTGGTGACTTTCTACTAATTAGAGAAAATGTCACCTGTCTCAGAAGTCGTTCCAGAAGGCCACGGTGCATTATTAATTTCTCTTCATAGACCATGAACCTTTAAGCGAGGGACTAGAGCTTGTTCAGGTGTGGGGTGTCCTGCGGTACCCAGTGTGTGCACGGCTAGGGTGAAGGAAGATTGCTGTGGATGGGAAACAGCAGGAGGGGGGCTTGTATGACCCCCTGAGGGAACATACTTAGAAGGTTTCCGAAAAGACAAGAGAGACTGTGAGGGCTGAGCAAGACCTCAATATGCCGGAAGGATCAGGGCCTGTCCACTTCCGCACCTCACCAGTAAACTCTGTCTTCCTTCTTCCCCGTGAAGATCTACATCCCAGAAATGAGCTGTCCATCAACCCCTCTTGCTTCTCTTTGGAAACACACTTCTCCTGTCTCTTTTACTAGATACTGAGCTGCGGGTTTTGCGATGCTTTCTTTCTTCAAGGTCATACTATGCATATTTTATACAATTGCTTGGTTCAAATACAGGCAACGATTTCATTAGTTGTTGGCTTTTTTCTATTTCATGAAACTATGTCTGTAGTTCTTATTTGTCTTCATCTTCTGTACAGAAGGTAGCATACTATATGTACTTATACATCTTGATTTCCTTCCCACTTAATACAACCTGGCTCTCCCTTCCCTAACCAGGTATAAAGATCCTCAACCTACTTGGGTAGTTCTGCAGTATTTTATTGTGAGTACTTATTCTAGTTTATTCAATTAGCCCCTAATGCTCAATACCCAAGTTGTTTAAAACTTGAAGAAGACTCTAGAAGATGAAAAGATCTCTATGTTCATAGATCAGACGAATTAAAGCAATTCATATATTAATTACTGTTAAAGGACCCTATCTCTGAATATGATCTGTAGACTCAATGCCATTGCCATCAAAATGCCAACTGTGTTCCTCACAGAGCTAGAAAAATAATTATAAAATTTTCATGGAAGCACAAAGCGCCCAGAATAGCCAAAACAATTCTAAGCAAGAAACCCAAACTAAACTCCAACCGAAGTAACAGAAACAAAACCCAACATTGCTGCGGCATGCACCATGATACTCCATTTCAAATTACACTGCAGAGTCAAGAGCCACAGTCAAAATCAGCATGGCACGGGCACAAATACAGATGTGTAGACCAACGAATTAGAATCCAGGACTCAAAAAGAAAGATAACAGAGAAAAAAAAAGAGTCCATAATTCATCAACAAAATGCAGACTCATAGACCAAGGAATTACAACCAGGGACCCTAAAATGAAGCACATGGTCATATCCATCTGGTTCTGGTTCTCAACAAATGAAGATACCAAAACACCCCTTGGAGAAAAGAGAGCTGCTAACAAAGGATTCTGGGAAGACTGGATATCCCAAGTAGAAACCAGATCCACATTTCCCATTCTGTGCAAAGCACCCCTTGATAATGGGACGGAAACTTTAACGCAAAGTCGGAAAGTCCCGGCTGCTGCAGGGATGTGTAGGTGATGCTCAGTGCGCAGGCAAGGACTTTCTGAAAAGGACTCTGATAGCCCAAGAGATATGTGTAAACGCTGAGTAATAGGATGGCCAGCAATTAACCAGCATCTCTACAGTAAAGGAAATCATCACCAGAGGGAAGAGACCACGACACAATAGGAAAAGCAATTGCTAGCAACTCATCCAACAGGGTTCTCACAGCCAGAACATGTGGAATACTCAAAAACTTGAAGATCCAAAGACTAATTTCTTCAACAGATGAATCAAACACAGGAGTCTCAGAAGAAAGGTAAACGGGGAACAAATCTCTGGAAGGAATGTTCAGCATCCACAGCCAATCAGCAAATGAAAACTGCTTTGAGATTGAGTCTCCCCTCAGTCAGAATGGCCAGTGTCAAGAAAACATAAAACAGGGAATGCTGGGATGCCTAAGCTGGCAAGTACCAGAGAAAGGGGACCCCCAGACATCAGTAGTACCCCCACACTGAAGTATTGCTTATGGAGTACCCTGCACATGCAAACAAAGACATCACCTATGGATTTTGTGGGACACATATACAAAAGAGAAACTGGGATGGAAGGGAAGCTTGTGGGGGAAAAGTCTCCCAGTTGGGGGAGGGGATAAGGGAGTAAAGGAAGAAAACAACAAAAATTCCATTGTAAATTTAAATTTATATTGTATGATTTAAAAGTATATTATTGTATTTCTATTTTGCATGGGGACATGTGATGTAATTGGAATGTTTTTTATCATTGAAGAAGGGGTAGTGAGGAGAGAGAGAAAGAGAAAGAGAGAGAAAGAGGAGACATTACAGATTCAATCTCACTGAATGCAAACCAATGTCTCCTCTCAGGAGAAAGCAAAGCAACAATCCTGGACATGGCTCATGTCCAATCGGCTTGCTGTATGATTCTGGCAAAGTCCCTCAAGAAATTTGGCCCTTACCATGATATTCATGGACTCACTGCAGCTGTGTTTATCTGTAATAGACCCACACAAGATTGGGCCCATCAACATTACATCATGCAGGATGGGGGAGAATTCATGTCTTCCCACTCCTCTCTGGTGGATAGTGATGGCCACTGTTGGCCGGGTGCAGGACCCACTTGTTTTAGTGATGTTATTACTGATATAGCTCCTATGCTGCAGCAAGTGACCAGGCATATGCTAACACAGATGACTTTTATAAAGCTCAGTGAGTCATACACACAAAAAGACAAAATTGGGAGGGAAATTGCTGGGGAGAAGATTCTCAGTGGAAGGAGGGGGGATGAGGTACAATGATGTGGGGAGGAAATGTAAGAAATTTTTTGTACACATGTACAAAACGGTTAAAGAATAAAAAAAGTTGGACCTTATATTTGCTATATTTGTGAGTTTCCCTCATAGATTACTACCCCTAGTTCTGTCTCTGAGCTTTTGATTTTTATCACTGCAGAAGAGGACTGGGCTTTAATTAATTAATTTTTTAAATTGTGTGTGTGCATGTGTGTGTGTGGTGTGTGTGTGTGTGTGTGTGTGTGTGTGTGTGTATCAGAGGTCACTGTGTGTCCCTGTGGCAGACCAGGGTGACTTTGGGAATCATCCTGGATTGCTTCTACCTGCTTTTTGCTTCACCCTGGGATTTCCCTGGCTCTGCCCACCAGAACTGGAAGTGCAGGCCAAAACCTTTTCTGCCTGACATTTTTACATAGGACCTGGGATCTGAACTCAGGACCTTCTGTTTGCGAGAGAGAGTCTTAACTCCCGAGCCATCTTTCTAGCCCTGAAGACTAGTTTTAAAAGAGAGATCTTCCAGAATAATAATAATAAAAAAGAATAAATAAAGAAAACTAAGAACGTTCTGCTGAAAATGCTCTGCACCTTCACTTCTTGTCTTTCCCCTTAGCAGAGCTCCACTGACTTGTAACACTCTTCTCTCATCAACTTTTAGTACTTAATTAAGTTCAGAGGTCAAATTGACAATGCCAAGATCTTGACCAATCGTGGTCATCACATGCGCCAAAGCAAGTTCTACTAATTGAGGCAAATTCCATTTTGGATTAATTTCATGCTGGATAGTTGAATTCCCATTGCTGCTTCCACTGAATATAATCAAGATTGTACGATTGTTTTCTTTGCTCCATCTGAAGAGCTGGTGACAGGCAACGGGCCTGAAGCAGCTGCTCTGCCTCGCTGGGGACAGAGGCTGCACGTGGGGCCTGAATAAAGCCATCTGCTAGAATCTTCCAACAGTGTGCAAAGCAATGGGATGGTGGGTGGGGTATGTCTCCCAAAGCTCAGCTAAAAGTAGTGGATGGGGCTGGAGAGGGAGATGGTTCAAGGCTAATTCCCAGAACCCATTTTTTTTAAAGCTAGATGGGGTGGGGAACATGTACAATCCCAGTGCTGGGGATACAGAGATAGGAGAGGCTTGTTGGCCGGTCAGTGTAATTCCACTGATGAGTTCCAGGCCAGTGAGAAGGACTGTCTGAAAAAGAACAGGGGTGGAAGGTGATTCCCAAGGAGAAGCTCCCAAAGCTGTCACCTAGCACGTGCATGTGCACTGCATTCATGCACCAACACACACACACACACACACACACACACACACACACACACACACACACTGCTTATGTGTTACTGTGAAACACACAGATAAGAAGGGAAGCTCTTAATAACATTCCACTACTGTATGTGGTTCTGTTGACGTAGTTCTACCATATTCCCATTCATCATACACCTTGCCATTTTGCTTGTAAAAACCCAGCTAATTAGAGAAATGCCATAAGGACTCTAAGAGGGGACCAGAGATCATCTCTTACTCCAGCTTCCCACCCCGAGTTACCTGCACCATAGAATCATATATGCTCACACATCTTTGTTCTGTGCATGGCAGGTTTTGCATGTATTTTTATTTTTTTTAATCACCATGTAACCTACTTGTAAGAGAAAGAGAATCATCTTTCTCTATTTCATACCAATAGGTTCAGCTTTGGAGTTAACACAAAATTATGAACTTGAAAGAAATGGTTTGAATCCTATAAGACATCATTCACCGCCAATGTTAGTTTGGGTGGCTTTAAGGAAAGAATGACATTGAGGTTGGATCCTGTCCAGGTGGAGCTTACCATGGGCTGTGTCAAGACAAAGTGGTCTTTACACTATTTTCTCTGCCATCATCGCTACTGAACACCCATCCACTCTGGGCTCAAGTGGAGATTTGATCTCCACTGAATTCTATTAAAAATTTTTGAGATAGAATTTCAGATTTGCTAAGTGTCTGAAGTTTCCATTCCCAGCTCAATGGCTTAATCTGTTTAATCTGTGCTTCTGTGCACAGGAAATCACTACTGAACTCTTGATACAGAACATCTCCAGGTCTTCTGTAGTCATTGCTTCCTTTGAAGGTAGTGACTTCTCTGAGCTCTTATGCAATATATTGGTTTAATCTGCTTTTGGACTTCATGTGAATGGAGTCATGACATACAAGTTCCTTCATGTCTAGACGTGTGATGTAACTGCATTGTCATGAATAGCAAAGCATTCTCATGATTGTGCATTACTCCACTGTGGGCTGCAACAGTGTCTGCTTGGTGGGTAACAGATGTTAGTAACATTTTTGTTACTTCCTGTTGTTGGGCTATTACATCTTCTAAACATCTTTTGGTAGATCTAAATCTTTCCCTTTACACCCTCCATTTCTCATGGGATACACTAGATAGAGTTATATGCTTTTTTTGGTTTGAAGGAAGCCATTGGGATGGGTTGAAGTTGGAGGCTGAGGAAACTGGGGTCTAATCAGGTGAGGAATCCATGCAATATTGAACTTTTCCATCTATTCCTCCATTCCTTGCTGTGGCAAGGTTCCTTCCACACACCTCTCGTGCTCCTCATCCAACGTCTACTTAGAAGACGCTGTAGACAAAGAGCTAATAGAAAGGTTCCCATGATGACTGAAACGCTTTATTGGGGGAAATGTGTATGAACAAGGGGATCTGGACCTGATGGAGTCGTTTGCAAAGCCAGGAAGGCCCAGGAGAGAGTTTCAGAATGGAGGAAAGATTTTTCTACATGAGAAAAGAGTATATATCGTTGTATTAAGCAAGCTGTCCATGCCACCAACAGGGTGTTGCCTTTTCATATTATATCCAATTTTTTGAAGTGACAATATCATTAGTTCTGTCAACAATTCCCGAGGTTCTGCTACAATTTGTAGTTTTTCAGCATTGATTGAAGTCATACTCTAGTTACCAAACCCAGCTAACGGATGAGCTGAACAGTGGCTCTGTCTTGCATAACCAAGTGTGCAGAGCAAAGCTTTCCTCTTAAGAGTTTCAGGATGGAGAAGGCTACTCAGTTGCTATGAAAGAACAAAACAGACAAATACATGCTTCTTTTTGTTATGTCCATAGTAGGCAGTCTAGCGTAAGTCACGAAGAGTGAGTAAAATCTTCCTTTTTCCCCAGTAACTCTACGAAGCCAGGCTTTTAAGCAAGATTGAGAAGAACAGAAAACCACTTTGGGAACTTTCTGTCGCCTCTGTCCCCACCTTCTCCCCAAACTTCCTGCCTCACTGAGCTTCTTCCATTACAGAGAAATAAACTATTGAGATCCTACTTGAAAGGAAATATGCAGCTGAAGGAAAGTTTAACTATCCTCTTATCTATTTATTCATCTGACCAATTACCTGTTTACTCATTCATCCATTTTCCTTCTGTCCATTTCATTCATCCATCCTTCCTTCCATCTATCATATATCCACCCACATAATCCATTTATCCATTTTCCCATCCTTCTAACCAGTCATCATCTATCCATTCCAACCATCCATCCACCTGTCCATCCATCCATCCATTCATTCATGTTCCTATCCAACAAGCCATTCATCAGATTATTGGCTTGGACAAAGTAACCTTATTTGTAAAATAATCAAAAGCGGTTTGATAAATTGCTATGCTTCTCATTATTTTGTTCTCTATTGCTGCAAAAGGTTTTCAAAGAAAAATAGGATACTAAAAATAAAAGATGGGTCTGGTGAGATAGGTCAGCAAACCTAGCTATAAACCTTCAATTTGAATTTGATCTCCAGAAGTCTACATATGAAAGCAAAGAACCGACTTCTGAAAGTTCTCCTTTCTCTCTCCTTCTCTCTAAATAAATAAATATATTGAAAAACAAAAATCAACTTCATTAGTAAGTTAAAGGTATTCTAAGACGCAACGCAAAGAGCAAACAAAATAAAGATGATCCTAAGAGCTGATTTATAAATTTTTCATCTGTGACTTTGAAAAGGAGAAAGATTTCTTCCTAAGTGACATAGCTTGGAAAAGTCATTCCAGCGATTCTCAATTCCACACATGTGTTTTGTTTGGCCAGCACACATATTTTTAAAAGTGATGAATTACTTGCCAAATTTTAAAGTTAGACTATTTCACATAAAAGTTGAAACTGACTTATTCTAGCAAAATGAGGGTACTTATGGTTTTCATGATCTTACTGCTGAGCTATTTTATTGGCCACTCTCTCTCAAGGGGAAAACCCACTTCCTGATCAAATGATCCCTTCCATTTAGTTTTAGTGGGATTTTTTTATATTATATAATTAAAAATAATACTTGTTTAAAATAAGAAACATATGCTGCCTTTTCTTTCTTTCTTTCTTTCTTTCTTTCTTTCTTTCTTTCTTTCTTTCTTTCTCTCTCTTTCTTTCTTCTTCCTCTCTCTCTTGACATCTCCTTTTACACCTCCTTCTTCCTCCATCATCCCTCTCCCATCACCTATTCCCTCCCTCTCTCTTCCTTCCATCCCTCTCCCCTAATCTCTCTCTTTCCCTCCCTCCCTCCCTCTCTCCTTCCCTCTCTCTCTCTCCCTCCCTCCCTCCCTCTCTCCTTCCCTCTCTCTCTCCCCCTTTCTCCCTCCCTCCCTCTCTCCCTCCCTTTTTTCCTTCGTTCCCAGCCACTCCCACATCTACCTGTCCTTCCATACAGAGAAATGCCTGGCTTTGTGTTGCCTGGTGATAATGCTGGTTACCGCTGAACAGACCTTTGATTCTCTTTCACTTTTTTTCCTGAGTGTGACTAGCTGCTTCAAGCTCCTGCTGCCTTGGTTTTCTCACTGTGATGGACTCTAACCATAAAAATTCCTTTCTCTCCTCAGTTCCGTTTGACAGCACAATTTCATCACGGCAGCAAGGAAAGTAACCAAGACAATTCAATGCCTCTGAATTTGGCTCCTTTTTTTTTTAAAAAAAAAAAAACTTTATTTACTTTGCGTGTGCATGCATGCATGCGTCTCTCTCTCTCTCTCTCTCTCTCTCTCTCTCTCTCTCTCTCTCTCTCTCTTTCTCTCTCTCTGTCAGCCTGCCTGCCTGTCTGTCTGCCTACCTGCTGTCTGTCTGCATGTCAGAGGGCACCCTGTGTCCCTGTGGAAGAACAAAGGTAACACTTCGGGAATCATCCTGGATTGCTTCTATGTCCTTTTTGTTTCACTCTGGGATTTCCCAGGCTCTGCCCACCAGGGTTGGAAGTGAGGCCATCTGGTTTTTTTTTTTTTAACATGGGACCTGGGATGGGACCTTCTGCTTGTGAGGCAGAGTCTTAACCCCTGAGCCATCTCTCCAATCCTTGGCTCATTTTAATAGCTTACAAAGGCGTGGCTACTAATTCATCTAGATTCATGGGTCAAAGGCATATACATTTTTTTTGCTATAAAATTCTCACCAAAGCATACTGACTTAGATCACATGATCAAAGACAATGAAACAGTAGTCCAGCTAGACATGTAGAAGTCAAGTTGAGAATTTCCAGTTTTGAAATAGAGCAGTCTGGAAGACTGAAAAATTCTTCTGAAATAGAACACTTAATTGATAGATACACTGTGGCCAGTTCCCTTGCAAATGCATGGCTATGTTCGAGAGACAGGAAAGAAATTCTCCAAGGACCAGCAACAAGAAGTAGATGAAAAGTAAAGTATTAAAGTAATTTGGACACCAAGCATGAGACACCTGCTGGTTTTGAGTAAAAAGGGATGTGGGCATGTGTCCTCCTTTCCTCCCCTTCCCTTTCTTTTCTCCTTATGTTTTTGTGTTCTGTATAGCCAGAATGCCTGGAGATTGGAATCTCCTGCCTTAGCATCCTGAGAGATGTGCCAACACACCAGATTTCATGGACCAGATGAGGACCAAAGCTGATGCTCATGTATGATTGGAGAACATGAACTTTGACCTCTGAATAAAAGCTGAAACCCTTAGGGAGAGACTTTTCACAGGGGGGCAACAGACTGACTGGGAACTGTGTCCCGTCTCATTTCTGTACACTGTGGGAGAGTTAGCTCTGTGGCGAACTGAGCAATAATATTAAAAATAAGACATCTCAAAACTTCCAGAGTGCAGTCTGAGCAGTACTGGGAAATTTACAACCTTAAATGCTTCTCATAAGAATAGAAGAAAGCTGAAAAATTAATCGGCAAAGCATCTGCTTCTATTTCCTACAAACAGAGGCCAAGGCAGGCATGAGGGCTGCTTCTGCCGTGAGGTCGGTACCAGGCAACAGGGAACGGGCGAGGAGGGCCGAGAGACGGTAGAAAGTGCTCTGGGTGCCTGCTGGTGGTCGCTTTATGGGAAACCTTGGTAAGACTAGCTCCTTGGGTTGGTGTTATCCAGCCAGGGGCCCACCTGTATGTCCAGGGCTCTGTGTGATCCCTTCCCACATACTCAGCAGCCATGCAGAGAGAGTTCTAGAAGCCTCTGTAGATTGTGCAAAAATGAATCTGAAAGTCTAGCTCAACCTAGAAGGAGTTTAACCTTAAGCACCTCAGAGCACTGACTTATGGAAAATAAACAGGAGGTCTTTAGAATCCATTTGTGAAGTTCAGTGTTCTCCTGAAAGGACCAGTCCACAGGTGATGATGGAGATGCACTAAAACATCATCAAAAGTCTAACACAAGGACTGGAGAGATGGCTCAGGGCTTAAGACTCTGCCTCGAAAGCAGAAGATCCTCAGTTCAGATCCCACGTAAAAATGCCAGATGGACACAGTGACGGCCTGTACTTCTGACCCTGGTGGGTGGAGTCTGGGAAATCCCAGAGTGAAACAAAAAGGATGTAGAAGCAATCCTGGTGTCCTAGTTAGGACACAGGTGTCAACTTGATGGTTGAGGGTTTGAGCTCTGGGCACATTTGTGGAGAATTAATGGTTAAACCCAGAGCAAACCTGAAAGAGATTATCTATCTGAAGGTCCAGCCTATGGTGGGTGGGACTAGGCCCTGAACAGATGAGTAAAATACTGAGAGCTGGTTGAGGAAATTGACATCCTTCTGTTCACCTGGCCAGACATGCTGGTCTGGCAAGTAAGGGTTGTCCCTCTCTTAGCTGTTATGTGGTGATGGTGTGGCCAGTTCCCTCAGCCCTGGTGTTGGTGCATGCTCTCCCGTCAAGCTGGACTGAGAACTGTAACCAGTAATCATAAGAGAGAATAAACCTTTGCTCCCTTAAACCGTTTGATGGTCATTTATCAGCAACCATGCAGGCTGATTGCATCACCAGGATTGATTCCCGAAGTCACCCTTGGTCCTCCACAGGGACACACAGTGCCCTCTGAGACACACACACACACACACACACACACACACACACACACACACACACACACACACAAACACACACAAGTTAAAAAAATCAAACACAAAAACAACATTGAAAACAGGAAGAGAAAAGCAGCTCATTGCATAGAAGGGAAATTCCATAAGGCTACCTGCATATTTCCCAGCAGAAACTTTGAAGGACAGAAAAGAACAGTGAGCCAGACACAGAGATCAAAAGAAAGCAAACATCCTGCCAACAACAAGTGCTGTGCCTGGCAAAGTTGTCCTTTAGAATGGAGAGACACTTTGCCAGGCAAACACAAGCTGTGAGTTTGTCAGTACAAGACCTGTCCGAAATGTTTGTGGAATTCTTCAAGTTGAAATGAAAGAGATGTGAATTAATACCAGGAAAATGTACGAAATTATAAAATTTCCTGGTAAAGAGTATAGTCAAATTCTCATACTGTAATCTGGAATGTAAATTACATTTACTATAGTAAGCTAAAGACAAGTTTTACATGTATTGCTGAGCGTGTGGTATGTGTACATGTGTATTATGTAGAGGTCAGAGGTTGATATCAGATGTCTTCCTCAATCATGGTGGACCTTATGTAATAAAGCAAGGTTTCTCACTTGAACTCAGAGCTTGCCAATTCAGCAGGTCCAGCTAATTAGCTTGTTCCTGGGACCTCCCTGTTTGCCTGCTCCATCTCTGTCCCAGTATTCACGTGGGTGCTGGGCATCTGAACTTTGGTCCACACACTTACATAGCAAGAACTTTATCCACTGAAGCATCCCCACCCCCAGCTACAAAGACAGAAGTTTTGAAGTAACTGGAGCTAGGATAATTTGTTAAGGGATAAATAAATGAATAGGGTGTAAGTTGAAGACAGACAATTATGGGTTCAAGACCAGCCTAGTAAGCCCCAGAACCAACTGAGCTGCATCACTGGCACATGCACTCTTTTTACTATGTGGATAAATTCACTTCTTAAAGTCTTAGGGGACCTGAAGAAGGCTTTGAGCTTTATGTAGCTGAGGGTGGACTTGAACTCTGGATCCTTCTGCTCCCCCCCATCCCAAGTGCCAAGGTTGCACATGTGCATTACCATTTCCAGAAGTCTTCTGTTATTTTGTAAAGGATTTTTATATTATATTCACAATAGGACATTAGATTGTCATTTTTGCTTTTAAACCGTCTTTGTTTATAGTGTCGGGGCCCTGCAGACTTTGTGAAGCTCTGTGAGATGACCTGTCTTAATTCCTGGAAGACTGTGCAAGACGGCTGTTAATTCTTCCTCCGACTGAATTCTTCTTTGAAACCATCTGGGCCTGGACATTACTTTTCCAGAAGTTTTAAAATTAGGAATTCATATTTTCAAATACATTCAGGGCTACTTAAAGGTTGTCTTTGAGGCTGTGCTATTTCTGAGAAATGAATCCACTGTTCCTAAGTTCTCAGCCTGTGTGTGCTGAGTCCCTGGGATTATTCTCTTACCTTTGGATATTTGCAGAGCTTATAGGAATATCTCACATCATGTCTGATATTTGAACTTCATGTCTTCATTCTGCTATTTTCTCCCTCTGAGGTGCTAAGCATTTGTCAATTTTATTGATCTTTTCAAAGAACTGGTCCTTTCTGTCATTGATTTCCTATGTTCAATTCCATGATTCCTGCTTTTATTTTTTTCTCTTTCTGTCCTTCTTAGTTTGGTTTATTTTACTCTCTTCTTCGTACTTTCTCAAAGTGAGAGCTTAGATGATTTATTTGAGAGTTTCCAGTTCTGAAGAAGTAAGCATTAGAAATATAGCATTCTCATCGAAGCATTGTTTTGCTTTGTTTTACTTTCCTCCCTCCCTCCCTCTTTTCCTCCCTCTTTCCTTCTCTCCCTTCTTTTCTTTCTTCCTCCCTCCCTCCCATTCATTTTTGAGGCAGGGTCTTGCTATGTAGTTTAGGCTCATCTCTCATGTGGGAATCTTCCTGCCTCAGTTTCTAGAGTTCTGGGGTTATATGTGTAAGTTTCTGTGTCACGCTGATATGCTTGCTGTATTTTCATTTAATTTGTTTTTATTTCTGTTGCTATTCTTTACCCGAGGTAGAAATGTATTTATTTCTTTACCTAGAGGTAGAAATATATTGGTTAATTTCAAAGTCTCTGAAGTCTTTCCTTCTGTTTAATTCTATTTCAGAGATTATGGATGGTTGTTGGCATGCACTTAATGAACTAAAGTAAAAAAGACATGAATGTATAATCGGGGGACTAGTTGGGAAGAGGAAGAGGATCAACAAGAGTGGGAGGGGCATGGAGTGAATATGATCAAAATATATTGTATACATGTATGAAAGCATTCTAATGAAATGATTATGCATGATGAGTATATAGTATATGCTAATAAAACAGAAATATTCACCATGGTCTATACTATGGGTTCTGACAGAGGTGTATATCCTGTTGCTGGGTAGAATGCTAAGTGCCAATTATAACCTATTGATTGACAGTGTTGTTGAACACTGTATGCTGATTTGTTTAGATGTTCTTTTCATTGCTGATTGACAGAGAAGGTTGAAATCTCAGAGCATAAGAGTTGATCTATTTATCTTTTCAGTTGTTGTGATGTTTGGCTCATGCATATTGTAGCTCTGTTGTTGAGTACATACACAGTTAGAATCAAAATGCTTTCTTGTGGACTTTTTGACCTTAGTCATTCTATGTTGTGATAATTTCTCGAATCTCTTTTACTTGATTTTACCTGGGACTTTTGTCTTCCTTTCACTGATGTTTGCCTGGCGTATCTTTCCTCATAATCTGCTTCCACTTAACATAGGCACTATATTCAGTGTTAGTTTCCTGTGGACCACACATAGCTTGGAGATGTTTTAAAAATTCACTCTGCCATCTGACATTTAATGGATTTATTCAGAACATTGACTTTTACTGTAATTATTGACCTGTGAGGACATAAATCTGCTATTTTCCTTTGTTGGTTTGGTTGTGGGAATCTGTCAGGATCATTCTTCAGGTCTCAAGGGCTCTGGTTTGTCCGCCTTCTTCTCTCCAACTTTCAGAGTCTTATGTCTACCTTACGAAGAATGTGTAGGTTTCCTACTGTATTTATTCATAGGAAGGATAAATAAAAGCACTTGCCTCCCATTTTCTCAGGAACCGAATTAACTCATTGCATTTTGTAAGCATCCTCTTGACTGTTTTTCCACCTCTTTTTTTTTATTTGTTCAATTATGCGTGTGTGTATGCGTGTTTGTGTGTGTGTGTGTGTGTGTGTAGAACCACGGACGAATTCGGGAACAGCCATGGACCGCCTCCACCTCCTCCTTGTTTACTCTGCCCCGGGATTCACAGACTCCGCCCTACCAGGACCAGAAATGCAGGCCGCCCCCACTTCTGCCTGGCATCTATACGTGGGGTCTAGGATCTGAACTCAGGACCTTCCACCTGCAAGGCAGAGGCTCAACCCCTGAGCCACCTCTCCAGCCCCTGTTTTTCAACCTCTTGACTGTTTCTCCAGCAGTGCACTGGAGTCTTTAGGAAGGATGTTTGAAAGCCAGACTAACCAGCCTACCATGTTCAGCTGCATCTTAGCTCCAAGGCTTAGTATTTTCCTCTGTGTCAACAGGTGTGACAACAAAGTGGTGTGAGCATCGAACAAGAGCACACATGCACCTGCCCAGCAATGTATGTAGCTATGGAGACGTGAAACATGCTAGCGTGTGAGGAGGCCAAGCTTTACATTTACTCAACTTTTGAGTCATTTTAGGTTAAAAAGCCGCTTGTGAATAATGGCTACTCGATCGCACAGACAGTTATATATGTCATTATGAAAAGACAATAGTAGAGCCAGGGAAATGACTCAGGGGTTAAAACCTGATCCTCAGATCCACGTAAAAATGCCTGGAAATGGTGGTGGCCTGCACTTCTGGCAGGAACCGAAGGCAAGGCTGGGACATCCCAGAGCAAAGCAACAAGGAGTCAGAGCAATCCAGGATGATTCCCAATGTCACCCTACACACACACACACACACACACACACACACACACACACACACACACACATGCAAAAAGACATCAATAGTCTACATTTACAACAATGTACACTGATCCTTTAGGACTAATGCTGAGTTTTTTTTTAAGCAAAGAAAACAAGGCCAGTGTTTAGTATTCAAAAGTGATGCTTGCAGTTATGTAACTAAAGGGTGTTCTGGCTGCAGGCCAACCCTATCCCTAACTGTGAAATGCAAAATCTTTTGTTGTTTTGTTTTGGGTACAGATAGAAAAACAAGAAAAAAGTGAAAGGAGGCAGAGTCATGTCAGGAGATTATAGACAACTTTTCTTCAAAGACAGCGCTCTCTCTCTCTCTCTCTCTCTCTCTCCTCATTCTTAAGCTGCCACAGCCACACAGTGCAGTCCTGCTTTCTACACTACAGTCCCTCTGGCATCTGTGTACCCCACGACTGGGGCTGGGCACGAGCAGTGAGCTCTGCTCCACCTTGAGTGTCATCGCACAGAATGCGCTGTGGAGACAGGTCACCGTGGGAACGTGCTCTGGTATGAATTCTTATCCCAGTTGAGTCCTGTCTCTGACTCCTTTCAAGTTCCACAGTAGGGGAGTCCATCAGTCCTTCCAAAAGAATGTCTTTTCCCTCCTGGCCTTGGGAATGAGTGGACTGCAGGCTGGATTCCTGACACGTGTGCCCCATCAAAATGTGGATGTAGCACCAGGAATCCCACCTCCCTTCCTCTGTACCACAGAGCATCAGATAAAATGGCCAAAGAGTCTGGGACTTTAATTCCATTATTTACACCTGGTGTTTGAGGCCTCGAGGGCTTCATCTTTTTCCAGAATATATTACAATTCAGTTGGAGAGATAAGGAGTAGAAAGGCAATACAACATTTTGATAAAGCCCCTTGGGGAAGAAGATGGTGGCATGAGCGGAACCTGAGCTTCTGGTCCCCCACCATTTTGCTCTAAGCTGTTAGAAGAAAGCATTGCTCACACAGAAGACAGGATCTATGGACAGAACTGCTCCTCTCTGTTTTCTTGTCCCTTCTCACTCCACGAACCTTCTTAACTATAAGACCTGCTTTGGATGTGGGGGAGGGAGCGGAGAGGGAGAAGAACAGAATAAAAAGAAGAGCGAGTGTTGCAGTTTGCTTGCATGGTTGCTGATAATCACCATCAAACGGCTTAAGGGAACAAGGGGTTTATTTTCTTACAGTAGTCCAGTTACAGTTCATAGTCCAGCCTGACGGGAGAGCTCACACCAACACCAGGGGAAGGGAACTGGCCACACCATCACCACATAATGGCTGAGAGGGGGACGATCCTTATTTGCCAGACCAGCATGTCTGGCCAAGTGTACACAAGGATGCCAACTTTCTCAGTCACCTCTCTGTATTTTATTCCAGGGCCTAATCCCACCCACCTGGGCTGGGTCTTCCCTATCAGCCAGAAAATCTGCAGGTTTGCTCTGGGGCTAACTCAACAATTAATTCTCTACAGATGTGCTCAGAGCTCAAACCTTTAACTATCAAGTTGATACCTATGCCTAACTATGACAGCCAATCAGGAGAAGGAGAAGTCTGACAAAATGCTTCACAGTCTCCACCTACTTAGAAAGAAAGTTGCTTAGAAACTCAGAAGGGTCCGCACCTGTACAGAATTTTGAACCAAGGAAGCAAGAGCAGAGATGCGGTGTAGACTCCTGGTAATAGAGGGGTATTCAACAGGGGAATCACAATAATGGACCCCAGAGACAAGGAATGGAGGTCTATCAACCCCCTCTCTGGTCCATCCCTCTCGCTTCCTAGCTGGGAAACCTCCGCCAGGGGCAGCTTTTCTGAACTTGCTTTCCTCACCTGCGAGCAGGAGTTCAATGATGTCAACATTCAGGGATCTGGCAAGGACTAAATGAGCTAAAGCCCTCAGCACACTGTCCAAAGTAAGAACTCGCAGGAGAGAATAGTTATTAGCTTGGGCCAGAATCCAGATCACTTCTCACATGGTAATGTGCTGTCTCTCTCTCTCTCTCTGACTCCTGCTCCTGCCTCCCCAGTGTCAACCGCTCCCTTAAGCCCTCCAATTAGCTAAATAAAGAGCGTGGACGGATGGGGCCTATGTATAAAAAAAAAAAAAAAAAAAAAAGAATTGCAAGCCAAGCGAAGTCCCCAGGGAAGTGAAGAAAACCACATGGCCAATTATCGCAGTATCATTTCATTTCCACAGAGTGACTAATACCCGGAGACAGTCACTTAACACTAATCACAGGAGAGCAGGTAGAGATGATGTTCAAAGAGCCCATCAGTATGCCCGAAAGAAAACCCAGCAAAGCTCTGCAGTCCATGAGCAGGCCGCCTTCAGGATCAAGCATTTGGGGAAGAGGGTGGCTTCCATTGCTGACCAGCGGCTGGATTTCAATTTCCCGGGCAAGTTATTCTCAGGAGCTGGCTAGCAGACCTGCAGCATGGAGCTGAGTCGCCAGTGAAACCCGCATCTTGGTTCCCATCTATCATCTGATTCTTCTGAATTTAAGAATTAGCTGCATAGGCCAATGGTGTCCAAAGACCACAACAGACCAAAGTGCAAAGTGAAAGCCAGTGTAAGAAGAACAACCTGAAACAGGACATTTAAATCACACCCCCCCAAATCCCATGGTTCAGGGAATGTTGTGGAAGAGGCATGGTAAGAATGGAAGAGCCTAAAGGTGGGGAGAGTAATACCCCCAGATAGAAGCCTCATTCATATGAAGTTGATCCTGAACTCAATACGGTGACACCCATGTCCACTAGACCTTCACAACAAGCTCACCTATCGAAATCTCACCATACAGAAGCGAGACTTTCACTTTTTAGTGTGTGTGTGTGTGTGTGTGTGTGTGTGTGTGTGTGTATGTATATGTATCAGAGGGCACTGTGCATCCCTGTGTTATACCAAAGGTGATTTTGGGAGTCATCTTGGATTGTTTCTACCTCCTTTTTTTGCTTTGCTCTGGGATTTCTTAGGCTCTGCCCACTAAGGCCAGAAGTGCAGGCTGCTGCCATTTCTGCTTGGCATTCTCTATGTAGGACCTGGGATCTGAACTCAGGACCTTCTGCTTGGGAGGCAGAGTCTTAACCCCTGAGCCATCTCTCCGGCCCAGAGTGAGACTTTCCAAAGATACAGTGCCATCCTGAGAGACCGAATAGGTCTGGTACAAGTCACGAGAGGGGGAAATTATTAATTAAAAGATTAGTCCGCTGGTGGCCAATCATGTCCCAAAAGATGTCAAACACATGTCGATACAGGTATCCTAGATCAGACCCCATGGATCTCACAAATGTGTCTGTGTGTGTGTGTTGGGGGGGGACAGGGGATTGAAAGGGAGACTGAAAGGAAAGGAGAAAGTGTAGAGAGGAATGGAAGAAGGAGAAAGGCAGTAAGGAATAAAATACAAAATCTCTAGACTTGCACATTACAACTTCAGAAAGTAAAATAAAATACGGTAGCGGGCCTGCATGCCACAGAGAAAACATGGCTGCCCACCCATTCCACCCTGAACTTAGCTGAACTTTCAGTAATCTCCATGCTGTATTGGGAAAGAAACAGAAAGAGTGACACCTTTCTGGGGTTTAAAAAATGAAAGTATGTGAGCATGCATGTGTGCGAGCGTGGAGTATGTGTGTACATGCGCACAGGCGTGCACAGATGTCTGTGCCCATGCACACTCATATGGTGAACACTAAATAAACGTGATCCCCTTATTGTTGTGACTAAATCTGACAATGACTCATGTTTATGGAAGACTTGGGTTTTCTAAGAACTGCCCCGGGGCGACACCAGGCTGTAATTTTCAGGTGTTACTGCGGCCAACACTTGTCTGGGAGTAAAGTGTTGAGTTTTAAAGGAAATGTTTTGGAAGAAGACAGATATGGATTTAAACCCAGCTCCCTTGTTCACCAGCTGGCTGATCTTAGATACATTTCATTTCCATCTTAGTTTGATCCAGCTGCTGTAATAGAATAACCCACACCACATGAGATTTATTCCTCACAGTTCTGGAGGCTGAGACATCTGCAGTCAAGGTGCTGGCAAGTTTGGTGTCTAAGGAAGAACCAGTTCCTGGTTTGGAGATTGTAGGTGTGTCTCCACAAGTGGAGGAGGAGCTGTGTCCCCATACCCTGATCACCTCCCAAAGGTTTTGTTCCCTGATATCACCATATTGATGATCAGGTAGTAGACAGTGTGTATGTGTGTGTGGGGAGGGGCATAGCAATCATTCAGACCACAGCTCTGAGGCCCTATCTATCTGCTCATTGATAAACTGTAAACACTCCTCCCTTCACACAGGGATTAGATACCTGTCCTGGGTCTCCCTTGCCCTACTATCTCTCTTTTTGTTGTTGTAAAAGCTTAGTGTCTACTGTTCTCCTCTTCGGTGGTTACTAGAGAATAGAGATAGTACCAAGCTCATGGACACTGGCTCCTTTCCTCTGTGCTTCCCCTGTTACACAGACGCATAGTCTTCCGGGAAGAGATCCCGCACGCATGCCTCAGCGGGCAGTAGCGCTGTACCCCCGGGAGCTCTCTGTCCCCTTGTCAAGCTGGAGGCAGACAGGGCACTTAAGGATGGTGGGCAGAAGGACCGGGAATCCTGAGGACCGAGTGGGTTGCTGGCTTTGCCAGGGTGTGACAAGATTCTTTTGATGGCAGAGAATGACGTCATGATGATGTTCCCCACAGAGCTCCTCTCTAGTGGATGAAGCCACAGTAGCAGCATCCAAAACCACACAAGGAAAAATCAAGGACAGTTTGGCTGGAGGGACAGACAGTTGGACCTGCTCCTCAGCTGTGCTCGAAACAAGAGTCTGCAGATAGGACGGTTCACTTAACCAAGGAGTAAGCCATTGTGTCCACAGTCATCTCAGCTGCCAACACCCAGATTGTTTTCTTACCCTGGGATGATCCTGGCACGAGGAGCATCTGAGCCCCACCTCGCTGTCAACCTTTCCCTCTTGGGTTTGTGTGTAAGCTCCTTTTAGGGTATGGAAATGGTATCTGCAGCTAATCAGAACGGGGGAGGGGTATTGCACGATGCGGCAGCCTACTGGAAGGGGTCAAGGTCCGTGTGTATGTAGGGAGTATTTTTCTCCTTTTTGTCTTTGTCTATGGATTTGCACCAGATCGAATGCTTTGGTGAGTTCAAAGATGCTGGTCTGAGTTTCTGCTCATGGTGATGCAGCCCATGATTATTCTCAGATTTCATGGATTCTCTTAGTTAGAGATGCTCAGGAGATGAGTCGGGGGGGGGGATGGAAAAGGGGAGGAGTGTTGGGAGCTGGAGCTTTTGCAGACTTGTAGCCAATTGCCGTTTCCTTGGCAGCTACAGGGAGAGACCTTCAAACTCTCACATGGACGTTAAGAAGATTAAGACCGCAGCAAACTAACAAAGCTAGTGAAAAAGACTTGAAAAAACTGGTAAAAGTAGACGGAGCTATGATGTGCTCGTTACGGATAATGACCGTGCCACAAAACAGCTACAGGATCAGTCAGGCTTAGCCGGGAGCCCGTCTCTGATACCACTCCTTCACTGCAGATGACCAGTGTGTGAAGGGTCAGAGGTCATGGAACAACCAGGGTGGAATTCAGCATCTTGGACGTTGGAGGAGGTGCCTTGGTACCTGGCTGGGATTTGTCCCCTTCCGAGCCAGGGCAACATGCCAATTGTCATCTTGCTGTCTCTCGACTCCCTCCAACCCACCAGATCCCAGGCTCCCACCCAGGATGCCTGAACTTGCTTACCACATGCCCCTAGCATGGCCATAGGTGTTAAGAATCGTAAGGCTAAGAAGAGCGCAGCTGCACACACATGGGGAAGAAAGGATGTTGTTGGTCCTCTTGTGTGCTGTGCCCTGCCCATCACTGCTCCATCTTCCCTCTCTGTCCCATGGGGCCACTCTTCTGGGGCTGGTAACACCTACAGCTCTACTCTGGGGGAGCCACATTCTCCGTCCCTCCTATCTCTCTGGCTTACAGCTGGGGTTAGGTGTCTATCCTGTATCCTCTATCTACTGAGAGGAAGAAGCCACAGAGATTCAGGGATTCCCCCCTCCCCCATCAGCCTCTTCTTCCCCTTGCCAGACCTCCTTTTCCTTCTGCACAGGGGCAGGAAGAGATGGCACAGCTATGAATGAAGTCTTGGGGGTTGGTGGCCCTTTTCTTGCAGGTCAGAGGCTCATGGAGCTGAGACGCAGCAGCCACTCTCCTGCATTG
Organism: Typhlomys cinereus; assembly: GCA_023101885.1. Classification (NCBI taxonomy): domain Eukaryota; kingdom Metazoa; phylum Chordata; class Mammalia; order Rodentia; family Platacanthomyidae; genus Typhlomys; species Typhlomys cinereus. Next base: position 1,124,911 of record JALPQD010000414.1, on the reverse strand, counting down.
CTGGGGAAACTCGGGCTAGTTTCCTGGGAAAGCCATCTAGCAACATCTTTTATAGCCCAATGCATGCATCCCCTCTCAGCCAGCAATCTCCTCTTAGGAGTCTGCCTCTCAGAAATATATGCACCGATGCTCACAGGATCTTTGAACCAATGAGCACTGTTGAAGGAGTCTGGAAGCAAGGAGAGCACTCCTTAAGAGAGGAACAGGTGTCTATGAGGGACTACAAATAGGGTCCATTGAGAGTACTGAGAGGAAAAGTGTGGTAGATACAGATCGAGTTATATGTGGGACACAAGACATGATGGATCCAAAAACATAGTGTGGGGTATGGGGTGGGGGTAGGGAAGATAACTCAGTTGGTGCAAGTGAGAGGACTCGTCTGATACGCAGAACACATGTAAGAAAAACAAAAAGCAAACCAAAGAAGGATGGTGGCCTGTGCTTGCAATCCCAGAGCTGGAGAGGTGGATACAGAGGATCCTTGGAGGTAACTCTGTGACCAGCCAGCTTAGCCTGCTTGGCAAGTTACAGATCAGGGATGGACGAAAAAGATCGAGGTAGTTAGTGCCCGAAGAATGATCCTGAGGCTGACCTATAGCCTCCATATTACACACATCACATGTATACATTACTTGCTTGCATGTTTGCATGCACACGCGCGCGCACGCACACACACACACTCACACACACACACACACCATGCAAAGCAGACTACGCAGATCAGGGAAGCGGACTGCACCTTCGGGAGATTTTGCAGATACACTAGAGTTGCCCCCAGTGGCAAGCAGGCAAGCAAGCATGCAGGAAAAGATAGAAAGAAGACCTGGTGGGAAACAGACTGAGCAAATGCCCTGGGGCATCTCCACTGAGTGAGCGATGCCCCTTCTCTAGTTAGGATGCAGACCAATGGCGGGGCTTCCCCACGCTGCCGTCAACATAGCCCAGCCATCAGGGGGCGATAGGTGGCCGGGTGCTGCCAGCCATCAGCCCTGCTATGTGGAACCTGTTAAGAAGCAGAAGGCGTTCATAGGCACATGAGCTTTAAGTGTATGTGTGCAACTCTAGAAAGCGAGAGAGCGGATAATGGGAAAGAGAGGTCTCTTTGCCCCTCCAGGTGTGAAACGTGTCCACACTGGGTGATTCTGAAGCCACACTGGACTCTGTTCCCACAGGAGGCAGAGGAGTTGTGGTGTATGGCCCAACTGACCTTGTTGAAACAGTCACAGACACTCGGCCTCCCGGCTGAATGAGTAGCAGACCCTGAGAATTCTCCTGTTTTCTATTTTTGACCAGGTTGAAAATAGAACTCAGGGATACATTTCACCTCCCTTTGACTGGTCAGGAATACCTTCTGAACATAGATTTACATTGCATCCGGAATTAAAGTACAAAGGAATGACCTCAGGCAGGCACCCTACTGTCTGCCTGAGGCAGAGAATGATGGAGAGTGCAGAAAACAGGAGGTAACTGCTCTTCCCGCCCTGAGCCAGGGACCCAGAGAGACTCGGGCTCTCCTCCGAGGCTAATTAAGATGCTAGAAAAATGCAGTCGCTCCTAACTAGACACAGGACCACCAACTTCCTCCACCTGAGCTGCAAAGGTACGACAGGAAGGAAACAGTGCTAGAATCTCTACCAGCTTGCGTTTAAGGAATGAGGGGATGAAGAAGCTGACGCAAGGCTCTAGGGCCACCTAGTTCTGTGAATAGAGAATGACCTGCAGATTGTTGTATCCCACCAGCTTGACACTGCTATCTTTACAGTGCTCTAAATGCAACTAATGCAATCAGCCAAGAGGAAGATGAGCTCCATGCATTGGAAAGGAGAGGCGGAGAGAGCACGTTTTAGGGCAGTTTTGTAAACGTGGATAATCCACAGCATTGGTTGGAGACAACTGTCTGTAGTTTACTCAGCAAGCAGAACACTGCATAGGTGTGCAGTTAGGTTTGAGTGTCAACTTGACAATTGACAAGTGAGCTCTCAAACACTCATGTAAGGAACTGCGCAGTTAAGGTGGTCCTCTGAATAAGTTTGTAGGGGGTTATCAGTGATGTGGGAAGAACCAGTCTATGGCAGTAGTTAAGATGGAGAGGGAACTGGTTGCCTTTGGCAGACTGGCAAGCTGGAAAGTATTCCCCTTTCAGGTCTTCCTATAGATGTGGCATAGCCAGGTCCCTTGGTTCTTGAGGTTGATGGTACTCTCTTGCTGAAATGGACTATAATTTGAATGAAACCATTGCTTCCTACATTGTTTGGTTGTGTATTCAGCATTACAATGTTGATATGAAATTAAGACATAAGATAAACAAAAAGCTTTAAAATCCTGTTTTCTTAAATAGGAGCATCAATTAGAATTTGGCTGCCATGGAGGACAAGATTCCACTCACAGTTACAATAAAAATATAAAGCAAAGATGTACAGGATGGACAGTAGAGAAAGCTATATGAGCTGTTTTGCTCAGAGTAAGTGGCGCATTCTTGAATGGGGTGTGTTTAGGTGGCAAGGATGCCCAATTTGTACATTTGAACATATAAATGAACACAATTCCAGACTATGGGTATAATACTTTCTGATGAATGGTTGACCAGTTTATAAGCTACTGGGTAAAAATCATCCTTAATTTTATCTGGAGGAACTGATCTGGATGAAGAGTCAAAATGGGACCAAGGGCTGATTCAGCATTAAAATGTATTTTAAATTTTATAAATATTGACACTAAGATACAAGTCAGGCTTTCTCTTAGTTATTTAGTCACTTTTGACATTTTAGGCCATGAAATCTGCCCTTTCTCTTTCCCCACCAACCATGATTCTTATGAGTATTATTTTGTCCTGGGTCCATCTCTGCCCCAGGCCCTCAGCTCAGAAGAGAACATTCTGCCTGAGGTCCTTAAACACAGTCTTTGGTAGCCCCACACTGGGGGAGTCTCCAAGGTCTGGGTATCAGTGCACATCTGTGGCTGGGCCTCTGTGACATCTGGCAGAGAAGTGACCTGTCCGGTTGGAACACTGTTTCCTATTTCCTGTCAGCCTCTGGCTGGGTAGACGGAATGCACAGACTCCCATTGTAATGTTTTACCTAATTCCTGGGCTTTCGATACCTTGTATTTTCAGAATTTTTCACATCATCTGTGTGAAGAGCCAGCGTTCTTCAAATACACCAGGCACTCATTGTAATTGCAAGAGGAAGTCAAATTGTACTGAGTGAAATGGAAAAAATAAAAACAAACAAAAGAAAAGCAACCACTGAGCAGCTGTAAGCTCGGTTTTTATTATCATTCCCAAAAGGCAGAAAACATGCGGTTTTATTGCTATGCATGTTTCTAGACACTTCACTATCTCCAGAGGCCCAGGTTGACTATGATACAACTCATCAGACAAAGACTGTCTTCCACTGACCCTGCGTTCTATGTAACAAGGCTATTATACATTTTCATAGCACCTACTTTTTATGGCATTCGAATTGCCTTTCTTTCTTGATTCCCCCAAAATCAGCTCTGACCTCCTTGGGTAGCTTGTTACAAACCCTATTTTCCAAGTAAGAAATGCAGGTCTTTACAGAGCCACCCGGGACAAAGCTGAACTATAGCCTATGATGTCCCCCCCACCATGATCTTGGGTTCTTCCCCTCCTGTGTGGGGTCACATGTGGGGAGATGGACTAATAGATCCGCCAGTCTAATCCAGGTCTCTGGTGATACTCCAAAGCCCCCTTCTGTTTCTGGTTGACCCCCATCCTTAAAAGAAAACCCACGAAGCTGTTCAAAGCCCAGGCTGATGCAGTGGTTCTCAACATTGTATCATCGCGCCAGCAGGAAACTCAATGCGCTGCCCCTTGGAAAGCACAGGACCCTCGGAAACAACAGCAAACATCAGGCTGCAGCCAAACCACCAAAACGTAACAAACTGGAAGGACTCAGATGTAGTGGGGTATGGTGATCCATATCTGTAATCCTAGAACCTTGAAGCCTGAGGCAGGATAATTACAAGTTTGAGGCCAGTTTGAGAGTCATAGCAAATCCCTGTCTCAAAAAAAGAAGGGAAGAAGAAGAAGGAGAAGGAGGAGGAGGAGGAAGGGGGAAGGAGGGGGAGGAGGGGGAGGAAGAGAAAGGAGAGGGGGAGGAAGGGGAGGAAGAAAGAGAGGGGAGGAAGAAGAGGAGGAGGAGGAGGAAAAGGAAGAAGAAGAAGAAAGCAGCAGTAGCTATAGCAGAAATAATGAGGGAAAGAGGGAAGTAGGTAGCTAGAACTTTGAAGGCTGAAGCAGGATTCAGTTTGAGGACAGTCTGGACTTCACAGTAAGACCCTGACTCATAAAAATAAAAAATAAGGAAGGGAGATAGGGAAATAAGGAGGGGGGGAGGAAGATGATCTCAATACGCAGCTTGTAATCAAAGCAATTTTTGTTGATCTGGCAATTATTTGCACAAACTTGTGTGCGAGCGATCAGTGGTTCCACAAGGTCACAAACCACACACAGGTCCCAGACACTTCAAACAAAATTTTGGCTTGGGGTTCAGAAAGCGATGCTCTCTGGTATTCTGTATCAGGGGCCAGCCACAGTGTTTAGGTGGAAGGTAAGTAAAGGCAAAGAGTCAAGTCACAGCCAGCTGTGTGGAGCTACACGCATTTCCCAAGTGCAGAGGAGAGAAAGCAGAAGCCCAGAGCAGCACAAGAAGGCTGCATAGTGCCCGGAGGAAGGGTGGGATGACAGACTCTGAGGGTCCTGCTTAGGTTCCCAGCCCTGCTATGGCCTAACTCTGGGATGGACCAGGGTCCTGCTGCACTAGGAGAACTATCCTTCTTAAGTAGAGAGAAAGTGCTGAGAAACAGATGTCCACGTCTAGGAAAAATGCAAATCAAGTTGATCTTCCTCTGCTTACACCTCTTTGTTGCCTTCTAAAAAGATTTAAAAAGTTTTTGTTCTATAAGATTACATGAGATGAAAACAACTTCAGGTGGGATGAGTCCTGTTAAAAATCCCCATTGGCCATCAGAGTAGACGGCTGAGGGGTACCTGGCATCTTCCCTCCAGCAAACCCCACTTTGACATAGAAGACAGTTGTCCACCACAGTGAGATAATGCATTTATAGGTCAGCCACTTGACATGTGACTCAGAAAGGTCCTACCTTTAACCTGCGCATGTGTGCAGGTGCATGAGTTCATGCAAATGTGCATGGAGGCCAGAGGACAACTTTGGATATCATTCCTTAGACACCACACACTTTTTTTTTGAAGATAGGGTCTCTCATTGTCTTAGAACTTGCTAAGTAGGCTACGCTGGCTGGCCAGTGAACCCCAGAGATCCACCTGTCTCCCCAGCATTGGGTAAGCAAGCGTCATGATGCCTGTTCCCATCCTTTCTCCAGTGGGTTCCAGGGCTTGACCTCAGGTCTTCATGCTTGCAAGACAACCACTTTACCATCTGATCCATCTCCCCAACCCATCTTTAGTGGTTTTGCTTCCCACCCCCTCTACATTGCATTAGTTTTTACCGAAGCCTCACAGAAGGCAGAGAAACAGAATTCTCTGACCGACTCCAAGCAGGACACACAATCAGGACAACTTAGACTGGTTTTCTGGCTTGAGTTGTTCCAGTTGGCTGTCTACACTGATCACAAGACTCATGTTCCTCTGGGCTGTGTAAGGTTAAGCCAAGTAGTTGAGTACAAATCAGGACAAGCAGTTAATCATACAGATGTTTCACACCAGGTTTTTTTTCCCTAGGCACCAGAAAAACTGTTTGGATACTACTTAAGTTTACAAGACCACATTTAAGTACCTTGGATAATAAACTTATTTCTCCCTGTGTATTCAAATATTCAGCAACATGTGGCCCAGCGTTATGATTTGTCTGAATCCACATTTTAAGTCAAGTTGGACCAGTGTAAAGATTGACTCATAGAGAGGCGGCAGGTAGAAAACCCAAGCCCTTGGGCCACTGGTCATATTAAATAAAGCACAACTGGCTGGTTCTCTCACTTAAGATAGACAATTAGACTTCAACTTTCTTTAATTTAATTCAACAAATATTTATGCCATGTTCCTTCTGCACGTAGGTCCTGAGGATTCAAATCTGATCAAAACAGATGCAGATTTGGCTTGTAGAGTACAATCTGGAGCTTACGTGCTATTCGTCCTAGCCAGCCTCATGGCTTATGGCAATAACATGGCTTAAACATGTGAAGTCATGGCTGATGTCTGTAAGCATCACTGTTACTAAGAAATGGTGGCAAATGTAGCTCCAAAGCTTGAGTGTCACTTTCACCCTTAATCTGGACATAGGCAGGGGAAAGCACTGTCCTTCCACATCCTCACCTCAAACACCTGTGACCTCTAACTGGTTCTTCTATAAATTCATTACATACTCAGTACTGTTGTAGGCCAGTTATATATGGAGCTGAATGTAAAAGAGACCAGATTTTCATCATGTATCCAAGTTGGCTGCTTGAGATGTGTGGATCTAACCATAGGAAATGAAGCTGGGGAAAGGGTCAGTGGTAAGGGGCCTGCGATGAAGCTTGAGGACTTGGGCTTGATTCCTTGCACTTACAAACAGCAAAAACAAAAGCAGAAGCGTTTGGGCACGGATGCATGCCTTACAGCACCAACGCTGGGGAGAAGGGCAGGTAGATCCCTGGGTTCATTGCTTAGTCCATTAGCTTCCTTGGTGAGTCTCAGGCCAGTGAGAAAGGCAAAAAATAAGGTAGTTCCTGAGGGAAAGAAATCATCTGAGTTTGATCTCTGACCTTTGTCTTGCACCTAATTGCATACATGTGCATACTTGTACACATAACAACATGCACGCACACAAAATAAAGTGCATGGGGATGGGGAGGTGGCTGTTTGTACAACGCTGGCCACAGAAACATAAGGGCTTGAGTTTGGATTCTCAGCACTAATGTAAGAAGCTAGATGTGGTGGTGCATGTCTATAATATTAGTGTCAGGTAGGTAGAGACAGGGGGGTCCCTGGGGATCACTGGGAGGCCGTCTAACAAATCAGTGAGCTCCAGATTCAGCAAGAGATCCTATCTCAAACACTAAGGTGGAGAGGTAATTGAGGAAGACACAACATAAGTCAATGTCCTCCACACGTGTGCACACACAATATACTAGGCACACAACAAAGCATATGATATCATGGTGAACAATGTCTACAAGTGTATCAGAAGGCAAAGGAAAGTGCAGCGCTTCTTTCTGACTGCCGCAGCACTCCGATATCACCCTCCTACCCGCGCGTTGGAAAAACAGCTTCAGCCTCCTTTGACTGGACTTGTGGGACCATTGCAGCTACACTTGGTCATACTGTAGAGAGAGTCTTCGGAGTCTGGTGTGCATCAGGTCTCAATGTGTTTCTTAAAGATGTTCTGAGTGCCTACAGCAGTCTGGAGTAGCTTCCCTGAAGAGATGAGTTGGTTCATGCGAAGAAAATGGAACTGGTCTGGTGAAAAAGGGCATGTTCCTTCCTTAGCACCTTCCCAAACACTAGAAACAGAAGCAGGGTCTCGGGCTGAGGAAGAATAGGGGGGCACAAGCTGTGCTTGCGAGTCCCCCTGTGACGGAAGGGTTTAGCAAGCTAACTTGGTCAAGGTCAAGAGAGAATAGACCCTGGGTACAACCTCTCACCATATGTTCTTCATATCAGACACCTTTTCGACGGCTCAACTCTTGGACATCCCTTCTGTCTGCAAGCCTGGCGGAACAACAGGAAGCAATATGTGGTGTGTCAAGTTTGCGCTTGGCTCACACTGTCAAATCTCCATCCTGATCCTTATGAAACACTATTACCCAAGAACACTTGGGAGATGCAAGCTCAGTGCATCAAAAGCCCATGGCTGCAGTTCCCTTGTGACGACACAGTTGGACAAGTCAAGTCAACGGGTTGCAGTTGTGTGGCTTGAGTTAGAGGAACACAGCGGCAGAACACTATGACTCAGCACTGTGATATCAACACCTGAACTTTGAGACACAGCCTGGTCTTGCCAATGGCTTCCATACAAACAATGTGATGCAGATCAGCTGGGGTAGAGGCAGTTACCATGGAAACCCCAGACTCGGTTTGGAAAGTACAAATGATATTTATGAGGACCGGAATGATGGCTTATAACCACATGCTTCTTGGGAAGTTTCTTTTTTATCCTGAACTTTAGCATTCTTTCTTTCTTTTTTAAAAAGTCAATGCCCTGCAGGATTTGGCAAAAGGAAAAATTTAAATCGGATTGGAAATATTACCTTCCCAGTTAAATAGCTAAAACGGGAGGGCTTGATTTATTCAAACCATATTTGCTGAAGATAAATTTAACTCTAAATGGAGGAAATGCTCAGAGGTCAAGCTTTGTCTTGGTTACTTTGGAAGAGTTGCTAAGCGTTTGTCTCCTGTGGAGGCTGGGTTGACACTGGAAGGTGTTATTTGTGCCATTTCCCACACCCATTTTTCCACCTCTCAGTAATGAGAATTATGGCAAGAGAGCAAACACATCCTTATGTGGGCATGGGCATAGCTGTGGCCAAACCACCAACCACAGCAGGAGCAGACTGGCTGCTTAGGCGTGTGGATTGGAAGAGCACAGAGGGCATTAAGGGCATGATGTTTGGCACCAGATACAACTGGGTCTCAATTCCTTACTCTAACACATGCCTGTGGCATGACCCTGGGCAAATTACTTAATAACCTATGCCACAGTTTTTTTTTCTCTTAATGTTTTTTGAATATTACCCAATATTCTAAAGGGAGAGAATCTGAACTTCTAATGTGCATTGGGCATGCATGAGTAAATATCCAACAGATTGGGAAATCCAAACAGGAGAGCAGCTTTTCGGTCAAGAACAGGTTTTCTCTCTAAGTTGTGAATCCCAGGACCGATGTTGATATCAAGCTACTGAATAATCAGCTTTAGTGTAAACAAGTGAAATAACCTCTCTCGATTAAAAAATTCAGCCTGGGGTTGGAGAGATGGCTCAGGGGTTAGGCTCAGGGGTTAGAAGGATCTGAGTTCAGATCCCACATTCCATGTAAAAGCACCTGGCAGAAATGTTAACAGCCTGGACTTCTGGCTCTGGAAGGTGGAGCTTAGGGTGCACCATAGCAAAGCTAAGAGGAAGTAGAGTAATCCAAGACAATGTCTGAAATCACCCTTGAGCCTCTATGGACACACACAGTTTCTGTCTGTCTGTCTGTCTCTCTCTCTCTCTCACACACACACACACACACATATACCTAAAAATAAGAATTAATAAAAAAACGCAGGCTTTCATTGAGCTTAGATATCTTTTTGCATTCCTAGCAGGTTGGTAAATAGTAAATTAAGAACACGTATGTGAGATATACCACTTGGCCGAATGATCGTTGATTTCTTCTCGTATATTAACAATGAAACTTGATATGTACCACAAAAGAATCTGTGCTGGGTCAATCGGTGTCAATCCACATTGTTTCCCATGTACTCTTGCTTGATGGAACATTTGATTGCTTTGTAATTCTGAGATGGGAAAGGGTATGAAGGCAAGCAGGCCTTTTTGAAGGAACACTGAACTTTCTTCAAGAATAAAAGCAACCATAGCAGCCTGGTCTAGCGACTGATCATTTGCCTTGTCCTGGATTAATCAATTAATTATTATTGTGAGGCTGGCTGGGGTATCACCAGAAGATGTGGTTCAGAATCCATAGGATAAAGATGGATTTTGAGAGCCCATGAAACATCTTTCCACAGTAGGTCGAATCTCATAAATAGTCTGAGAGTGAAGTTTTACTAGGTAGCAGCTCCGGTGGGAAATTAGCAGAATAGTAGCTTGATCCAGTTCAGAAGCTCAGTCTAGTCCAACCTGTCTAAGGCGCTGTCGAGGTAGGTGTCTGTGACCAGTGAAGGAAATCTTCATACTGAAGAGCTATCTGGGCATTGGCTTCATCCTTTGGTGGATGGCTGGCCATTGCTGTGAGTGACAGGCTAGCCCAGAACCTTAAAAGTCGTTTTCTAACTGTAAATTTCAAGTGTGCTAAATTCCAGGGGGGGAACACTTATTTATACCAAATTATGGTTAATTTTTTTCTAATGGTCTCTCCACAACTTTGTTTTTATGAAAAAGAATCAAAATAGTGCTTCCAATGTCAGGAATTAGATCAAGTAATACACATAAAGTATTGAATATCAGTCTATAACAAGTCAATGTCTAAGAGCAAATCAGTCCAAAGGAAGAACCCAGAGGGACATGGGAATGCAAACATCAACAGGTAAGCTGATTGCTAGTCCTCCAGCCTAGTTGCATCTCCTTCCACCCACCCCCTGACTGAACTCAAACCCACCTTCTTTTCCTGCTCGCTCTAATCCTTCTACAAGTAAAGGTGGTGGGTGACTCATTTCCAGGGATACCCATTGTGAGTCATATTGTCGACTTGATAGAATTTAGAATCATGTCTGTGAGGACTGGACAAAAAGGAGAAAGGCAGTTGAGCTCCAGTACCCTCTCTCTTTCTCTCTCTCTCTCTCTTTTTCTCTCTCTCCCTCTACCTGTGGATGAAATGTGACCAGCTGTAGATACAATATAACCAACTGTGGAATGCGATCAGGTATGGACACAATGTGACCAGCTATGGATACAATGTGATCAGCTGTGGATACAATATGATCAGCTATTGTGGTCATGACCTCATGCTCTTGGTGCCAGGCTTTCTCTACCATGATGAGCTGTACCCTTGAACTATGAGTCAGAATAAATCCTTCTTGCCTTAGGTCACCTTTGTGGAATATTTTGTCACAGTGATAAGAAAAACAAAACTGATATCCTTTAACTAGAATCTTTCTACCACACCAGCTCCTGGCGATGTTCTTCTGTAACTGTCTTCCTTGTCTTGGAAAACAGTTTGGCCATGAAGCCCAGGTGAATGAGCTCATCTATTTCTTGCTCTCCTCCAGCAATTGGGTCTATTCTTCCTTCTTCTTTCCTCCTATCCTCCCTTCTTTTTGCAGTATATAAAGTTCTGAGATTTTATCTCTCTATTCACATCTGAAATATTTTCTGAGAAAGCGTTTTTATTTTTTTATATTCATGAATATAGTGAATTTATCTCCTCCTCTTCCTCCCCTTCTTCTCTCCTGCTAGACTCCTTCCTATTTTCAACTTTTCACATGTGTGGTCCAGTGGGTTTCATCTGGTTTGTTATTGATGACATGTGCCCAAGTAGTTGCTGGAGCATCTTATATCAGGGGGTATACCATTGAGGAAAGAATCTTCCGTTTCTTCCCCACCAGCATTAGTCATCATCTGTTTCTTGGGGAGGCATGGGGACTCTTGAAATCTTTCCTCTTCCTTGGTGAGATGTTGATAGGACAGTTCCCGTGCAGGTCTTATAGCTGCAATGTATCCCTCGCTCCCCCTTCTTAAGGAGCCTGAAACTCTTTCCACTGAAATTCTTCCTGAAGGTTGGGGTATTCCTGCCAGTGTTGGTGTCATCTCTTCTCCCCTCTGCTCAGGGAGAATCTCTCACCTGTGAGGTCATAAATGACCTCGGGTCACTAAACACAGTGTTTCTCTCTGGCTTTGTTGCTACATGTGACAGTGTAAACCGCTCATTCTCTCTAAAGTGCTGCTTCTTTATGTTGCCAGGATTTTAAGCTACAAGCAATGTGCCCCAATCCTCAGCTAAGGTCTATTTGCTCTTCCATCTTTCCTTTCTAAGGGATTAATTAATCAATCAATTAATTAATTTACTTACCAAGTGTGTGTGTGTGTGTGTGTGTGTGTGTGTGTGTGTGCATATGTGTGTATCAGAGGGCACTATGTGTCCCTGTGAGGACTTAAGGGTGACTTCAGGAGTCATCCTGGATTTTTTTCTACCTCTGGTCTACTTTGCTCTGGGATTTCTCAGGCTCTGCCTACCAGGGCCAGAAGTGCAGGCTGCTGCCATTCCTCCTGTTTTTTTTTTTTTTTTACATGGCACCTGGGACTTGAACTCAGTACCTTCTGCTTGCCAAGACAGAGTCTTAACCCCTGAGCCATCTCTCTATTCCTCATCATTCCTTTCTAGCTGCATTTATACTCTGAAAATCAGCCCTCAAGCCTCCCAAAGAGATACGCCGGGGCTTGTCTTCACAATGTCTCCATTTGAATCAAGAGCAGGGAAATGGGTGGTGAGCTCAGCTCGCCTCTACAGAAGGTGCTGAAACTGGCTAGCAATCTTTAGACCACTCTTGTCCAAGACAACTTTGAAAGAACAGAATATTCTAATCCTGTGCTGTCCAATGCGATAGCCTCCTAGCTATAGGTAGCAACAGAACACCTAGAATGCAGTGATCCTGACTTTTATTTTTATCTAATTTAAATTTGTCTGGGCAAAAGACAAAATCGTCTGTGCTGCTGTGAGACCAGAGGCTGCCATGTTGAACGCACAGGTCTAGGTGGCTTCTGGCTGAATATGACCCAAGTTAGAAGGCTTCTGGAACCACTTGACTGCCCTTCACCTCTGTGTGTAGCTCCAGTACCCCACACCACCCTCCATATGCAAATTCCCCCTTATAATTATAATCCGACCCCCCACTCTAATCTGATCCCACGGATATGCCTTGAAATGATTTTGTTTTCTGAACAGCCTTTGGGTCTCCCTGCTGCATCCCCCTGTGGATCATTCAGACCTAACTGCTCAGCCTGAATCTCTCATTGCCACACATTACTTTCTCTGCCTGCCTAATCTCACTCCATTGCTGCCTTGTTCTGTCCCTTGCCTGACCCGCTTCTTATTTCAAGGCCTAAATCCTTCTTTTCCAAATGATTTTGGGATAATGTTGCATAACTAAGTCTTATATATGTACAATGTGTTTTCTTCCATTATTATTTCTCTCTACCCTACACATATACCATACATATATATATGTATACACACAGATATCCCCTACATATACCCTACACACGTGTACATACTATACATACACTCCAAACAGACAACCCAAAATATGCATACCACATATACCATGTACACTTAGATGGTATGTACACATACACCATGCATACACACCTATACATCATGCACACTCACCATGCACACACATACATACCATGCACACACATCACGTGTGCACACACCATGCATACACGCATGCCATGTACAAACACACCATATACACATACCTGCACATTATATACACGCATCATGCCCCCCACTAAGCGTACATACACACATCACGCAAGCACATCATCTCAGTGGCTCGTGATCGTGCAGTTCTTACCCTGGCCTTGTAGCTTCTATTGACTTTTACAGTCCTGCCCTTCACAGCCCAGGTAAGAACTTCTTCCCTGCATGGAGATTCCCACACTCCCTAGCCCCTCCCAGCCTCATACTTCTTGCTCCTTGCTCTGAGACCATGTATCATGAACATGACTTACTCCAGTGATTCTGGCTTGATTTGTGCAGCCTTCTGTCTCAGATTAGACCTGAAGGAAGTGGAGCTTCTGCCTTGAGCAGGACTCGGTCTGGGAGTGAATGCACAGTAGTCCTTAGTCTGGTTTAGTCAGTAAGTTCAGAGTAAGAACTGGACATGAAGACACCTGAGAATCAGTGGACATTAGACTCACAGGATTAATCATTTGCTCCCTGCTGTCTCCAACCGGACTCCTCTCATTTGTCTTCCCTTCATCTAGGAGGGTCCATAAGCACATCATGATACAGTTACAGAAGAAACTTCTCTGGTTTCTCTTGGATATAGGGCCATGACTAGTGCTTTATGGGTCAACGAAAAACGAACATGTTATAGATATTGACCAACCTTCTGCCACTTTACTAGCTTGGTGACAATTAGCTAAACTATTTAATTGCTATGACTCTAGTTTGTAGGAGCCGGTGAAATGATGGGCTATGGCATCTTACAGGTGAACTGAAGTGGTGAATAAAATAACTCTAAAATGACCCCATAATGCTGGTCTGGATCAGGCAACAGTGGATGCTGCACCTCTTGAGAGCCGATGTTGGGGTTTTGAAGGATGACCCAGCAGGGCAATGCTCAACCAAGAAACAGATGAAAGCACAAGCTCTAGATGTGCAGCTAAGTAGAATGCAAAGCATTTTCTGCAGTCATGTAATGACTTGGGAGGTACACAGGTGAAATGCCCAACGTACCAACTGCAGGTCAATCGCACCATAAACATTAGCTGCATGAAACAAATTGTGACTAGTAGGTATCTTTGTGCTTTTCTAACCAGAGAGAAAACTAACAGAGTTTTGGGCACCAGGAGATTACTCTGCTTTCTTTTCTCAAATCTCTGCAGTCAAATGTACCTTGGAACTCAGAATTTTTCAGGTTTTATAAAGGCAATGAGACATATGCTATATATTGTATAATGGTACCAGTGGGGTGTACTTCCAAATTAAAAAAAATCAATATCTATGAAATGCAATGTGTGAAATTAAATCTATTTTTAGAAAGACTCATGAATTCACATCAGATTCATTAAGTTCTCATGTCAAGTTATAGCCTCCAAGTTATTATTGTTATTACTATTATTATTTTAGCTGCACCTATTTAAGAGGTATCTTAGAATAACTCAGTACACACATAAAATGGCTAATCATCAAATCAAGGTAGTTAGCATTTCATCTCTTTAAACTTTAACACATAACAAATTATTAATGTTGAACTTTATGCCTCTGTGGGTTTTGAAATGGGAGATTCTAAAAAGTATGCTTCTGTGTTGTGTTACACACTCTTCTACAAAAAGAAAATGTCTCATCGTGGAAGCTTCTATTTAGCTTTTAAAAGTGCAAAACAAAACAAAAACAAAAATATGGGCAAACCTCAAAACTTACACTGATGCAGCAGTGAGCACAGTGCACTGATATGCATGGAACATGCAATGGAGTTCCATGTGATAGAGTAAAATTAAGAGTTTAAAAGTGAGCTGATGTATCAATGGAAAATTAAATGCTGAGAAGTGTCATGGTTTCTCGGGGCGGGGGGGAAAACAGTGGCTTTAATGGTGGTGCTTAGCAGCTAGACTTCAGGCTAAAGAGAAGGAGGGCCTTACCTTCCATCACATGTGCAAACAAGCTCAGAATGGGCTTACGGTAGGAGATAACATAGGAGGAAACATAGGGGCAAAACTTGCTAATCTTGGATTGGGAACACAGGCAATGAGGAGGAGTAGCTAAGTTTGATCGCATGAGGATTCTACGGCAGCTATGCATCAAAGTAAATTTTGAAGAAAGTGAAGTCAGGCCATGGTGGTATGTTCTGGTAACTCCAACACTAGGGATGTTAAGGTACCAGGGATAAGAGCGTGTGAGGGGTAGCTTGGGCTATGTAGTAAGACCCTGCTGAAAAAGAAGGAAGAAGGAAAAAGGAAGGAGGAGGAAAGAAGAAAGGAGAGAAGGAAGAAAGGAAGAAGGGTGATAAGAAAAGAAGGAAGGAAAAAAGGAAGGAAGGAAGGAAGGTAGGGAAGGAAAGAAGAAGGAAGGAAGGAAGGAAGGAAGGAAGGAAGGAAGGAAGGAAGGAAGGAAGGAAGGAAGATAAAGGGCAAGACAAAGAATAAAAGTATTCTAACTCATATAACCAATAAGGCTCTAGAATCTAATATAACACCTAAAACTCAACAACGATAGGCAAACAACTCCATTAACCATGGACAAGTGACTCTAAGTAGATAATACTCCAAAAGCACAGTGAACACATGAGAAAACAATCGATGCCATTAGATGCCATCAATGTGAAGTGAAGCACACTGGGCATTGCTTTACACTTGTACAGGGAATGTGATGATGATGGTCAAGAAAATAAGAAGCAAAGTGAGGTTGTGGAAACAGCGGAGCCCTCATGCATGGCTGGTGGGTGTGGAAACATGGCATATGCTATGGAAGACAGCTGACAGACCCCCCCCCCCAGAACTGAACATAGACATTCCCTGTGACTCAGTAACTCCACTTCTGGACATATTTTTGAAGGAACTGAAAGCAGGTGGTCTAGCACCTGTTCATGAATATTCATTACAGCACTATTTATAATTATCCAAAAGGTAGAAACAATTCAAATGCCCATCAGTGATACGTAGATTAAAAACATATGGTATGTCCATTTAATGAGGTACTATTCTGTCACACAAAAAAAGCGAGAACATGCTGGTAAATGTCACACCCTGGCTGATATCTGGAAGATCATGCTAAGTGAAAGAAGAAGACTTATGCAAAAGTGCACACAGCATGTGATTCCTTCACATGCAGTACTGAGAACAGACCAGTTCATGTAGACAAAGAATTCTGGGGACATGGGGAAGGGGTGACTGTGATCATCACGCAAATTCATAGCAAGGCAATTAAAGACTTTGGAATGCATTTGTGGTGATAGTTGCAAAATATCCCTTGTCTGCTACTAAATGTTCCTAAGTGCAGAATTTAAAATGGCTAAGTGGGCAAATGTTATGTCTCATGAATTTTACCACAACTGAAACACATAGCAGAAGACAGTTTGTGTTTTTAGGAAGCTCAGGCAGCTGGGAACCCCCCTCACTGAGATGCTGGAAACACAGAAACACATCTATTGTTTTAAACTGATTCAAGCATTTTTTTCTAAAACATTGTGATAAATTTTTAAATTATACATAGCATAGACCAGGGATGGTTGTTTGTGACATTGGTTCCACCTCTGAGGTGGGGCCTGGCTGTAGACTGAGGACACTGCAGTATTTCTGATATAACTCACTGGGGTTCAGAAGCTTCTCCCACCCTAATGGTGACCACTGTGATCACAGAAATGACTTTCAAAATTTCCAAGTGTTTGCTTTTCTCCCCTCGAGTCTCATCATCTGTGAAAGCTGCAAGCTGCAATAGCAATCACCCTGGCAAGAGGCAACCCTCAGTGTAACACTGGCATGAAAGTCAAGGGGGCTACCAACTGCTTTCTGATTGGATTTAAGACCCATTTTTCAGCAGGGATTGCATTCCTGGTATTGTAAACCAGAAGAAAAACCTACGAAAGGTTCTGGAGGGTGCAAAGCATGAAGGTTTAGCTATAAAAATATGGTATCAAACTGCATTTAAAATTTTTTTATTATTTATTCAATTGTGCGTGTGTGTGTGTGTGTGTGTGTGTGTGTGTGTGTGTGTGTGTGTGTGTGTAGAACCACGGACAAATTCGGGAACCACCATGGACCGCCTCCACTTCCTCTTGTTTACTCTGCCCGGGATTCACAGGCTCCACCCTACCAGGACCAGAAACTGCAGGCCGCCCCGGCTTCCACCCGGCATCTATACGTGGGTCTAGGATCACGAACTCAGGACCTTCTGCCTGCAAGGCAGAGGTTTAACCCCTGAACCACCTCTCCAGCCCCCAAACTGCATTTTAAATATGTCATTATATCCTTAGACTGGAGAAGCATTCATCACTTAGACCAAGAAACTTTCTCCTGCAATGGAAGGAGTTTCATTTATTAAAGAGTATAACATCTGGTGGGGCTGAAGAGGGGGCCAGAAGACCACTTGGTATAGTCAGTTCTCACTTTCTATCTTTATATGGGTTTCAGGAGTTGAACTCAGGTAGTGGGGTCTGTGAGGCAAGGGTTTTTTACTGTTGAGGCCTCTCACCAAAAAACCCTGCTGTAACTTTTTACAAATGATCTGCTATTCTGAGATTTCATTTTCTATGATTTCTTAGGAAATTTCTGGATCTGGAGATGTAACTTAGTTCATAGAGTGCTTGCCTGGCATGCACGACCCTCTGGGTTCAGTCCCCATAACCACATAAATTGAGTGTGTTGGTATGTATTTGCAATCCCTGCAATTGGGAGATAGAGACAGAGGACTAAGTTCAAAGTCATCTTCATCTATGCAGGGACTTTGAGGCCAGCTCGGGTGCATGAGCCGCTCTCTCAGAAAACAAAATCTATTTCTGAGACGGTCCCTTAGTAATCTCCTAATCATAGTGACATCATGGGAAAGAGACAAACCACCACTCTTGCAGACTGCAGGTAAACCGGAGCAACTTGCCTCATTCTGAGGAATGCACAGACGTGGTCTGCTTGCAAACAGCAGGTTCCTAACTTGCAACCAAGGGCCCTGGCAATAGGCTAAATGTGGATAGCACATAAAAAAAAGAGTGTGCAAAATGTTCCCTGCTGAAACCCTTTTTGGGCAAAGACTCTCTCTGCGCCGGCATTCCAGAATAATGACAACCCTGGAGCGTTCGCCTCCTTCCCCTTCGAAAAGTGCCGTTAACTGGGTCTGGGATCCGACACCAAACGCACAGAGTAACTCGTGTTCTGATCCCCTGGCAGGGTAGCTGCCAGAAGGAAGGTAGGGGTGGCCGAGTGTTCAGAACGTAGGGTTCCTGGGCTACTATCACCAGTAAGGCCCCGTTTTTATTCCATTTAGACCCTGGGTGTTGTTTGCACAAAGTTCAGGAACTTGCTTTGAAAGACACCAGCCCAGGACGAGACCATCTTCGTAAGGACAAGGGGGTGGAGGGAGGGCAGAGTCACGTGATGGAGAGCCAGGGGCCTGGCCCTGGTGGCCAAATCCTTTGTCCAGTGTTGGGAAGCCAGTCATGATGCGGCAGCAGGAAATCATCCACTCTCTGCTGTACCCCAGCTCTCTCACCTTACCACAGCATGTTAACATCTCTGTCGTACCAGGATGAAGCATGCCCTAGCTACTGAACGAGCACCGAAGACACGGAGTGCAGGCTGCTCGGGTCCTAGGAGGGCATGCTGAAGCCCTAATCTTCCCTAGGATCAAGCTTGGGGAGGTGGGGGCTATGGGAAGCAATTAGGATTTGGCGAGGTCACCCAGGTGGAGCCCCATGAGGGAAGAAATATCCTTGTAAGGATGCAAAGGGCACAATGTTCTTTTCACTCTGTGAGGGGACGGGAGAAGGTGACCACTTGTAAAATTGATCATATCCCACCTCGAGCTCAGCTTGTGGCCTCCAACACTGCAAGAAATAATCCCGAACCACCAGTCCGTGGACTTGTGCATGGGTAGCCTCCAATAACAGAGAAGCAACAACGCACAGTGCTGGGGAAGCCCATCACTGCTCGGTCAGTACTTGACAAAGCAGATGACAGACATCAGTAAAAGATGAGGGAAACAAATGACAAAACCCCAAAACTACCGTTACTAAAATGGTCAATATACATTAAGTCCATCAAACACGTCAATGATGGAATAACAATGAATTCCTAAAGGAAAGCACGATGATTTTCACAGCCACCAATTATTCAGTTCACATGCTCTGACTCTTATGCGGTGAAGCTGAAATTAACTTTAAGATAAAGTAGGCTATGAAAATACCAATTATTTTCAAATTAACAACCACCACACTGCCAAGGACTCCTCTGGAAAAAGAAATACTAAAAGTAGAAGTACAAAACAGCAGGATGAGAGTAAGGTGGAGGAAGAGATGAGGGGAAGGAGAGGGAATTTGCTGAGAGGAGAGTGCACAGTTTTGATAGTTTTTAGACAAGGAAGTTTTTAAATACCCAATGAATTGCTGTTCCAGCTAATACTGGAAAACGAAACTATAACCAGAAAGCAAAAGAAAAATTGATAGAGGTTAACTTAATTGATTGCAAAACAGATTAAGATAGTGAATAAACTCAGAGCTTGAATTTGTTGGAAAACACTAACAAAATTAACAATCTCCTGGGATGTCCCAGTGAACTCCATGAACCCAGGAAGAAATGATAAGTGTGCTGTGTGGGAGATGAGGAAAAAAAATCAAAGCAATGAAAAATTACAGAATTTCATGCAAAAAAAGGGAAAATGTTGACTCACAAGGAGAAAATTGGAAAGTAGAATAAAAGTTGTCAATTCTGACGATCTGAATGGATCACTGTCCGTGGAAGAAATAGAAGCTAGTCTTGGAGGACTACATCCATAAAAGGAGCTGAGCTCAAACGTTTTATGGGCAAGTTTTTCAGACCTTCAAGGAACACATAATTCTTGTGCTATTTCCATGTTACTGATTGTAGAAAAGAATGAAAATACCACAATTTGCTTTACAGAGTTATCATAAAACGGATGCTGAAATGCAGCAAAGGTGCGCGTAAGGTCAGAGAATCAGCTGGCCCCAGGGGACTGGCAGACTAGAAGCAAGGCATGGTATGGTGACATAAGTAGATAAAAGTCTCCTGATCAGACAACACTTAATCCAAGAATATAAGGATATAGCATTAGGGCATGAGATAAAACTGAAAAGAAAATCGATGTGATTGTGAAAGATGAGAGCAGGGCCCAAAACCCCGTTTCTGTAAAATCCATTCTGAATCGGCAGCAAGGGTGCATTTTCTAATCTGGATTTGGATGGTTCTGTGAACGTCCTCAGCTGATGAAGGCGATCTGAAGCCACCAACCAATGTCATGTCCAGTATCCCAGCACCAAAGCAGCAGTTCTCAGATCTGTGGTCATGCTCAGTGTTCCATGAGATATGAGATCAAATGAGAATAAGTCAAGGGTGAGCCGAGGGCTCAGTGGACACAGTGCTTGCCACACAAGTATAAGGACCAGAATTCGTAGCACCTACATAGAAGCAGTTGCAGTCACTTTTTAATCCTAGCACTCAGTAGGTGGAGAGAGACAGGGGATTCCCAGAGCAGGTATACCACTCAATTGGTGAGCTCTGGTTTCAATTGAGAGACCTTGTCTCAGTGACTAGAGTAAAGAACATTCGTGAAAGATACTCAATGTCCACTTCAGGCCTCTACACCCATGTGCCCACACTTGTGCATGTGCCCACACATGCAAGCATCCATCCATGCATGCACACCATATATAAATGCAAAAAAAGGAGGCCAAAAAGTAAAATGAGTCCAGATATTTCTAGGAAGAATGAACGACAAAGAATGGATAAGATCATTTTTGAACAAGAATATTCACCCAGGGCTCTTAAGCCAGAGAATTTTGAGTAATGTGGCATCAGTGTTAAGACAGATGGGCAGATAATTGGAAAAGGAATAAAATAGACCCAAGATTCCTTTTATTAGAACAAATGTGATTTTTCAAATACAATAGGACCAGATGGATTATTTGGTAAATCTTTTGAGACAGTCTATCTAAAGAACCATTTAAAAATTAATGAAGTTAGACAGCATCTACTGAAATATAAACAAAAATTTCCAGATAGAATACAAATGGCACTCTTGAAAGAAGTGGAAGGAAATAAGGTTATCTAGTCAACCCTGGGGAAGGGCTTCAGGTGTCCCTGAGAAGGCATTTTCCATGAAGAAATGGATCAAAATGTTTGACCAAGCAAACATTACCTAAACAAAGGAGAGGCCTCATCCCCGTCTACTCTGAGGGGCCGTGAGGCAGACCTTCCCTGTAGGTTGCACTCTAGTTGAGGTGGCAATCAGCGTGCAGAACACAGTGCCTGTGGACACTCGTACATAGCGAGGAAGGAACCTGCTCTCGGGGCTTGAGGACAGCGTTGCTGACAATGAGAGTCAGGAAGCTGTCAAGGGTAGTCAGAAGGTTGCCAAGGGTAGTCAGAAAGGGGCTCTTGGGACAAAGTAACTTTCAGGCTCAGGAGAACAAGTGTCGTCATAGCCAGAAATTAGTGGTTGTCACAGTCAGACCTTGAAGGTCTGTAGTCGTAGTAAAGACCAGGCATGGCTGGGTCAGGTGGAGCCGTGGTCCATGGACCAGTGGCCTCTGGTGCATCTGGGGATAGAACACGATGGAAGGAGATCAGCGTGTGTGAACCAACACTGTGCTGACCAACTCCCCCAGGACATGCTCACGCTGAAATGACAAAATTAGGGCTGATGGTCCCAGTGGAGTTTGGATGTTGAATGTCTCCTAAAGGTGCGTGTAAAGGCTTGCTAGGCAGCTAGGGTGGCACTGGGAGATGCTATGGACCTTTAGGTGACAGGGACTTATGGGAAGTCCTTAGGTCCCCAGGGGTGGGGGAGTGTGCACCAAGCGGGGTGAGGGTATTGCGGGACCCTCTTGCCTGGTTTCCTGGCTCATGAAGGAAGTGCTTGTCTCTGTGTCTCACTGTTGCTGTGAGACACTCAACTTGCCAGGGGACCAAAGCCATAGGGCCACTCAGCCCTGGACTGGAGCCTACAGAGCCATGAGCCAAAATAAACATTTTCTCTTTATAAGTCAATTGCCTCTGGTATTTCATTACAGTAATGGAGAGCTGACTGGCACAGGTCCTCATTTCTGTTGCTTAACCACGACCCAGTTAATAGTAATGTCAATTACAGCAATTGGAGAGGATCAGGCATCCAGTTAGCAAAGGAATTCTGAGTAAGATGAGAATAAATAGTCAGATCCGAGGACATTCATTGTTTAAAAGTGTGATCAAGTGTGCGTGTGAGTGTGTGAGTGCATGTAGGAGTGTGTGTGAGAGTGCATGCATGCATGTGTGTGCATGCATGTGCACGAGTATGTGTGTATGAGTGTGTGTATGCATGTGTGGTGTGTGGTGTGTAAGTGCGTGTGTCAGTTGAGCGGAAGTCACGTCTCTGGCTGTGTCTGCACGCACCACGAGGAAGCAGATGACCCAGTACTCATGGGAAGTGACCACTGTCTTCAGATGATAAGTGAGCTGGCAGATGGTAATGAAATCCAAAAGTAGCCCAAAGCACAGACAGAATAGAAATGACTAATATAAATGTGGCAAGAAAGAGTCAAATAGCAAAGAAATACACTATTAAAATGAGAATGTCAGTCCAAGGGCTCGGAACCAGGTTCCACATAAAAGGGAGAACATGAGGCATCTGACTTTTCTGTGCTCGGGATACTTCTCTCAGTATAGCTTTTTCCATTTCCATCCATTAACCAGCAAATTTCATTAATTCATTTTTTGATGGTTGAGTAGTATTCCATTGTATAAATGTACCACAATTTCATTATCCATTTGTCCACTATTGGGCATTCGGGTTGATTCCACGACTTTGCTCTTATAAACAGTGCTGCAATAAACATGGATGTACTCATGTCACTATAGTAAAATGATGCATTTTGGAAGAATATTCCCAGTAGTGGAATGGCAGAGTCATAAGGCATTTCAATTCTTAACTGCCATACTGATCTCCAGAGTGATTGACAACAATCAACCATAATGCAGAGTATTGATAACCTTATAATATTTATCTGGAACCAAGCCAGCCAAACCTCTCCCCATCCTAAAGCTCAAGGAACCTTGTGGAAGAGGGGGGCGGTAAGCTGATAAGAGCCTAAAGATGGGGAAGTCTACCACTCAGCAAGATACTTTACTTAAGGCAGGACTGTGGTTGCTAGGAACTGACTGCAGTGAAACATGATCTTATAGACTACGCAAGGGCTATAAGCCCCTTAGATTAATGAGGATCTCAGGGGGGATGATTTCAGATAGTAGGATCCGTAGGGGGGAAGGGTTAGAAGGATATAAGGGAGTACCCATATTAATGGGCACCCCAGGAAGAGACCCCATGATCTGCCACAGAGGCCTGAACTCCCATGAGAGCAGATGATCCAGAGGAAATCCAGGGGCCCATTTAAGCTGGTGAGAACAGACTGGATCCACCAAGAGAGGGGAGAAGAAACAGAGGGAAGAGGGAAGAGAGGGAGGAAAAAAGGGGGGGGGCAAAAGGAGGGAGAAGTGGAGGAGGAAAGGCAGGTGGCAAGGATACCTACTCGTTGAGTTGGTATAACTAGGAAAAATTAAAACAAAATAAAAAACAGATTGCCAAACAAGTTGAGAATACAGAAAGCTTATCAGACAAAGAGAACCCCATGAAACCCTGAGGAAGGGAACACAGGAGACAGTTGGTCACCGAGTGACTAAGGAATCGTCGCTTCTTTCATGTGGGCACTGGCCTGGCTGCTGTTTAATTTCAGGGAAGGCAGCTATTGTTCAAGGCACTGGAAGAGTCCATTACTGATATCTATCAAGCCTGCGGCACATTCTTTTGAATATGACAATAAATCTTTACTGACAGACATGTCTTGCACAGAGATCCAAAATTAACTTAAAGCCAAGTCTGGTTATGCTATTCATAATCATCTTGTAAGTCTACGCACGGAGGACAATGACAGGAGAGGCACTCCAGAGCGGTGGCCTCCTAAAATAAGCATCATAAATGATGCTTTACAAAGATCTCACTTGGCATCAACTTCCTCTCATTAAGTCTTTGATGTGCTGAAATCTGCCTTTGATCTTGTCACCCTAGGATCCTGGTTATGACTGGTTAGAAACAGTTTGTATGATGGCTATCAAGTTCTTGGTCTAATCAATCTCTTTCCAGATACTAATTTGACACCAACTAACTCTGGCCATAGTGACCTAGAAAAATCTTCATGGGCATCAAGATGGTCCATCCCAGAGTCTTTGTACTCCTACTTTTAACCAGTAAACATCAACCCATTGTATAGATCTTGGCTCAAAGGTCAAGTCCCTTTCAAGTAAGGATTTCAGCTCTTGCCCAGGGCTACCCTTTTCTGCTGTACAGATTTCAAGGTCTACACATCCCTTAGGCACCGTACAGTTTGGGGTGGTTTTCTGTGGCCATTTGCTTAATGTCTATCTTCCTTTGGAGACCAGAAGCCTGCAGAAAACCAAGCCCTACTTGTTGGAGTCAATCGGTTGCCCAAAGCCCAGCATGTGAGAAATTCTTAGTGTGACTGACAGATAAAAGAGAAAGGCTGTTTGACAGGCTTATGTCAGTATTCTGCAAGAGAACCACAACCTCACATTCCCGAAAGTATCCCCTCTTCCTGCATGAAGAGCCAGGCCTGCTTCCCTGTCCCTAGAAGCTAGGCTGGTGTCCTGACTTGCTTTGACCCAGAGAGAGGCACTGTTGTGCTAGACCAGTTGTGGGCACAGCTCCTGTTTTGGCTCCTTATTTTGGGGGGAACCGTCCCACCCTAGCAATGTCAATTTAGCGTCCTGGAGGCAGAGAGGCCACTGTGGATGCCAGCCATCCCCAACTGCCCACCAAGCTGACATAAGCCTGGCATACATAAGCCACGAGAAAGCTACTGCTTTGCTTTGTGCTCGCTAGGGTCGAGTGTGAAGCAGGAAGAGTGTGAGGGATTGGTTTGTCAAATCAAGCCTGTTGACCCTTGGAACTCTTTGTATCGCTGCCTCTGAGAGGCCAACTGTTTCTGTTGGGAGCCAGGGCACAATTCAACACACCTGCAGCAAGCCTCCCATCTGTCGTGATGCCCACCGAAGACTCAGTCCTATGATGCCTACAACCCACCACATGTTCTTTCTTTGCCATGTTTTAGGTATCCTTGTCTGAAACGCTGCTGGATAGCTAAATGTTCCAACTTTGAGGGGTTCATTGTTTCATCTCCTGAGCTGCTTTAGCTTCGTCTAGCACCCAGCGGGTGTCCGAGAGGATTTTGCTGAACGAATGAATCATCTTCAGCTTCGTTGCTTCCACCTGGTAAATACCATGCCGGTTCCACCTTCCCAAGCATCTCTGCCTCTGTACCATCTCCTGCCTTTCAAAAAGCACAATTCTCAAATATTCCCTGTCCTCATGAGTCACAGCTCAGCCCACGATTGCCTCCTTAGATGCAGAGTCAAAAGCAATGGTGTAGAACTAACAATGATACCAGATTTGGGGTTTAAATCGAATGATACATCTAGAATTCAGACACATAATTATGCACTCTATAAAAGTTGTCCCCTTTATCTCTTTTCTTCCGGGTACTTCTTTCTTTCCTTCCATATATCCAAGGGATATTCACCCGCCCCCCCCATACCATGAAAACATGTATGCATCAACATGCTTATTCATGAGAAGTTTTGAAAGCTGAGATCTAAATCTCTGACCTCCCTGACTGGAGACACAACCTCTGGAAGTTGTGGGGGACGTGGAATGGGGATCCAGCACCAAAGACATCACGCTGCAGCTGCTAAGCTGTCCCTGAGACAGTCTCAGTCTTCCTTCCTTTCCATAGCCAAAGACTACATCTCACTCATCTAGCTACTCATCTTACCACCAAAACATTTTTCCTTGTAATGAGCAAGTAACTCCATCTTGGAGACCACTAGTGTGGCCTCCTTCTGTTAGAGGGCTCTGAATTGAACCCAGCATTAGAGATGTGAAAGGAGAACTAGCCCTTTGGAGGAAGTGAGACTTACATTTGAAAGCAGCTGAGTTAGATTCTGATCTGCAGCCACACTGCCCAATGCGACAAGTTGCCCCGCTGTGGTGGCAAGAAGCCTGGGACATGAGGGGACAAACATCTTCCTGGTCTGAAGCAGGGTGTCATATAGCCCAGGCTAGCCCTGAGCTGATGTTGCTATGGAACCCGCTCATTGGATTTCCCTCCCTCAAGTCGCACGTGGATGCTTCGCCTCTCAGTTTGACAGCCTCTCCTCTCTGCCCTCCTCCCCTTCCTCTCTGGCAGCTGCGTGCAGATTGGTCGCCCTCCTCTCTCCCAGGAGAGATCTCGTCACACTCCAGAGCATACATCCCTTGGGCTTGATAAGATAATGGCATTATTATTATTTCTGGCTTCATATTTTGCCTGAAAAAATGTACTTAAGGTTTGTTAATGAAAACAAAGAACATCCTATTAATGGACCAGCGGTTGGTAGCGTCTTCTTTAAGAACCTGTTTGGTGGGCTGCAGTAATTCTGGAAGCTTCTGCAATGGCCCCCAGATGAACACAACTGCTGTATTCCTCAGCATGTGGTGATGATACCCCTGGAGTGCCTGTCTCCCAGGCTTGTGATAATTGCTCAGAATTTGTCTCCTTAACTAGATTGTGGGATCCCAGGGGTGATGGTGGCTCTACCCATCTCTGTGGTCTGTCTAACTTGGTTTCTGGGACTTATCAAACTATACTATACATCTAGAAAAAAAGAGCTATGTATTCACTTGTACTAAGAGGAACTCATAAGCTTCCCACTGGCAAGTTCCGGGGTACCCCCACTCCTCTGAGCAGACTGCGGAGATATTGATAGCTGTAAAGTTTCAATTTCTATCCTGCCACACTCTTTTACTGATCTTAGTTCCTGTAGCTTTCAGCCAATTAATGGGAGAGCATCACACAGCCTTCTTCGCTTTCTACTGCAAACACACAGTCATCCATCCCAGATAGACATCCAGGGTATCTGGTGACTATACCGAATTTATTTATAATGTGTTCCCTCTCCCATTCTCAAGGTGGGTATTTCTCATCTGCTCCTTGCTCCTGAACTTTCCCATTCCTTATTTTCCTTTGCTGCTTCTTAGCTCACTGAGGAAATAAATATTCTGGAGTCTTCTAACCCTCTTCTTAGTATCTTCCTGCCTCACCACCCTTGATTCTCACTTGTTCCTCTGGATACCAGCTTCCTCTCTCTTCTCCTGGCTATGCTACCTGTGTCCTGCTTGAGCCCATCTCTCCCATCAGAACTTAAACATGATGCTACTTCTCATTTTGGAGAACCACCTAGCCACTCAGCTTTTCCAAACTCCCCTCTGGCAAACCTTTCCTTAGAGTCTGTCTTCCCTATTCCCATTGCATCTTTCATCCTCTCATGCTTCATGTGACCATACTCCATCACTAGACTCAAGGCACCATTGCTCCCCAGTTGTCTTCTTGTGTTCCCTAGCAACCGTGTGTGACACAGTTGACCATTCTTGCCTTCGAGCCCTTTCCTTCTACCTCAGGACACCCATGCTCCTCTGCGGTTCCTCCTAGTCCTTGGCTCACATCACCATCTCTTTTCCTTTTCCTGATGCCTAAATTCTACACTCCCCGAGGCTCAGTGCTTTTCTCTCTTTTCCCTTAACATCTTCCCTCTTGCAGAGTTCTCTGTGCCTGCAGCTGCACATGCTGATGTGTCCCAGCGTCTGTGGGCAGCCCACTTCCCCCTAAGCTCCAAATGCCATTATTTACTGCCCACCCAGCAGTCCTCTCAGAAGTCCCAGGAAAGCAGAAAGAAACATTCCTTTTTCCATTCCTCCAGCCCCTCCCCTTCCAACCTGGTCATCCTCTGGCTTGTCCAATCTCAGTCTAACTTATCACAATTTCCCCAGTTATACAGACTCCAAATCTGGAAATCATACTCAGTTCCTCCGTTCCGCACTCCCGTGTGCCACGGATCTGTGAGTTCTGACACTGGAGGCTGAATGTGTGGCCATCTATCTTTCTCCACCTGTTGCATGCTAGAGCCCAAGGTTTCAAGACCTCTGACCTTGCTCATCTAATGGTTCTAACAGTCCCCTCTTTCATACCACCTGACTGGTCTTCCTGCTCCCATTCTTGCCCCTCAAGGGCCCAATGACCAGAACAATCTTTTCAAAAAAATGAAACAGGACCAGCCACTCACCAGTTCAGAACCCTCCCATGGCTTCCAACCTCAATTAGAATAGTTCGTGGATTTCACTTTGGCCAAAAAGACCCCATTGCGACTTTGACCTCACTGGCTCCCAACTACTGTTTGACTTGGCCGGTCCCCCTCACCGTGTATGGTGCAGCCACAAGGTCCTCTGGCTCTTGCCAGAAGGGGCCAGGCTTTCCCACCTCTGCAGCAGCTGTTGCCTCTGCCCAGGATTGGTGCCTCCCAGTCAGTCAGGGGTCTGCTCAACTTCCCCCACACCCCAAATCCAGACAGAACTTTCCTGACTACCTCTCTGTTATCCCTTTACTATCCCTGCTCTTATCTGTGGACTTTTTGGCAGTGCTGTTTAACCCCTGACTTTAGGCTCCACCCGTGCATGTCTTTTTGCAGACTGTTCATGGGCCAGAAGCAGTGTTAGGAACAAAGCTGGACAGATACAATGGAAGGCCTGGTGGTGGCCTTCCTGGTGGAAGGCCTGGGCGGGGTCCTGTTCCACAGCAAGTCTGCACTAGTAGAAGCCGTGTAGACCTCTAAGCCCTAGGAAAAGTGGCTAGTGAGATTGAGAGACCAACTTTGGATATTTTGAATTTTTAATTACATTTAAATAGCTACATGTGCCTGGTGCCTGCAGCATTAAAACTTGAAAAATTCCATTTTCTCAACTGTGATGTCAGGATAAGAGTCATTGAATAGAGTAGTGAAATAAAAAGTCTGGTAAAATATGTGGGACATAATTGACACTTACAAAGGAACAGCTACATTCCAACGTGCAATTGCAAACTAGAGTACTTGATGTACCCAACACTGACTTTAGCTCTAAAAAGCTTTAGATGGATTTAAAAAATTTTTTGTTTTTTACCATGATTTTGAGTTTGCTACGCTAAGCAGTAACCAATGCATGGGTGTGTCTATATTTGATTTCACTAAGTAAAAATAGCAAACTGCCACTTTGGGATTTCACTGAAGGCCTTTTGGAGCTAGGCAAGGATTCCAAGTGGATTGCTTTGCTGAGACTTATAATGAGCTAATTAGCTCTGACAACAGCTGATTTAGCATCTGCAAAAATTGGATTTACAATATTATTGTACTATTTGCAAACAGTATCATCTGCAGCTTCCCGGAAGATTTCGGATAAGAATAATGGCTATTTTCAAACTTACTTATTAAAATAAAATGCTAAGTATTTGCTTACTGGGAGTATGGTGGTGGTGAATTCTTTAGGACATGGTTGTTAAAGGCTTACCATATTCTTTTTTCATACTGAACCTAGAAAAATAAAATCAGCACAAACACGGAACTTAAGCAGATGGTCATGACCAACCCTTAGGAATCATCAAAAGCAATTGCGGGGTCACAGCTTGTGGCTGCATGCAGGCCTGAAGGACTAGATCCCCATACAGAGCACAATGAAGTTATGCATCTGCAAACTAAGTGATTGAAGGAGACTTGTGCTCTACAGAGAGGGTGGGGAGATTGAAATGAAACACACATGTCTCAAGGAATTAAGAAAAGCTGACGTTCTTATTAAGGAGGCCAATTAATCTGCATTAATTTAAAAGCCTTCTTACAGCAGTTGAAAAAGTGCCCTAGGACCGGATGCAAATGAGATTGCAAGAGAAAGACCAGGAAAATCGGTGGGTCCCAGCAGGGAGCCTTTCCCAAGCCTGCAGGACTTTGAGATGCACGCGTCCCTGACTGGCTCTCCCACCAAGACTCCCTAAATAATCAAAATGGCGCTGTAAGACTCACCAATGGGCATCACTAGGAAAAACGGCAGCCAGCAGAGGACGAAGCAGCCCACCACGATGCCCAACGTCTTGGCCGCTTTCTTCTCCCGGGAAAACTTAAGCAGCCGCACGGAGAAGTGCGTCTTGTGCTTGGTGCTGCTGGGCCCGCCACTGCCGGCATCCGGGACATTTTTGCGGTGGATGCGGAGCGTCACTTGCTCAGAGTCCGATTTGTCCGTCTTGAGGCCGGACTTGAGGCCTCGGCTCTCCCTCTTGGCCACCACGTAGACTCGACAGTACATGACTAAGATAATGGCCAACGGCACGTAGAAGGAGCCCAGCGCCGAGAAGAGCACATAGCCTGGCTCCTCGTTGATCTGACAGACCGTCTCGTCCTCCGGGGCCGGCTGCCTCCAGCCGAACAAGGGTCCGATGGAGATGACCAGGGAAAGTGCCCAGACGCAGAGCAGAGCCCGGACACCTCTGCGCTGGGTGACAATGGTGGGGTAGCGCAGTGGGTAGCTCACTCCGATGTAGCGGTCGATGGAGATGACGCAGAGGCCCATGATGGACGCGGTGCAGCAGAGGACGTCCACCGCCGCCCAGATGTTGCAGAAGACCCTGCCGAAGGCCCAGTAGCCCAGGATCTCAAAGATGGCAGAGAAAGGCAGCACGGTGGAGGTGAGGAGGAGGTCGGCCACCGCCAGGTTGACGATGTAATAGTGGGTCACTGAATGCAGGTGCCTGTGACAAGCCACCGAAAGGATCACAAGAATATTCCCCAGAACCCCAAAGATGATGAGGCCCCCCAAGATCACTCCCAGCAGAATGGCCTTGGAAATGTTCACCGGTGTCGGCGGGTGGGTGCAGTTGGAGCCTTCGGAAGCATTTCCAGAGGGAAACACCATGGTCCCTGCCGGGCGGAGCAAGGTCCAGTTCTGCAGGGCCACCCTGGGGCCTGGGGGGGTGGGGTGGGTGGAGGCAGGAGTGGGGAGGCTGCCTAGAGTCAGAAGGTCTGGACTTGGGGGAGCCCCGCTGGCCGGGTTTGGCTGGGAGGGAGAGAGAGCGCACTGGTGGGCAGCAACCCGGGCCCAGAGGGCCACGCTAAGGTACAGAATATGAAAGGAGACATGACCAGGGGAGCGCGCGAGCGGGGCGGCCGGAGATTATCGACGATCTCCACTCGGTGCGCGGGGAACCGGGCTGGGGCTGGGGTTCCGACTCCTTCCCCACCTGAGGCCTGGGGGCGAGACTCTAGGAGACACTTTACCAGCCCGATTCCAGAAATTACTGGACTCTGCTTTTCTGTACCGTCTGATCCATCTTCGTGGGGGGAGACACTGAAGTAGCCACACAGAATTGGAAATTCAAAATTCTAGCGCCAGTCTTCCCCAGAACCGCAGGCAAGTGCCGGCCGGCGGTGGAGGTGCAAAGGCCCGCGCCGCTGGGATCTGGGCACCGTGGGGACTGTCGGCTCCGCCGCCCCACGGCGGGCTCACGCCGGCGTCCAGCGTCCAGGCGTTCAGGCGAGGTGGCACCGCAGAGACCGCCGTGACCCCGGAGCTTCGTTCGTCCTGCAGAAAAGAGAAAGTCTGAACCAGGCGCCCTAGGGAGCGAGGACGGAGACCCCGCCGCTCCCCGACCCGGAGAAGTCACTTTGCCCGATCCCTACCCGGGGCGTGGAAGGTGGGAGACACTGGGACTCTGGGGGAGGGAGGAGGAATCGCGTTCCGCGACCCCTTACCCCATCCCGCGTCTACACCGCGGGGGGAATCCTGGCTCCCTCTAGACCGAACCCAAGATCCAGAAACCGAGTGAGATAAGATCCTCACCAAAATTTAACAAGGAAAGCAAAAAGCCAAGTTGCGGTAGCTGGAGGCTGGATTTCCAAAGCCAGAGGAGCGAAAAATAAAAGTCGCGACCCCCGTCCCCGCCCCCTGTGCCAGTCCAGCTGGTAGCAAGATCTACACCGGGGGCTTCGGACCAGGTTGCACTGCAGTCATCTGGAGAGGGCGGCCTGGGTGAGGGAACCTCAGACACCAGCGAACCGCAGGGCCACGCGCACGTTCACGCGCGGAACTGGCGCTTCAGGGTGCGGAGCGCGCGGGTCTGTCTACCGCCAGGCGGGTCCCGAAAGCCAGGTCGCGAGCAAAGCCTGGGATACCACCCGGCCGGGTTGGGTTTCCAAGCTCCAGGGGCGCCCGCCCCAAGGGGTCGAGCCTGGAACCACACCCTGGCTAGGTGGTGTGGGGGCGCATCCCTCCTCAGAGGAGGCTTTGCGAGTGGCGCGCGCTGCGGGTTTTGTGCGTGTAAAATTCAAGCGTGCGATATTTCTGGGTTGGGGACCATGATCTGGCTCCCTTAAAAAAAAAAAAAAAGCAAAACCCTGGTTTCCTCACCTGCAAAAGGGTCCAAAGGGACCTGGGTGGGACAAGGAATGAGGGGGGCGTGGGGGACTTGCCTACTGTGTCCTTTGGTGGGGGGTGAGAGTCCGAAGCAGGGATCTCAGGCGAGGGATGGTGTGACTGTCACATTCAAGCCCTCACAGGTGTTACTAAAACCGCGCCTCTGCGGAACCGGGTTCTCAGGTCCGGGTGGGTACACAAGCGGCTAAAGAGACACTTGTTAAGTGGAAGGTAACTTCCTAGAATGCCCAGAATATGTCAGGAAGGTAGGGGTGCTGCTATGAAATCCATGTAAAAAGCGTAGGCGCTGGGGGGGGGGGCGAGTAAATCGGGGTTCCTTCCATTTGCAGGCCAGGGAGACCGGCTTCTTCCCCCCCCCCACCGCAAGCGTGGGACCCTGCGGGATGCCAGCGCCCCGCACCGAGTGCACCCACCTGAAGCGCGGGTGCCGGGCCGCGGTCTCCCGCGCTGCAGCAGCGGACCGCGTCCGTCCGCTCAGCAGCTGCGGCTTCTCTGCTTCTTCCAGAGGGGACTGTCTCCCAGAAACCCAGCTTAGGTCCTTTGCACCCGCTGACTCACCACCGTGATCCTCCAACTCCTAGCTCGCTTCTGCTTTACCTGAATCTCTTGAAATAAAGAGTGGAAATAGAAAAACAACAACAACAAAATACAACCAGTCTTTAACTCCACAATCACAACCGCCCATTTAATATTCATCTCCTGGAAAAGAACCGCAAGGAACTTTGTAGCTCGCATTGACGTAGTACAGGCAGTTGCCCAGCTAGTACCGTAATCTCCCGCTGTTACCGTATTCTTCTGTGGCAACCGGCACAAACGCATAAAGAAAATCCAGTCTTATTTATCTGCCTAGAAAGTGGATAGTCTCCTTTCTTCCCACGTCTCATATCCTTCCGACACCTCTTCCTCCACTTTCAGTGGTCCAATTTAGAAAGCAAAATAAATAAATAAATA
Source organism: Typhlomys cinereus (assembly GCA_023101885.1). Classification (NCBI taxonomy): domain Eukaryota; kingdom Metazoa; phylum Chordata; class Mammalia; order Rodentia; family Platacanthomyidae; genus Typhlomys; species Typhlomys cinereus. The sequence continues at coordinate 1,091,562 of JALPQD010000414.1, read as the reverse complement.
AATAAATAAATAAATAAATAAATAAATAAATAAGAGTTAGATACAAGTGTTAGCTTCACAACTGTGGGGTGAGCTTTGAGCATATCTGTAAAGAATTCATAGTTACTACAGGCCCAAATCCAATCTTCAGGAGATTTTCTGATTGATGGGGTCATCCATGTGGATGGGATTCTCCTCGGGGCAGGTGAATAAGATGGGTGGTTAAATAGTTTGGCATTCTTTGGCACACTTGGACAGACATGCTGTCTGTAAGTGGGGTTTGCCTCTCTCTCAGCAGTCCTGTGGATATACTTATAACACCAGCCCCTCAGTCCCTGGTGTTATAAGCTGTCCTGCCAAGCTGGACTAAAAGTTGTAATGGAACAATCATAAGCCAGAATAAAACCTCCTGCTCCCATAAATCATTTGGTTATAAATTTTTTTGGCAATGTGCAGGCTGACTACAACACTGTATAGTGTGTTCACAAAACTCTGAAAAATATTACTTTGAATAGCTAACTCTAACATTATATATATATATATATATATATATATATATATATATATATCCCAGGTTTGTTAACAATCAAGAAATACACTCATGTTAAATATGAGGGTATATTGTTTGTAGATAACTAAAAATGAAGGGAAAGCAGATAAAATTCACTGAATTTGATTGTGAGAAAATACTTACTCTAGAAGATTAAGGCTTACTAAAAATGTCCTACCTTTCATTTGTTTACACAAATGAATTAATAACATTTCCATATGGGAGTAGCTTCTTATACATGTAAGAGTTTTAAAGTGCCAATGTCCTTTCCAGCCTGCAAGAGAGAAAGCATTCTGAAGAAGGGCCACTTCTCTTTGATTCACTGACAGTTGAGGTATGGAAAATTGATACTACAAGTGTATTCATTTTTTTTCTTCTGGTAAATTCCATGCTGCGTTTACCCAAGGTTGAGTGAAGTCACGTGTATTTTCAAAGTATTGAGAGCAAACAAGACGGTTTCATGCTATGACTCCCTAAGCCATCTTCTTTCATCGTGATGCATTAGGATGGAGTGTAACTTCTGGAGGCATGTAGAAGTTAAAAGATCTTAAAAGATATGAGGGTGGGGCACTGGGGAAATAGCTCAGTGACAGAGCCCTTGTTTCCACAGTTAGACTGGGGACTTCACCCCCTAATTCTGTACTTACAGCCCCTATGCTGAGCACAATGTGTTACTATGACCCCACTTTTTCAAAGCGAGGTGTCTGGAGACTTTTTTTTTTTAAATAGCAACGCATTTCACAACACAGTCGAATGCCCAGGGTTGCCGTGGCACTGAAGACCTGAAGTTTGGATCTCCTCTTTATGTACCACAACTCCTCACCTGATGCCTGCAGAAGTACCTTCTATGCCTACAGTATTTTATTTGATTTGACCAAATTTAATAGAGTTTCTGAAAATGTGTGTGTACAAATGGCTTGCTTCCCCACAACTGAACGTGGGCTCAGAAGGAACGCGGAAGATAGGCGTTTGGTCTTCTAGCTCTAGCTTGACGAAGCCACCAGTCTTCTGGGATCCCTTCTCCCCCTCTTTTTTTTAATTTATTATTTATTCAATTGTGTGTGTGTGTGTGTGTGTGTGTGTGTGTGTGTGTGTGTGTGTGTGTATGTATGTGTGTATGTGTAGAACCACGGACAAATTCGGGAACCACCTTGGATGCCTCCACCTCCTCCTTGTTTACTCTTCCCCGGGGTTCACAGGCTCCGCCCTACCAGGACCAGAAACACAGGCTGCCCCCGCTTCTGCCCGGCGTCTATACGTGGGGTCTAGGATCTGAACTCAGGACCTTCCGCCTGCAAGACAGAGGCTTAACCCCTGAGCCACCTCTCCAGCCCCCCCTTCTTCCCCTCTTTTGGAGAAGGCTGCTCGACACTTTCCTTATCACCGAATACATGTTTATTAGCTCCTTTTGGAAAATTTGCCCCCTCCCCTCCCTGAGGGAGGCCCATTGCTTAGTATCATATGTCCTAGCTCCACGCCAGAACAGTTATTCTCTATTAAGGTCTGTTCTGGGGAAGATATAGGAAGAACGCAGAGATATTAAAAGGAAGTGGCTTGCACCAAGTCGCAGGTCCTGGCAAGGGTAAAGGGAGAGCAGGTGCTTGGAATCTCTAACCTTGTGATCTCAGTAAAAGTGAACTGCTTGGCCCCATAGCTAACTAGCTGACCACCAGGCAGGGGTTTCTAATCTGTTCCTCAGCCACTCAGCTGGGAATACTCAGTGTCTGCAAAACGAGGATCGAACAAGCTTTTTTTTTTTGGTTATGAGCTATCAATTCAGGAAACTCATCCACCGGGTAGGCACTCCTGTATTGTGTTTATTAGCTTCTATTCATTGTGCAAAATGATGGGTTTATGGTGTTTTCTTTCAAGCATATCATGCACCTTGATCATGAGCCACTCCCTGCTGCCCCCTCTTCTACTGGTCTTCATCTTCCTCGGCAGCCCCCTTCCACTTTCTTGTCACACACACATTTATATGTAAGTATATGGTTGTATGTGAATTAGGATTCCATACACAGCATATTCGCAGATAAACATATACACTGCATAGGCTCACCTACATGAGAAAGAAGGTGTAGGATACACGCAGGCACATCACTTAGTGCCAGATGCCCTTTGTCCTGGGGTGAGGCTCTAGCCCAAAGGATTTAGAGCTGAGCTTTCTGAACCCTGAAGACCAAGGAGAAGCCCTGCTTGCTTCAGTCTAAGGTGCTAGGGTGCAGGTGTCTGGCATGATGCTGAGGAATCTGGTGAAGATGGGGTTCTAGGAAGACTCATGGGGGACACAGCTTGATTCAGGTTTGCAGGATGAGCAAACCTGATGGGTGTATAGAAGTGGGCAACTCACAGCAATTACATGATGCAGGTATGTGTGTGATACAGATGTGTATGTATGCGTGTGTGAGATACAGAAGCATGTGTGCATGTGATACAGGTGTGTGTATGTGTGATATAGGTATGTATGTATGTGTAATACAGGTCTGTATGTGTATGTAATACAAGTGCATGACATAGGTGTGTATGTGTGTGTAATACAGGTGTGTAATACAAATGTGTGATACAGGTATGTGTGTGTGTGTGTGTGCATGTGATACAGGCATGTGTATGTGATCCAGGTGTGTGTATATGTGTATGTGTGTGTGATGCAGGTATGTGTATATATGTGTGTGTGTGATACAGGTACATGTGTGATACAGATGTGTATATGTGTGCATGGGCATGAATGTGCGTGTGTGTCTAGGCACAAGCATTAGTGTCTTCAGTGACACCAGAAGAGCCAGTGTGGCTGGAGAAGGAGGCTTAATCAATCAGCACATATCTGATGCTTCCAGTTGGGTTGGTTCTGTTAGCGAGAAAGGAAGAGTGAGAAGTTTGGAAGTAAAATTAAAAAAAAAAAATCTGTCATCATTTTCTCAAAAATCAATATGCAGTGGAATTAGAGATTTTTTTCTGGGATTTGTGATTCTATGTTGCAGAGCAGACACTTAACATTTGCATCCACCAAAAAGACCTGGCATTTCCACTAGTTCTCTTAAGGTTGACCAAGTTCAAGTGGGAAGAAATGAAAAGCGGAGAGCAGTACTCAGAGACCTCCATGCGGCCGCACATAACAGTTCTTCAAACAGGCAGTGTTCTGGTCTTCTGTGGAACCCTGAAAACCAGGCAGTACACAGGCCTTGCTGGGGGAGTGCCCAGAGGAGGTATCATTTGAACATCATTTGACCAAAATCTCATTGCCTAGAGGAAACCACTTGCTCTCAATCATGTGGGTTTGCCAGTGCCTTCTTCATCTTAGGGGAACACGAAAGTGAGTGTGTGGTGTCAAGTCAGCCCTCAGCCATTGGGGTCTCTGCTTTTTTCATATCCATATGAGTTGAGCCATGCCAATCAAATTCTCTTAACTCCTTTATCAAATGTATTCTGACAAAAGAAATGAAAGCTCCAAGTCAATATCTGTGCCAAGTGCAATACTCTTTGCCCTATTTCTCCATCTGTTACAGACACATTAAGAGGCCAGGCTGGCGAGATGACTCCACAGGGAAAGGCGTTTGCAGCCAAGCCCTGGGACCTGACTTTAATTCCTGGAACCCTCATGGTAGAAGGAGAGAACTGAATTTTGCATGTGCATCATGGCATGTGTGCACTTGTATACTGTCATGGTTTGAATTATGTCTTCCACAGACTCATGTGTTTGGGAAGGTCATGGTGTCTGTAGAAGATGGAGCCTTGCTGGAGGGAGGCAGTCACAGGGGGTGCACCTCGAGGTGGATTAGTCCCACCCTACATCTGGAGGAGGTCTGCTCTTGCAGCTGGCAGTCTTGCAGCTGTCAGCCTTCATGAAGGACGTGACTTAGCCCACCTCCAGCTTCCACCATGAAAGACCATTTCTACCCTCTGGAACCATAAGCTGAATAAATCTTCCTTTCTCCCTTAAGTTGCTTGACTTTGAGTTGTGTCTTGCAGCAACACAAAGTGTAATCGGTACACACACACACACACACACACACACACACACACACACACACACAATAAACAAATGTTAAAAATATTTTTAAACTTTGCTAATCTGTGTTTGACTAGAACTATATTTGACACATGCTCACTTTAGCTATTTTAAAAGTCAGACTGTATGAAAGTAGAAATGATTTGTGGTCACCTCATTGAAGAAATGCTCGTTGTTAAATGTTCGTTACAGTGTTCCATTTTTGGCTTCTGAGCATATATTGTGCACATAGGAAAAATCATCTCCGTGAGAAATGCTTACGTGACTATTTTTGTGCATGTGTGTGCAGACAGGTGCATTGCATGCAGCTGCCAGAGGATTACCCTTGAGATATCCCCCCCCCCCAGGAACGCTGTAGCACTGCCCACTTTCTGTGAGTTGGTATCTGGAGCTCAGCAGGCTAGGCTGACTGACTGACCAGCAAACTGCAGGGTCCCCCGCTTGTCTGTCTCCCCAGACTGGCATTACAAGCATGAATCACCACACCAGCACTTTTCTGTGGGTGCTTAGGATTGAACTCAAGTCCCTGTGTTTGCACAGCAAGCGCTTCATTGACTGAACCATCTCCCCAGCTTCCCATATGGACATAGTTTATGAATCTGACACAATTCATTCCTGATTGAGCAGCAATTCCACAGCAAGTGCGCAGTATGATCGGAGGGATAATCGTGCCCCACTGTCTGTTTTGGGGCGGGACAAAACAATTACATGCACAGAGATGTAAGCCTTTCATGGTGTTTGCCCTGGACATTTGAAGGAAACACATCATGAACTGATCTGCAGGAATGCCCACATGGGCTCTGCCTCCACCAGTATGAGCAAGGGGTCACGCTCCTTCCCTGGTCGCCTCTCACTCTAACCTGTGTGCATGTTCTACATACGTTGTTGTCATGTGCACATAGTATGCTGAGTTTTCCTGTGATCGGATGGCTGATCTCAGGGACTGGCCAGCCAGCCCTCTCACCCCTCACTTGCTGAAATTCCCTCGCATGTTTAGAACTCATTTCAGAGATCTGAAATGCACACTTTGTGGACTATTGAGACCCACCCTCGGTTTCCTCTCGTTTCAGTTCAGCACCATTTTAAGGACTGAAGCCAGGAGGCCTTTCTTATTTATTTATTCATTTATTCATTATCTATCTATCTATCTATCTATCTATCTATCTATCTATCTATCTATCTATCTATCTATCTATCATCTATCTATCATCCATCTATCCATCCATCCATCCATCCATCTATCTATCATCTATCTATCTATCTATCTATCTATCTATCTATCTATCTATCTATCTATCTATCTATCTATCTTTAAATCCAAAGAGAAGCATGAGTTCTGGATTGATACCCACACATTTAAAAAGAAAATTTCATTTACTTGCCAGTGAGAGAGAAAGTGTGCATACCACTCCGTGTGTGGAGGTCAGAGGACACCTTTCAGAATTGCCTCCTTCCATCATATGAGTCCTGGGGAATCAAATCAGGTCTCCAGGAGTGGGAGTAAGCGCCTTTCCCGCCGAACCTTCTCGCTGGCCCAGTTCTCTGACTTTCTCTCCTGTCCTGTTAATTTCACTGCCAAGGAAGTGGGATCTTTTCTTTCTGATTATGAGTCTGAAGGTGACAGAGTGGTCTCATTCCTCTCTTACTAAAGTGCAGCAAAACGACATGAATTTCTCTCTTTATTTTTTAATGCTCTAGAACTGCTGTCATTATTACTTTACTCTGCTGTAGAAATCAATGAATCCCGTGAGGAAGAAGGACTTAATCAGCTTAAAAAAGACTCAGGCTAATCTGATTTTAGCACAGGGAAGCCCGAGAAGTTCTCAGGTAGTCAGTTGAAAAAGCCTTGAAAAAAAGGCTTATTTATTTATTCATTTATTCATTATCTATCTATCCATCTATCATCTATCATCTATTAAAATAGAGGATGCGCATCATCCTCTGCTTGATGTTTTTAGTGACAAATGAGTTTCTAAAACATGAAAAAAAGTTGATTTTTAATGATGTAAATTAAATTTTGAGAATTTCTCATTCATATTTTTTACATAAATAGTTTTCAACTCTCTTAGTATTTAAATTTAAACTCTATTAAATATCTCCAACCTGTTTTACTTCACTCTCTTTAAATTGCTTAACTTTGCTGCTAAGAGTTGTAAGCGTTGTCTGATATTTCAATGCCCAAGTAGCTACACTCCTCTTTCTCCCTTGAGTACAGACACAAATATTTCTCATTCATGGATTTGGTGGATAACATGAAAATTTATTTTTGAACATTAAAAATGTGTGTGTGTGTGTGTTCCTGAGAGTGTACATATGCTTCCATGCAAGTATTTTACTGAGCTATCTTGTCAGCCCAAATATATTATGTGTGTGTGTGTGTGTGTGTGTGTGTGTGTGTGTGTGTGTGTGTGTCTGTGTGAAATTGTTCTTCAACTTCTGACTAAATACTACTTGGGTTTAAAACTATGTTTTCTTTTATACACTTGTGCCTTAATCTTTTGTAATTTATTTAAAGTTATTCATGATAATTAGTAGTCAGGTTGGATTGCAATGTTCTCGTATTGTCTCTGTCCTTGTTTGGAATCCCAGTTGTACTAACTGAAAAAAAAAGAAACCTGGTTTTCCCTCTGTTCGCCGGGACAATTTAATGAGGGTTTCTGCTCTTTGGAAGTTGGGGAAATTGACTTAAAACACTCGAGTTGGGGGCTGGAGAGATGGCTTAGAGGTTAAGCCTCTGCCTTGCAGGCGGAGAGTTCTGAGTTCGGATCCTAGACCCCACATATAGACACCGGGCGGAAGCAGGAGCGGCCTGCGTTTCTGGCCCTGGTAGGGCGGAGCCTGTGAATCCCGGGGCAGAGTAAACAATTGCATGCACAATTGAATAAATAATAATAAAAAAATTAAAAAAAACACTCGAGGTGAATTTCTAAGGGGAGGAAAGCTTTTACCCATTACTCTTTTGCTTTCGTGGTTTATAATTTACTCTGTTTGTAAGGCTTTGGAGTATGTGTTGTAGCTACACTTTAATTTTACCTTTTGTGGGTGTTCTCATATTTATGCTCATGACATTCTCTTAAATTAAAAAAATCTATTCTATCTTTTAAATTTGTGTTTATTTTTTTTTAATTTTTTTATTATTATTATTTATTCAACTGTGTGCATGTGCGTGTGTATGTGCGCGCGCGTGTGTGTGTATCTGTGTGTGTGTGTGTCTGTGTATGTGTAGAACCACGGACGAATTCGCGAACCACCATGGACGCCTCCACCTCCTTCTGCCCCGGGGTTCACAGGCTCCGCCCTACCAGGACCAGAAGCGCAGGCCGCCCTGCTTCCGCCTGGCGTCTATACGTGGGATCTGGGATCCGAACTCGGGACCTTCCGCCTGCAAGGCGGAGGCTCAACCCCTGAGCCACCTCTCCAGCCCAAATTTGTGTTTATTTTTTAAAATTTTTTTAATTATTATTTTATTCAATTGTGTGTGTGTGTGTGTGTGCGCGCGCGCACACGTATGTACAGAACCACGAGTAAATTCGGGAACCACCATGGACACTTCCACTTCCTCTTTGTTTACTCTGCCCCGGGATTCACAGGCTCCGCCCTACCAGGACCAGAAACGCAGGCCGCCCCCGCTTCCGCCTGGCGTCTATATGTGAGGTCTAGGATCCGAACTCAGGACCTTCCGCCTGCAAGGCAGAGGCTTAACCCTTGAGCCACCTCTCTAGTCCCTAAATTTGTGTTTATTAAGGAAGTATTTTGTGTAAGTTAATGTGTTTATTGTATGTGCATATCTGCACGAGTGTGGTACATTTATAAATTGTGTGTGCATGTGGAAGTCAGGGGGTCAGTTCTTTCTTTCTGCCTTGCGGATCCAACTCAGGTCACTGGGCTTGGGTGGCAAGTGTTTTTACTCACTAAGTCATCCTATTGGCCCACGTTTGATCTGTTTTTATACCAACTTATGTCTTTTAAGGATCTCTCACCGTTCTAGAGTTTCGTGTGACTTCAAATGCTCCCAGTTAAAGTGCTCCTGTTTTGCTTCGTGTATTCTGTGACTCTGCCATATCAAAACACCAGGGATAATCAGCTGGAGGTATAACCATACCAAACCTTAGTCTATACTACAAATCCATAGTTGTAAAGACAGTCTGGTACTGGCTCCAAAATAGACACACAGATCAATGGATAAGGATTGAAGACCCAGATATAAGCCCACAAAGTTACAGCCACTTGGTCTTTGACAAAGGGGCCCAAAGAATCCAATGGAAAAAGAACAGCATCTTCAACAAATGGTGTTGGCAAAACTGGATCTCCACATGCAGAAGATTAAAGCTGGACCCGTACTTGTCACCATGTACAAGACTTAATTCCAAATGGATCAAAGACCTTGATATCAGGCCAGAGACTTTAAAAGCCATAGTTGAAAGGATAGGGAACTCCCTCGAGCTGATTGGGCTAGGCCAACACTTCCTAAACAGACATCCAATGGCACAGTCACTGCTACCAACTCTCAACAGTTGGGATCTTGTGAAATTAAAGAGCTTCTGTTCAGATAAAGAGATTGTCGCACGAGCTCAAAGGCAACCCACAGAATGGGAGAAAATCTTCACTAACCACATATCTGACAGAGCTCTACTGTCCAGAGTGCACAAAGAACTTAGAAAATTAAACTCCAAGGAAAACACTGGCCCAATTAAAAAATGGGCCCTGGAACTTCAAAGAAACTTTACCAGGGATGAAATTAAAATGTCTAACAATTATCTTAAAAAATGCTCCACTTCCTTCGCCATCAGGGAAATGCAAATCAAAACTTCCCTGAGATATCATCTCACCCCGGTCAGGATGGCAAAAATCCACAGTACAAACAACGACAAATGCTGGAGAGGATGTGGGGAGAGGGGAACTCTCCTACATTGTTGGTGGGAATGCAGGCTCATACAGCCACTCTGGCGAGCCGTCTGGAGATTCTTAAAGAAATTAAAGATTGAAATGCCGTATGACCCTGCTATCCCACTTTTGGGAATAACCCCCCAAGCAGCAGAGGTTCGCCTCGATAGCACAAGCTCGACCATGTTCATAGCAGCACTGTTTACAATAGTAAAGTCATGGAATCAACCTAAATGTCCAACAGTTGACGAGTGGATAAGGAAACTGTGGTACATCTATACAATGGAGTACTACTCAGCCATCAAAAATGATGAATTACTGGAATTTGCTGGGAAATGGATGTCATTAGAAAGAATTATATTAAGTGAAGTATCCCAAACCCAGAAAATTAAGCGCCGTATGTACTCCCTAATAGGTGGCTCCTAGTACCAAACTCGCCCAGCCCACATTGGGACACTCAAAAGTAAACCTATGTAACACAGTAATTGCAAGGATTATGAACAAGAGAGATGGGTTAGGAGGGCCACACCAGAAACAAGGAGAGAGGAGACCATGTTACAGCAGAGAAAATAGGCCTCCATCAAGGTCTGCAAGTAAGTAATGAGAAACCTGGTTAAGTTCACAGACGTTCTTTCCTGATCTCACCAGAAGGGGAGGGCATATAGTCTAGCAGATAAAAAGTAATCATTTTGCAAATGGGTGATGGACCCCTCCCTCACTGAGGTTTCCTACTTTTATTACATCTACCCTTGAATGTGCTATTATAACAAGACTCCAGTTTAACAGCTTTTTGTCTCTGGCCAGGGGGTGACATACAGTGCCCAGCAGAATGGAGTGAAGGGAATTGCAGGAGCAGAAAAACTGCAAAAGAAAATCAACAAACCACAATCCAGAACTTCAGAGACTCTATATCAATCACATAGAACTAGGACAGCCTAATCTCTCCCCATCCTGGAGCTCAGGGACATTTGCGGAAGAGGGGGCGGTAAGATTGTAAGAGCAAAAGGATGGGAGGAGCAACGATTTGCAAGATTCTCAACAATAGTTGGGGCCAAAGCAATCATAATGGAACTTTGCATGCCCTGCGCAATGTCCAGCGCACTGTTGCCCTCATAAAGTCTAGCATCTGTTAAGGGCACCGAGACCCCTGGAGGCAAGGGATTGACAGCCATAGTAGTAATCTTATGATTAAGGGGAACAAGAGAAAGGGCTTATGGAAATGCCACTGGGTCCTTATATGTCATCGGAGAGGAGGACCCAGTGGAGAGTTAGGCGCACACAATAAAGGACTCTCTGGGAATTGGGGGGGAGACACTGGGGGAAGGGGAGGGGGGAGGGAGGGAACTGGTAAAAAATTTTAAAATGTATAATTAAATTTTTAATAAAAAAAAAAAGTTACAAAGAAAAAAAAAAATTTTGCTATCTTTCTGTTGTTTTGTGGTTTTTGCTTATTTTTCATGTGTGATTTATAGTGTGTATGTATAAAAAAGAGAAAGAAAGAGAGAGACCATATGTGTGTCTCTTTTTGTTTCTTATTTCTACTGATTGAGTCTTTTTTTTCCCCTCCAATTGGAGTGTGTATTTTACCTCACTTTAATTTTCTTGCCTTTTACGGTTATTCAAGTATTGATGTTCATGATATTCTCTTACAACTTCAAAAACGTTTAGTCTAACTTTTAAAAGATAGCTAAGAATTTTTCAAAATTTTGTTTACTCATTCCACACACCAACTTTGAGTTTTACTTACTTTTTGTTATTACTCTCATGACAAATCTATTTCATTTATTTCTGCTTTGATCTACATTTATTTCTTTCTTTTTTGATTGTTTTGGTTTGGTAACTTTGAGTTTCACTCATTTATAATCATAATCACCACTTAGTTGGATTTTATTTATTTACTTAATCTTTTGTTATTATTTACTTAACCTTAATCAAAGTATATTCTGTCATTTTTTTCAGTAAAATTTAATTTTTTTAAAAAAAGAAAAGAATCTTTAATCATTTTCATTTCATGAGGATGAATATCTTTGGGATTTGAAGCTAATCTCTAAAAATATTTTTTACAAAAATAAAATTTTTCTTTTGCAGTTTTCACCCATTTGTATGTGGAAAGTTAAAAAAAAACTACTCTCCCCCATAAGTAGTTTCCCATGTAAACAAAATAACAGCTTCCAAGAAAAGCTAGAAGCTTTCTAATAATTTATGATTCAAACCGGTATTTCTTGAAGACTTTCCCACACTCAGTCTCTGGATTTGTACACATACAGACAACCCGTGATGTCCTCCAAATAATTGTTTCTTCTTGAAGGTCAAAAGCACTGGCAATAATAAGACCAAATGTCACACGTATTACCTCACTGACTGGTTTTTTTTTTTTTTTTTGACTCTAAGATACTCACTTGTCACCCGCATTTTCTGCTTTTCTTATTAACTTTGTTCTTTGACAATTTCATACATGTGAGTAAAACTCTCTACCCACTCTCTCATCCTCCCTTATCTCTTTCCCGTCGCCCCCCCTTCCCACAGATCTCTTTCCCATATTTATTTTTCTACTTTTACAAGGATATTGAGTATTCATCCGAGCTCCTTTCCCTCCTCCTCCCCTCCCATTCACCATTCCCTCCCACTCCCATTCGCCCCTCTGCCTGTATGCTTCTGTGGACCCCAGGGTTCACTCTGCCTTGTCTACTCCTGTGGGGCTCAGGCCTCTGTGGTATATCAAGTTACCTCTTTTCAGGCCACTCTATTGATATGTGCATTTCCCTTCATTCATCCAGCTTTAGATCCAAAGGTTTCCACTCTGAGTTCCCATTCTATGGGTATAATAATAGCTACCTACAGAGCAGTTTGATGTACTGTCTTCCTATCTATAGGTTTATTGGCTATTTCCCCTATTGATCTATTTCCTTCCTTTGTTTTAGGTTCTTGTTCTAGTTCACAATAACAGGGATGGGTACCATTCTGATAAGTGAGTCTTAAATCCAATCAGAAAGCTATTTGTTTTCTCCTTGGTATTCATGCCACTATTACACTGGTGGTCACCTGTTGCCATGGTAATTTACATAGCAACTTGCAGATCTCATGCCATTGATGGGGCTTGTGATTATTTCTCTCCCCAGCGGCTTGTACAATATTCCTTGGTACTGTGTAAGCTATCCAGCAAGGAGAAAGTCCTCAGACCAGTTCCTGTTGGTATATTTTGCCCATGTCCTGTGATCCATTTGTGTTCCACCTTCAGTAATAGGGTCTTACTGACAGTTTTTTGAGAGCAAGCAAGAGCAATGGCAAAAGCCTATAATGTTTGGGAACCTTTGAGATCTCTGACCAACGTTTTATCAGGAAGTGCCACATTCCTGTTACTTCTAGTATAATTTTGTCCTTGGGTTCTAAGTGGATCAGCTCAAGGCTTTTTTCTTCTTTTCCATATTTTGACTTTTGCCTTGTTTTGGGTCTCACTGAGTTCAACCTGAGCCATCTGCAAGTCCATGAGCTTGTAGTTATCCCAGAGCTAAAGTCTTCAATTGCCAAGTTGACACCTGTATTTAACTATCACACACACACACACACACACACACACACACACACACACACACAGAGGTATCTCCTAGAAAATCCCTAGGAATTGACACAGCTTGTAGGCCTGGCTCTAGGAATCTGCTCTCAGGCAGGAAGCTTCAGTCATTTCTGCCTGATGTCCACTGGACTTCTATTCCTGGGGTCAGGCTGGATGTGCATTCACTTCTGTGCATCGTTTGGTATTGTGCATGTAATGGAGTCACCTGTGTTTCAGACGTCTCCAGTAGTGGTCTGGTATGTCTGGTGGAGCACCCTATATCAGGACACCACAGGAGCATTTTCCAACAGACAGTCAGCGATAGGCTAGGTTTCCCACTCTTACAGTCTCGCTCACTGCAACAGCTCACTGTAGACACTCACTGCAACATACTTGACTTATTTGCACGAATCTGCTGTTTCTATCATTTACAGATTCAGCATAAGACTAAAATGGCTAAGGTGTTTTTCAACAAACTTTTATTTCATACCTTTTTTGAGCACTGTTACCAAAGTTGGGAATACATAGATCAGCGAGATCCCCAAGGATGGAAAATGGCATGAGAGATGACATCCTCCCATTGCACTGGGCTTCAAAGGGAGATTTCAAGCAGATATGAGAGTATTTGGAGTTGGACATGGTCAGATCATGATAGTTATTGCTCTTATCTTTCCGATAAGGGGGTTGCCCTCTATTGAAGTCTGGTCTTCGAAGGGGCTGTAAATTACATCAGAGGGTCCTGTTGTCATTAAGCAAGCCCCTCCCCTTCCATTTAAGAGAGGTCTCCAAACAAGATGGCAGTCAACACCTGAATCTATGTCAGTCTCCAGCGAAGTATCAGACCAGAAGTCTCACCACGGAATAAAGCCACCTTTGACAGGCACTGTCAGGTATTAGACCTGCGTGCTACATCTGCCTGAGAAGCCAATGGGAGCCAGGAAGCAGTCCCAAATGGGAATCTGAGCAGGTATTAGAATGTGTGGGAGGGGTCTCCCATGCGTGGGTACAGCAGTTTATCTTGCCCATTGACAGCTCCTTGGAACAGCCCAGTCCTCAGCCTTCTGAGTCACATGCAAATGCAAATGTGACCTTCATCTGTTGCCATCTCAGGTTGACCCTATTTTCTGTGTGACAGTTTTGTCATCTTCACCACCAGCAGCAACACTCCCGTCTTTTGTAATTAATTTTCCTCTGGCTTTGGAGCGCGTATGGATGTAAATGGGCCTCCAGTCTCCACTCATACTCTGAAGTGATGTAGCTCTCAGGGCATGCTGCATGGCCTGAGGTGGTCAGACAACTTCTGAGGCATCGGGAACAGTGGTTTCCAGACCAGAATTATGACAGGAATTCAGACAGAGCTGTTCATGCTCCTGCAGGCACATGCAAGCTTGGGAACAGGCAAAACATTGGGAGGTCTTTCTGGTCTGCATCACCAGCAGGCAGGCACTGGTCCTGCTTCTGGATCCCTGCAGCCAGAACCCAGAGGTCCAGAACATTCTCTTTTGATGCAGTAGAAAGGTCATCTTCCAGGTCAGCTGGAATGGTAGGAGGATCTGACCCCAGAGGGAAAAGCAAAGCTCACCGAAAGCAATGCAGATGTGTGCAAGAAAGCTGCAAACACTGTGTGCTGTGGTGATGATGGGGTGCAGTGACAGCTGTGACAGATGGGCTGTGACATCAGGGGTGGGGTATCTGTATGGTGCCAGAAAGAACACGGATGTTTTTTGTTTGTATCTGACACAAGGCAACTTGTACAGGTGCAGATGCATGGCAGTGGTCACAACGGGGTGGGCTTGTCTATTGCTGCATTCAGGAAGAATCAATGAGAGCAAGAAGAGTCGATCCCCACACACACACAAACTCAGGGAAGAGGATTGCATTCTCAGGGTTGTATTTGGCTACTTTTTTTTTTAATTTTTTAAAAATTTATTCAGTTGTGCACGTGTGTGTGTGTGTGTGTGTGTGTGTGTGTGTGTGTGTGTGTGTGTGTCTGTCTGTCTTCCGCCCGGTGTCTATATATGGGGTCTAGGATCTGAACTCAGGACCTTCTGCCTGCAAGGCAGAGGTTTAACCCCTGAGCCACCTCTCCAGTCCCATTGGCTACTTCTTGTGGAGGTGAGTAGAAGTCCTGGGGTCCCTGGGGTTCCTGCTCCCAAGCAACACAGTTACCCCAGTAGGCCAATGGGTGTGAGAAGGTAAAGCCAGTAGAATCATCTCTGAGCCTGAGCAAGTCGCTGAAGAACTCTGCTTAGAGACACAGATGCAGACATCATGCTTCATCTTTCAGGTTAATTCTTGCTCAGGCCTCTATCTGCTGTAGTATGAGTATGAGAAATCCAGATGTGTGTATGAGTGTGTGTGTGTGTGTGTGTGTGTGTGTGTGTGTGTGTGTGTGTAGGCCCCAGGTTGACATCAGGTCTCTTCTCTGGTCTCTATGGTCTTCTGTGGTCCAGTTGAGCACAGACGGCTGATTGGCTGGGGCAGGTAGTAAGGTTGCTCTGGGGATTTTCCGTCTTTGCCTCTGAAGCGCTGGGACTGTGGATGACGTTCCGTGCCTCACTGGCTTTTATGTGGATCCTGGGATCTGAACACTGGTCCTCATGTCTGTAAGACGAACACTTTATCCACTGAGCTTCCTCCTCAGTCCTGGATATCAGTTCTTCTTCCTCCTCCTCTTCTTCCTCTTCTTCCTCTTCTTCCTCCTCTTTTTTTCTTGCTTTTCCTCTTCTTCTTCCTCCTCCTTCTCCCTCTTCTCTTTTTCCTCCTCCATATTCCCCCCACTCCACTACTTCATGTGCACTCAATGGTGACACTGATATCACCACTGAGAGTGCCATGACCCCCTAGTAGCGTGTAGATGAGAACTGAGGCCCAGGACCACACTTCCAGGGTTTGGATGCCAAATACATCATTTACCAGCTGTGTAACCGTGGAGACTCAACTTGGCCTCTGTGCAGAGTTTTCCTCAATGGTGAAATGTCCCTAATGGCTGCAGTCCTTTGTCGGAGTGAATTAGCACATATGTCACCGTCTGCCCCAGTTGCTAGAACTTACACTGTGGAGTGAGGGGTTTAAACAACAGGTGTGGCCTTCTCCCTGTTCTGGGGGCTGGGAAGCCCAAAGTCAGAGTGGCTCAGATCTGATTCCTGGTGAGGACCCTCTTCCTCACCGGACGGCTTTTGCCTTCTCGCTGTCTACAAGAAGCAGGCGAGAGAGAGCGAGCGCTTACTTCCCTCTCTCTCTTCTTATGAGTTCCATCAGGCTCAGATCTCCAGATCTCATGCAAACGTCCCTTTCTCGGTTCCTTTATCTGCTGCAAGAGCACCTTGAAGAAGAAGGGTTTGCTTTACTTGTGCTTCGAGGCACAGTGCATCATGTCGGAGAAGGAGCAGGAGCTGGAGGGAGCGGATCGTGCTGCATCCACAATCAGGACATGGTACAGTCACATTGCTCAATTCACGTTCCTGCTTCTGTACTCCAGAGTTTCTGCTCAGCGAATGGTGCTGCCCACAGCGGATGGTACCTCAGTGTCATTGAGAGAACCCATCACAGGCATCCCAGTGGCCCACCTTCCAGGTGGTTCTGTAACTTATCAAGCCGACAATTGAGTTTATTCTATCAAAGGCCCGGTCTTCTAACACTGCCACATTAGAGTTTAGGATTTCAACATGAATTTTGGATGAAAGAGACAGAGATACTCATCCAGGACAGTATTTCAGCTGGCTAGATTGTTAGGGCAGGAAGCAAGTGCTTGGTAACTAGTGGTTCGTTTCAGTACTGGCCCTTTTGTTTCTCCAAGGCATAAAGAGAGTCACAGTGTCTGTGTTTGTTTCCTGCAAGGGGGCCATGTTACCTGTTCTGTGGTGTGCAGAACCACTTCAGCCCCATGCTGAGAGGTCACTAAGAGCACCCACAATGATCCTGCTTTCTGCTGATTGTACCAATGGGGGTGGGGCGGGCTTCATGGGCTCGATTCTAATAACTGGGATGCAGTGGACGATGGGATGATGGGTCATTCAAGACCGGTTCTGTCTTGTACAGCCATGTTGAGAAGCCCACAAAACAAAAGATAAGAGCTATCACACTGCCTCGCATTCGTTTGTTTACAAGCATCATTTAACTCAAAGTCTCATCTCCGATAGCTCTGTTCTCAGGAAGAAACAAAACAGAATAAAGCTGGCATCTTTGGCTCAGACAACTGTGACTCAAAGCAACAAGCTCCTGTCCCCAGACTCTGGGGTCACGATTTGTCAGGACGCCAGACCAGGATCAGGGTGAGCAGGGTCATATTTGGTAGCTGTAAACAGAGACAGAAAGCAAATGTTTTTCTTGCCGAATGGGAAGAAATTTAATGGAGGACATTAAGTCTGCAATATCATTTTGAGGAGTTTCTATTTTATTAAACACAAGCTTAGAAGTCCTTTGGTCCTGGGGGATTTCTTTAAAGCCTCCAGCTACCTTTTTTCCATTACTAAAGTTGTAACTTTTAATATGCTTCTCGAGGCTAGTTTAGCCAATGGTTATGATTTCTTTTATTTTATTGATGAGTATGAATAAGCTCAGATTTGGGGGACTTTATTTAAATATCGATCAAGACATCTGCAAGGAGTTGCTTCTTCTCTGGGGCTGCCACTATAGCGTCTGCCACAGTGTAGTTTTCAGAGTCTTGTGTAAAAACCTTGTTCTGGCATTTGCTGCCAATTGAGCCCCTGAATCTATAATCAGTGTGTGTGCTCACACAGTTGTACTCAACAAAGAGAGAAGAATATAAAGTCAATTTATGCCTCATTAGAAAAAAAAAAAAAACCTGGTGGGGTTGGGGAGAAGGCTCAGGGGTTAAAGTCTTTGCCTCATAAGAAAAAGGAGCTGAGTTTGGATCCGCAGATCGCATGTGAAATGTGCCAGGTGGAATGGTAGTGGTCTATACTTCCGGCCCTGGAAGGCAGAGCCTGGGAAATCCCAGAAGAAAGCGAGAAGGAGGGAGAGCAATTTGGATGATTGCCAGGCTCACTCTTGGATCCCATACACTCAATTGCTCTCTTCTCCACCACACACACACAAGCAAGTTGGAAAAAAAAAACTTGCTGAAGGCCAGCAGGATGGCTCAGTAGGTAAAAGGAGCTTGCAGACAAAGTAGACGACCTGAGTTTGATGCCTAGAGTCCAGGTGTGGGAGACTTGAACCAACCCCACAGAGATGTCCACTGACTTCCACACATAGGCCCTGTGATACTTGTCCCTGCCCTCACCACACATGACAAGTAAATGTTTTTTTAAATATTTTCCTTATTTGAGAGAGAACAAGCAAGAGAGAGAGCGAGCGAGAGAGCATGCTGCTGCATGTCCCATATCATAGAGCTTTGGGGATTGAACTCAGGTCACCAGCTCCCTTACCCACTGAGTCATGTTGCCAGTCCTCTAAGAACGGGACTACCATTTGGATTTTTTCTTTGCTGTCTTGATGTGATTTTTACTTGAAGGTTTCCCAGTGCTCAGTCACTCCTTTTGCTTTTAGATGAGGTTTCTTGATTTATGATCAGTTAAACAAGAATTTTATACTGCGTATAGTCTTTCCAAGAGGTATAGTTTTCAAGGTTCGGCATGAAAATACACCAGCTTCCTTGATCAAACCAGTGCGTCCCTCTTCACCCTGTGCTCTGCTTTGCAGTACTTTGAACCATGTGATGATGGGTTCTTCTGGGAAATTTCAGACAAACACATTTGTATATAGCTGGAGCAGCATCCTGGAATTGTTATTATACATAGCAGTTCCACCGCATTGCAATCTAAAGAGTCTGCCTTGGTGCTATTGATCCTTTGATCCCAGAATCATTTAGAACATTGTCCGGGAGCTGGAGAGTACTTTGGTATATGGGACTCTTCTTGTGTTTGTTTGTTTATTTATTTATTTATTTATTTATTTATTTATTTATCTGCTAGTAAATTTAATTTGATTGCATTAGGGTCAGAGGATTGTGGTCGGTACATTTTCTACTCCTCTGAACTTATTTTGGTTTTGTTATGGCTTAATAAAAAGGCTCTAGATACCGTGCCAATAATTTTTGCCTGCCTGGCAAAGTGCTGCCACCTCTGCCCAATCCATCTTATCAAGGTTATTGTCTAGGTTGTCTGCATTTTGTAATTCTGTCAGTCATGAGCTGAGGGCATGTGTTGAAGACATCCCACTGCTATTTCCTTTCTGTTGGTTTTCAGTAGTGTTGGCAGCCCATTTTGCTGCAGGCATTTTGGTGCAACATTCTGGGATAGAAAAGAGCTTATACTAAGTGTGTTTTAATTTTAGGCTACATATTTAGGAAAAAGAATGCTTTTATACATGTGTGTGTTCGTGCATGGGAGTATGGGTAGGTCCACAGTGCATGTGACCTTTGGGCACCATGCCACCTTGTTTGAGACAGGGACTCAGCTCTACCACTTACGCCAGGCTGGCTGGTCCTCAAGAGCTTCTGAAGAGTCTCCCATCTCTGCCCTCCCCTTCTCATAGAAGTGCTGGGGTTACAGATGCTTCTGTGACTGTGTCTGGCTTTCCAGAGAGTTCAAACTCAGATCAGGCTGCTGAAGCACATGCGTTTGTCCCTAGAACTATCTGCCTGCTGGGCTTTGTCATATAACATTGTGACCTTGGGTTTCTTTCCTCTTGTGACATTCTCTTCACCTGTACATTTCACTGGGCCTGAGTCCAAATCATCTTAAAAGTTCTGATCCTTTATGGTCCCTTTTGCATTTGATTGGCTGCACTTTGTGAAATAAGCTGAAGTGCTCTGTTATCTGATGGAAGCGCATCACACTGCTTTTGTGACACTTGTGTTTAGGTCTAAAGCTGCTCTTAGGTTATCCTTACCAATATCAACAATTTGCAATCCTAACCTTTCTCTGACTTTTTCCTCTATGAATTTGAACTGTATATTTTCTGTAATGATTCAGAAGCTATATAGTAGATTGAAATCTACTGTAAGATTTGAGAAAAAACATTTTTCCCTAAACTCAAAACAGATTAAAAAAGGATTAACTGATTTATTTATTTTTTTATAAATTTTTTATATTATTTATTATTCAATTGTGTGTGTATGCATATGTGTATGTATGTGTGTGTGTATGTGAGTGTGTGTAGAACCACGGACGAATTTGGGAACCACCATGGACGCCTCCACCTCCTCCTTGTTTACTCTGCCCCGGGATTCACAGGCTCCGCCCTACCAGGACCAGAAGCACAGGCCGGCCCCGCTGGCGTCTATACATGGGGTCTAGGATCCGAACTCAGGACCTTCTGCCTGCAAGGCAGAAGCTTAAATCCTGAGCCACCTCTCCAGCCCCGGATTAACTGATTTAGAAACAGGTGAATCATGAGATTTTTCTTGCTATTGTAAATTTTTAGTCTTATTCATGGTAGTATGAGAACTGTAGACCCACATTACCTGCATATTATAATTATCTCCCAAACACATTTCAATATTTGTGCTGATTTGTATAAGCTAGCTCAATCTGGATATTTGTTAGAGCTTTGTGCTACATTGTTCACTTAGGCTACTTTATTCCCACTTGTGGATTTAACACAGCCTGCTTTCACATGGTTCTTGTAGCCTTTTCTAGGTGGTGTGTGTATGTTCCACTTCCTAGTACCTTTAGGAACGCCTGTCCCAGCCCATCTGACCTGGACTGAAGAATTTTATAGCTACCACGTCCACCACCAAGGTTCTGCACAGTCACTACTTTCTCTTAAACGCCCAGCATGGGCGGCAGGCCTGATGCTATTCTGTGTTCATGTCTTTGAAGGTGATTGCTTTATCCATCTAGATGCTCTTTGAAAATTTTATTTGACCTTAAATTAAAAAAATTATAACAATGTCTTTGACCTTGAAGATTATAGTCCGTTTTTACCAGCCAATGTAGAACTTCCATTAGTTTATAATTTTTCTTCTGAAGAATTTAAAATCATCTATTATTCTACATCCCTAGGATTATTAAAATATTTTGTTAATTTTTTCTCTTCCCCTTCCTCTCTTCTTTCCTCTTTCTTTGTTTCTTTTCTCTTCCTTCTTCCTCCTCATTCTCTCTCTCTCTCTCTCAGTCCTGAGCTTATTTAAGGTAATGTTGGCTAAGCTACAGTAATTGGTGGCTAAGCTCTCTCTCTTTTCTCTTTCTTTCTTTCTTTCTTTTTTTTTTAATTTTTTGTATTATTATTATTTATTCAACTGTGCGCATGTGCGTGTGTATGTGCGCGCGCGTGTGTGTGTGTGTGTGTGTGTGTGTGTGTGTATATCTGTGTAGAACCACGGACGAATTCGCGAACCACCATGGACACCTCCACCTCCTTCTGCCCCGGGATTCACAGGCTCCGCCCTACCAGGACCAGAAGCGCAGGCCGCCCCCGCTTCCGCCCGGCGTCTATACGCGGGAACTGGGAACCGAACTCAGGACCCTTTGCCTGCAAGGCGGAGGCTAACCCTGAGCCACCTCTCCAGCCTCTTTCTTTTTTTCTTTCTTTCTTTCTTCTTTCTTCTTTCTTCTTTCGTTTTTTTTCTTTCTTTTTTCTTTCTTTCTTTCTTTCTTTCTTTATTTTTTCTTTCTTTCTCTCTCTCTTCTCTCTCTCTCTCTCTCTCTCTCTCTTTCTTTCTTCTTTCTTTTTCTTTCTTCTTTCTTTCTTTCTTTCTTTCCTTTCTCTCTCTCTTTTCTTCTTTCTCTTCCTTCTTCCTCCTCATTCTCTCTCTCTCTCTCTCAGTCCTGAGCTTATTTAAGGTAATGTTGGCTAAGCTACAGTAATTGGTGGCTAAGACATTTTTTTAAAAGACAGTTTATTTACTTGAGAAACAGGAAGGAGAGAAGGGAGAGAGAGAGAGAGAGAGAGAGAGAGAGGAGAGAGAGAGAGAGAGAGAGAGAGAGAGAGAACCTGAGTACCACAGCATGAAGATGGAATCCAGAGGACAGCTCTCAGCAGTGCATTTTCTACCACATGGGCTGCCATGGATTGAGTCCAGGTCTCCAGGTACACAAGCAGCCACCTTATCCACAGAGCCATCTCACCACCCCATGGGAACAGCATGTACCAAAAATATTTTTAGGTTAATGATATTTTCAGTGCACAATGGATCTTTCGAAATGTAGTTCCACTGTAAATAGAGGAATAGCTATGAATATACAGGTACACATGTGTGCATATGTGTGTATTATGTTGATTTTTTCTTCTTTTCCTAACCTCTGCTAGCATTTTTGGCATTTTAGTAGAGATGGGGGAGAAGTAACTTGATGTCTGAACATGTACCGTCACCTCCCTGGGCTTCTCATTGCTTCTGAATTCTTTCTGAGAGTCTCATACAGCTTTCTCAGTAGATAGCAGCAAGCTGATCAAAAATTTTCTTATGCCTTTCTGAGCCCTAACCAGTGCCTTACACATCACTTACGTTCTGTGCCCACTGGATGAAATGATGATGTAATCTTCCCCAATTCTCTAGGTCCAGGCTGAAAATATCAATAGTTTTTGCTGGCATAGATTGTTACAAAATAAAAGTGGAATCTTCCAACTTTCTTTTTTCAATTTCAGGATAAGAAGGTAATATTGCAACACCTGCTAAGAGCCCTTTTCTGTAATTCCCCGAATAACCAGGTCAGTGTGCCTGAGTCTGCAGCTCACAGGCCGAACCAGACTGATTGCTTGCGGCCTGGGTGAGCTCCCCAGGGAAGCAGCTAGAAGGAAAATCAGAGTCCCGGCCTGGGTCCTGTCAGTGCCTCCCCCTGCATCATCTTCAGCTCAAAGGACAAGACAACAGGCAGGGACTGTTTAAATTTCTCCCGAAATGTTTGCAGAGATGCGCTGTTGATCGCTGCTGTAAAAGTCAAGGCTAAGCCAGCGACTCAGTCTGGCAAGTCATCTGTGAAGGCTGTGTCTGCACGAGACAGCGAGCCGCCTGCACGGGCCAGCGTCCAGACCTGCAAGCGCACAGCTCCAGGCTCCCGGCTCCCCGGCGTGCTTCCTCCTAGCCACTGACATGCGCACCTGGTCAGGCAGAATGACAGCTCGACTTGAGGATGAGCGAGTATGAAAGTCAACCTGACTGAGATTAGAGAGAGCTAGAACTAGAGATGATAGAGATGAAGACAGAGACACACATAGAGTCAGAGACAGGTGAGATGATGGAGATAACAGAGAGAGATGGCAGAGATAAAATAGAGACACATAAAGATTGAGACCATAAGAGATGAGAGAGAGAGAGAGAGACAGAGATGGGGGGGTGTTATGGTTGCATTTTGGTGTCAACTTGATTGACAGTTGCAGACTGTTTGGGGGCAGCTGTGGAAGGTTAATGTTTGGAATGACCGTTGAACGAGTCTGCAGGTACTTGATTGATTGCTATGGAGAACCCAGCCCATAGTGGGTAGTACTTTCCAGTGGTGGACCAGATAATAGGAGGTGCAAAGAGGAGGGACTTGCTCTTCCCTTATCTTGTGTTGACTTGTTGTGGAGTCCACTCTGTGAATGTCATTCACTTTTAGACATCAGGCCTTCTTTGTTGCTGCTGCTGCTGCTGCTGCCTCTGTCCTTGACTGACTTGTAGCTTCATCTTTTCTACCACGTTGTTGCTGTTCCCGCTGCCTTTGGAGTCTGGTCTCTAGGCCTCGCTGCTGTTTGCTGTTCATTGCCAACACTAGAACCCAGCGTCTTCAATCCTCCAGAGAAGTAAAGGCTTGAGACCTTCTTGGGATCTTTTGGCTTTGTGGAATATTCTGGTTAAGAGCCACGCGGTTACAGGTGGCTACTTTGAAGGACAATTTTTAATCGTGAGTTATTTTAATAAACTTATTTATATACATATTACATTCTATAGATTGTTTCTTCAGAAAATCCTGACTAATACAGGGGGGATGACAAAGATAAGATAGAGACATATACAGACAGAGACAGAGGAGATGATAGAGATAACAGAGACTCAGAGACAGGCAGAGGAGATGATAAAGGTGTAAGATGATAAAGATAGAGATGGCAGGGTAGATACAGAGACACACGGAAAGATAGTCCCAGGAGGAGGAAGAGTGAGCAGCAGAGAAGGTGGAGAGAGACTGGCAGAGGCAGAGAGACAGAGTCTTCTGGTCTCTTACAAAGACTATCTCACATCAGAGCCACTTAACTACCATGAAATTGGTCCTGTTAGGGTTTGGGGTTCCACTATCCAAAGTTTAGGTGGGCGCCACTCAGTTCACAGCCAGTAGACTGAGGAGATGTCAGGGGTATAGGAGAGATAGGGACCAAAGCAGGAGAAGCCCCCTTGCATCCCAGGCGCTGCGTCCATTCAGGTGAGCCTCTGTTAATTCCATGTGCGGGACATCACATCACTGTCCAGGATGCTGTGTCCTTCATAACTTCTCACTACCCGGCGTGGGATGTGTTTGCTTTGTTCACTGCCCCTTCTGCTGGTGCTCGCTGAGGCAGACACGGCACTGAGGATCGACATCGCCTGAGTCTTCAGCAGCACCAGGAGCCGAGCGGCAGGAAGCTTAGCGAATCAGAGAGCGAATGAATAGATGAGTGTGCGTGGGTGTCCCGAAGGACAAGTGAGGTCCCATCGGTCATCTGCAAACAGAAAGGCCTACTAAACATAGTGACATCCACACAGAAAAGAAGAATGGCTGTTGGGGTGTGGAGAAGGGGAGGCACCACCCGTGTGGGGCAAAAGGCAGCTGCCCTGGCTGGACAGGCTGGTTTATGCAAAAATGCTAAGCATCACTGATACTTGATATTGGACCCTGCAATCTGCACTCGAAGTAGTTGTTGCATTAAAAAGTTCCCATGAATAATGTTCAGCTAGAATCAAGAATTTCTGTCTTCATCCATTTTAACTCATTTTGGGGGGCGGAAAATTGAGGCTGTTGGGGGGCAGGTAAAGACATACTTCAATTTCTAGTATTCTCTTAGTATTGATTCTTGTGACCATGAGAAACCAGACCAGTTTGGGTGGGACATGAAATTCTGACGGAGTGTCAGACAGAAGTGAAGCTGTGGTCTTCCCTTCCAGTGTATCCACATTGGCAGGGTGCTCCCCTGTCTGGAGCAGGAGGTCTGTTGGCTCAGGGGTCACCTCCGACTGAGGGAGACAAAGGGCTGAGCAACACTGGTTTCTCACACGTGGGGCTGGACACTGGGTCCCATGGATTTGGTGTGGTTTGGGAGAGGGATAGTCTGGCTTATTTGCTGCCCGTCCACAGCGGCTGTCCTTCAGCTGAAAGGCTGTGCGGCGCTTACATAGCTCCGGGAGGTACCCGTGAGAAGAAAGGGTTACCATGGACCAGCCTGTAGATTGGTTCAATTCAACGATGCTGACAAGGTGTCAAATCAATGGGAAGAGCCCATCAAGTGAGCAATGAAAAGATCCACTGCAGAGTTGTCAGCACAAATGAGTCTTCAAGAGCAGTAGATACAACTTATATCTTCCTTTTTAAAAACACTCTGACACCTTTATGAATACAATGAATTTACTTCATCTTCACCCCTTACTCCCCAACTTGTCCTTCCTCCTTTTCCCACTGCGTACTTTCTCCTTTCCAACAGTCTCCCTCCTACTTTCATGTCTGTTTGCATGACCCATTGGGTTTCATCTGGGGTGCCTGTACTGGCAGGTGACTGAGTGACTCATCAGTGGTAAGTCGTTAAGTAAGAAAGCTTCCTTTTCTCCTGCCTGGCGTAGTACTCTTGAGATCTTCCACCTTCCATGAAACTCATATTCGTCGAATGATTAGCCAGGGCACAAAAAGGTCAGCTGGCCACCAGTACACATCACAGACAGCATCTGCAGAGTTCTCAGGAGTCTTTGCATATTTCCGCCATTTTCATATGAATGTGTGTGTACACATGTATGCATGCATGTGTATGTAGAGGCCTGAGGTCTATCAGAAATCTTTTTTTTTTAATTAGAAATCTTTTTGATGGTTCTTCCAATCTGTTCTTTGAGGCAGATTCTGTCAATCAAACCCAGACCTTGCTGATAAGGTTAGTCTCACTAATCAGTTTGCTCTGGGGATTCCCTGTCTCTGCCTTCTACATCTGGAAGTACATGTGGATGCCACATCTACCTGGAGTCTACATGATTTCTAGAAATCTGGACTATGGTCTGTCATAGTTAGGCACAGGTGTCAACTTGACTGTTGAGAGTTTGAGCTCTGGGCACATTTGTGGAGAATTAGTGGTTGGGTTAAGCCAGAGCAAACCTGCAGGAGATTGTCTAGCTGATAGGGAAGGCCCAGTCCATGGTGGGTAGGACTAGGCCCTGAACAGGTGAATAAAATACTAAGGGTTGGTTGAGTAAGTTGGCATCCTTCTGTATAGTTGGCCAGACATGCTGGTCTGGCAAGTAAGGATTGTCCATCTCTCAGCCATTATGTGGTAATAGTGTGGCCAGTTCCCGCGGCCCTGGTGTTAGTGCATACTCTCCCGTCAAGCTGGAGTAAGGACTGTAACCAGACTATTAGTAAGAAAATAAACCCCTTGTTCCCTTAAGCTTTTTGATGGTCATCTATTAGCAATGCTGCAAGTGAACTGCAACACGGTCTTTTGCTTATGCAGCGTGCTTTAACTGCTGAGATGTTTCTCCAGCTCCTTCTTGCACTGTCAGGAGACAGCAATGTCCATACTGCTGTTTTAAGATGGGCTGTCCAGGAAAATGAAACAGAATGGAACTCTGTGTGTGTATGTGTGCATGCATGTATGTATGTATGTGTGCATGCACATGTATATATATGTGTATATGTATGTGTGTATATGTATGTTGTGGATATGTATGTTTGTGTGTATGTGTGTAGCATGTATATGTGTGTATGTGTGCATGCATATGAATGTGTGTATGTATGTGTGTATGTGTGTATGCATGTGTGTGTGTTTATGATCATGTCTGGGATAGTGCATTATTTGCATAAACCTATACACTTTGGGCTGGAGAGATAGCTCAGGGGTTAAGAAGACTCTGCCTATATAAACAGAAGGTCCTGAGTTTGGATCCAAGCCCCCATAAAACCACCAAGTGGAAATTGTGGTGGCCTGCACTTCCAGCCCTGGTGGGCAGAGCCTGGGAAAACCCAAAGCTAAGCAAAAAGGAGGTAGAAGCAATTCAGGATGATATCTGAAGTCACCCTTGGGCCTCCACAGGAACACACAGTATTCTGTGACACACACACACACACACACACACACACACACACACACACAAGGTTGAAAAATTTTGAAAAATCTATGTACTTTAAATTATCTGTAGAATACTTAATACAATGTAAATCCTCTTTCCCAGACATTGTTACATTGTATTGCTTAGAAAGGAGTCTGCACCTGTTCAGGACACATGCAATTCTTTCCCCAAACTCCTTCCATCTGCAGTTGGATGCGGGTCTTGTGGTGATGAAGGGCCGCCTATGAACAGTCCGTCCTAAGGAATTCTCTTCTGTGGTCTTAAGATCCAATGGTAAGCAAGCTGGAGACCCAGGAGAGCTTTGATCTTGAAAACTAGGAGAACTTATTGGATATGTTCCAATCCAAGCTCAGGTCCAAAGCAGGAGAAAACCAACATCCCAAAGAGCAGCAGGCAAGAGGAGCTGCTTCTCATTGCTCCATTAGATCTTCACTGATTGGAGGAGACCCACTCACACTACACAGGGAAACTTGCTTACTCAGTCAACGGAGTCTATATTAATCTCATTGAGAAACCCCTTCCCAGATACACTCAGAATGTCTGAACACTCCATGGCTCAGATATGTGAATGCCCAAGTTATCCACCACAATTATCTTTTGGTCTTGATGAACGCTGACCTCACATGTCAGCACCCTGTTTCTTGACGGACCTCAGGCTAGTGGTCTTGACGTTGACACCGCATGCATTCACTGCCATGCAAGAGCAAGGGTCCTGCATGGGACGGAAGATAACATCACGCCCACGAGCACACGACGCCACTGTGGCCCTGTGAGCCACTATGAACCGGCTGGGATTGAGAGATGGTAAAATCAGTGTCATGAGAGAGTGGTAAAATCAAAAAGGCTTTGTGGAGAGAATATAAGCTAAAAGATGCTTTGAAAGATTGTGTTTTTTTATTGAAAAGATTTTATTTCACAATTAGTTGGAATTAGTTCACTATCATTCTACCAAAATACGTGTTTAACTTGCAATTGAAAGTATCTTTCCATTTTTACTATTGAAAACTTTTCATGATAATGTACAATAACTCCTAATCAAATAAGCATTTTCTTTTTTTAAATTTTTATTTCTTCCACTCATACAAAGTTGATAATACCCCATTCCACTCCCTCCCTCTACCCCTCCCTGGATCCCCTTGCTCCCTCTCCCTTTTCCCTTTCCTTCCACCCCTCCCTCCCTTTCTCCCAGCGCCTCCCCCCCAATTCCTGGAGCATCCTTTAGTGTCCATGTCAAACTTCCCTCTGGGTCTCCTCTCTGATGAGGTGGCATTGCCCAGAGCTCTTTCTTGTGTTCCTCTTTAGTATAGGAACACTATTGTGGCTGTTAATCCCTTGCCTCTAAGGATCGTAGTTCCTGTGATCCATGTTATACTTTGGGGGTTCAATAATATGTTGGTCATTGTGCAGATCATGCAAAGTCCTATTATGATTACTTCGGCCCTAACATGTATGGAGTATCTTGCATATCATTGCTCCTCCCCATCTTTAGGCTCTTACAATCTTAACACCCCCTCTTCTGCAAATTTCCCTGAGCTTTAGGATGGGGAGAGATTAGGCTGGCCTGGTTCCAGGTGGTTGATGTAGTGTCTCTTGTTCACAGCAGCACTATTTACAATAGCAAAGTCTTGGAATCAACCCAAATGCCCAACAGTTGACGAGTGGATAAGGAAAATGTGGTACATTTATACAATGGAATGCTACTCAGCCATCAAAAATGATGAATTAATGAAATTTGCCAGGAAATGGATGGAATTAGAAACAATTATATTGAGTGAAGTATCCCAGACACAGAAAATTAAGCACCATATGTACTCCCTAATAGGAGGATCCTAGTACCAAACCCATTTAGTGACACACTCAAAGATAAATCTCTGTAATACCTACAGTAATTGCAAAGATTATAAGCAGAGAGGGAAGGGGAAGGAGGGCCCCGCCAGAAACAAGGAGAGAGGGGATCATGCTACAGCAGAAAAAATAGGCCACCATCCTGGACTATAAGTAAGTAATGAGACATCTGGTTGGGCTCGCAGACTCTCCTTACTGGTCACTTGCATCTGATGGGGTATGATCTCACCAGAAAGGGAGGGCATAGAGTCTGGCAGATAGAAGTAACCATCCTGCAAATGGTCTCCTACTCTTATTCCATCTACCTTTGAATCTACTATTATAAGACTCTATTTTAACAGCCTTTTATCTCTGGCCAGCGGTGATGTCTAATACCCATCAGGATGGAGCCAAGGGCAGTGCAGGAGCAGCAAGATTGTGCTGTTTTTGGGAACAGGAAAGATGGCGATCTAACTGAAAAAGCATCATGAGGAAAGACACAGGTCTGGGCATTTCAATGTTGAGACCCCAAACCCACAGTATATAATGAGAGAGTATATAACACAACTTACATGTGAGACCAGGGTTTGTCAGAACTGAAAGGCAATTGTGACGCAAATTTTGTGTGTTCACAATCCAGAACTTTAGAGACTCTATAGCAACCACATAGAACTAGGCCAGCTTAATCTCCCCCCATCCTGAAGCTCAGGGCCATTTGCAGAAGAGGGGGCGGTAAGATTGTAAGAGCAAAAGGATGGGAGGAGCAATGATTTGCAAGATTCTCCACACTAGTTAGGGCCGAAGCAATCATAATAGGACTTTGCATGCCCTGCGCCATGTCCAACACACTGTTGACCTCACAAAGTCTAGCATCAGCTAAAGGCACCAAGATCCTTGGAGGCAAGGGATTGACAGCCACAGTATTGTTCCTATGCTTAAGGGGAACACGGAGAAAGGGTTCAGGGAAATGCCACTGGGTCCTTGTACGTCATCGGAGAGATGGACTCAGAGGAGAGTTAGGCATATACAATAAAGGACTCTCTGGGAATTGGGGGGGAGGCGCCGGGGGATGGGGAGGGAGGAAGGGAGGGGGAGCAGGAGGTTCGGGGGGGGGAGGAGGAGGGAGGGAGGGAACTGGTCTACCTATTAAGTTTGTAGAGCAGAAATAATAAAAAATGTATTAAAAATTTTGTGTGTTCATATGTTTGCCCAGTTACCATTCTGAATGAAGATGTTTCTGGGTAGGATTAATAATAAGTCAGTAGGCTGGGTAAACAGATTGCTATCCTTTGTGTGAGTGAAACAAAGCCTGCTGAGAAATGGAAAGCTGCAGATGGAGAGACAAGACATGCTAGATATTCCAGTGAAGAATTGAGACTTCATGCCAAAGTAGTAGGAAGGCATATTCATCTGGTAATAATGACCTTCTAGAAAGACACGTCTGCTCTTTCAACTCAATTCTTAGATCCAAACACTAGTCTCCATTGGCTCCCATAGAATCAGTCACGCAAAGCACCATCATTGAATGCATTTCACTTAAAATATATCAGGGAATGATTTAAGAGTTAACAAGCATTCTATTTTATTCTGTTCTTTGTGTTTTTTAAGAAGCCAACTCTCCAGACTTTGGGTGAATTTCAGAACCCGTGGGAAAAGGAGACAGGGGTCTCGAAGTGCAGAGTAGCCACGTAGGCTCTCTCTGGTTAAGCCCCCATGTTAGAACGACCCTTTTTAAATTCTTATCTTCTTCCCAAAACGCTGTTGCCATCAGCCTTGGAAGACCCTTGTACTTGGGTGAATATTTCATTACCTTACTTTTTATTTATAGCCCAGCTTTGTGTGAGGAAAATGCTCTCTTAATAATGGAAAGGATTGCAATGAATGCTCGTTTACATTCTCCCGGCATCGCCTTCTCCCTGGTGCCTGCTGGAAAGGAAGAGCATTTCATTGTCACAACTGAAAAACTGTCACTTTCTCATGCAGCCCTGTGAGCCAAGCAGAGAAATGTAAAAACTATTTTATATCCAGCAGCTCTTGGATTTTACAGTAGTAGGTACATTTCTAGAACAAGTACTCAGAGAACTGGATACTTTCACAAGCCATTCTGGTATTATCTCTAGCTATTGAAAAAATATAGCTAGGCAAGCCATATTATCAGTGTTTATGTTGATTATTTATTTAGAAGGAGATGATATCCTTCTGATATTTGAAGATACAGTTAAATGTGAATATCTGTGCCTTGATGGTTAATTTCAGTTCTCAATAGGACAGGATCTAGAACTTGGGCCTGTGGTGGATTATCTGATGACAATTTTTGTAGGACTTGCTCACTGTGGGTAGACCCATTCCCTGAAATCTTGCATGGTATAAATGGAGAGCTGAGCACAACATTTATTGCTCTCTGTTTTTCTACTGCAGATGTAATGTGAGCGATGCTTCAAGTTCCAGCCACCTTGACTTCCCTACCGTGATGGATCGTACCTTGAACTATGAGCCACAATAGACCCTTGTACCGATTACTCTTCTCTGTTGCTGTGAGATGAGACTCAAATAACTTAAAAGGAGAAAGTAACTTAAAGGGAGAAAGGAGATTTACTCAGTTTGTGGTTGCAGAGGGGAGATACAGTCCATTATGGCAGAAAAGGCAGAAGAAGCTGGAGGCCGCCTAAGTCACATCCATCGAGTAGGCTGAGAGCTGCAAGACTGCCACTGCTAGAGCAGACCTCTCCTGGGAGTAGGGTGGAGCTAATCCACCTCAAGACTCACCCTCTCTGACTGCCTTCCTCCAGCAAGGCTCCGCCTCTTAAAGGTGTCATGACCTTCTCAAATAACTAAAGATTCAAACACTCGAATCCATGGGGGACAACTCACATTTCAAACCACGACAACTCTTTCGCCCCTAAGCTGTTTTAGCAGGAGTATTATATCCCAGCAACAGGAAAAAGCTAAGACACATATGTTTACCCCTTTATAAAAGGCTGATATCTGTGTTTGTAAGAAACTCGATCACAAGAGCTTCACCCTCCCTTGTAAAAGTCGGTTAAAAAACACTTTTTAAAGAGAGGAGGAGCTAAATCTAAAGGATAACAGTGTTCAGAAAAGGATGGATAATTTACTGGTTCTCAACATTATTTGCATTCTAAAGTTACCCGGAGAGATTTTTAAGTCCCTCCTCTCCCCTTCCCTCCCCTCACAGCCTCTTCTCATTCCACTACTCCTCTCTTTTCTTCTCTTCTTTTTTAGTCCTTTTTTTTTAGTTGTCAAATACTAATTGCGTATATAATAGGCTATAAAATGTCGTTTTGATCTATATATACATTGTCTAAAGGTTCCATTCTATTAATGAAGATATGCATTACTTTATCTACTTACTCATCTATCCTTCCTCATCACCATCAACCCTCTTATTCTCTGTTTCTATGAAATGAGCATTTTTGGAATTCTATTTGTGTGGCCATTACGTCTTCGCCTTGCTGGGATTGGGGTACCACACTACTAACCCATGGACTCATAGCCCTGAGTCCTTGCTTTAACTGCTGTAGAATGAAGCTTTGACATCTGGACTTTTACAAGTCTCTAACCCTAGGTGATTTAAATTTAATATGTGATATATTATTATTATATATGATATATGCATATATGTAAATTTGATGGTTGCGGGTTGAGCTCTGGCCCATGTGTGAAGAACTGATACTTAAGGCAAGTCTGCAGGAGATTGCCTGATTGATGTGGGGAGGCCCAGCTTATGGAGGGGGTGACCATTCCCTGGTGAGGCAGATAAAATGGGGAGTGTGGATTAGTAGTTTGACATACTTCAGCACATTCGGACAGACATAGTACCTGGCAAATGAGGTTTGCCCCTCTCTCAGCAATCTTATGAAATGTGGTGTGGTTGGTTCTCTTAGCTCCTGGTTTTGGTGGTGTGAGCTCTCCTGCCAAGCCAGACAATCATAAGGTAAAGGAAAGTCCCCTTGTTCCCATAGTCATTCTCTCTTGAACTTACCAGCAGCATGCAAGGTAGCTGCAACAGCATCCCAGGTTGGGATCCCAAGAAAGCAGCTCTAGATTTACTTTGAGCGGCAGCTGAAGGATTTTGGATACCTTCTGGGAGTCTCTTGAGCCGCATTCAACCCAATTGGGAAAAGCAGACCATCAACTTTCTCCCACAAGACTACAGTAAGTCTCAAGCACAATAATGGATATGAAATTGTGTTTGAATACAAAGTGCTCTTCAGTTGTATGCCCGTAGAGATAGACTCAGACTCTTTTTCTCCAAAGACATATTTTACCAATCTAATTTGCACAAAAGCCACGCTTCAATCACCTCGACAGAAAAAAAAAATCACAATGTTTGTGATAATTGTTCATCATTCTGATAGATGTCTTGTATAATGTGTAAATATTAAACTAAAAGAATATTGAAATACTGTTAATAAAGATGTGCCCCTAATTTATAACCCCTCAAGATTTTCTTTCTCTTTTATTGATTTTTTCTTATTTTTTTAAAATGTGGCTTTGTGTTTTCCCTTTGTAGTGTTTTAAAAACATTCCAAAAGTGGTTTCTGCTATTTTAAATGACAAGAGATTGCTTTCTCCTTCATCTATTGCCTCAAATCCTCCTCCCTCTTCCTACCAAGAGATAGGTTTTTCCCCACAAGGGAAGACCTTCTACCCTGGTGTCCCCTCTTGTATATGTATTTCATCAAGTTCCATTAAGAGATGTCTCTTCTTGCATGCGCCTGCCTACCTCCTGCAGAATAAGCAGTATTTCAGTAGGTGTACCCCTAGTGCACAAGGAGTTCTTCTTGAGGCCAGTTTTGACTGTCAATTGTCTTTCTCGAATGGGTGTCCATTTGTTCATTTTTGATTAATTCATTCATTGTGTACAGTGTGGGGCCCAATCTTCATCAGTCTTGTGTAGGTCAGCTTGGTTGCAGCACATTCTTGGTTGTATTGTTTTATGTCTAGGGGGTATGTTGCAGTCTCGGGGTCCCACAGAGACCCTTGGGGGCGGGGATAAGCTGGCGCGAAGTCAACGACACAAACTCCGAGAGTCAGGCGAGTGGCAACAGCAGGCTGGCTCCTTTATTGTAAGTATGGGGCAGCTTATATATCCCACCCAACATCCCATACGTCCCAGGGTGAGGTTTTTGCTGTGTTGTCCTGTCCGGGTTGGTCCTCTCAGCCAGGCGGTTTGACGTCAGCAGCAGGCACAGGGGCAGGTTCTAGCTTGAGGAAGTTGCATTTGGGCATGCGGCCCACACAGACAATACAGGACTGCTTGGTCCATTCCTCCTACAGGGGTACTGTTTGTCAGCCTTCCTCCCCTGACCTGATTCTTACCTTCTTTCTGTCCTGTCCTCTGTGGTGTACCCTGGGTTTTGACATGGGAGTATGGGAGTGCTTTGAGTGTTCTTTTTGTGTTTAAATTCTTTTTGTGTTTAAATACTCCTCAACTGCTTCCTTTCTGCCCTTGGATCAGTTGTGCCTCTGTGTATTGACCAATTTCAGTTGAAAGAAGTCTTCATGCATGCAGGCTGGGAGCTAAATTATTTTACCAGCTTAAAAGTAACATTTGCCTGGGCTGGAGAGGTGGCTCAGGGGTTACGCCTCTGCCTTGCAGGCGGAAGGTCCTGAGTTCGGATCCCAGATCCCACGTATAGACGCCAGGCGAAAGCAGAGGCGGCCTGCGCTTCTGGTCCTGGTAGGGCGGAGCCTGTGAATCCCGGGGCAGAAGGAGGTGGAGCCGTCCATGGTGGTTCACGAGTTCGTCCGTGGTTCTACACATACACAGACACACACAAGCGCGCACATATACACATGCACATGCGCACAGTTGAATAAATAATAATAATAATAAAAATTTAAAAAAAATTTTAAAAAAGCAACATTTGTCAGGAAGGTGGTATATTGCCACATCCTGCCACCCTCTTCTCAGAGACCCAAACTAATGATTTTGGACCTGAACCTCCATACCATGAGCCAAAACACAGATCTATTTCATAAGTAGCCTGCATCAGACATTTCATTACAACGTTGAAAGCTGGGGGATGCACTTTCTAGAACCTTATCTTTCAAGTCTCATTTGAAAATCAATGTACAATTTCTGCTCTCCTTTTTTTGAGCATGAACTAGATTTGGGAGAGAACCAACTGTGAGTTTTCAAGCAGAAAATGACCATTAAAACATCCTAAGTCATAAAATACATCAGAAACACAGGACTAACTAGCTGAGGACCGTGAGCTGACCTATCTGTTATTTGGGTTGAATGGTGCCTGTCTGAAAGGTAGGTCTATGCAACCTACACACATGACCTTATTTGGGGAAAATGGTCTTTGTAGATAGAATTAAGCATTTTGAAGTGAGATTAACCCTAAATCTAATGACAAATGGCCTTATAATCAAGAGACTAGCAGAGCATGCGGAGGAGGTCATGTGAACAGAGGTAGAGGTGGGAATATGCAGCCACCACTCAAGGGACTCCTGGAGCCACCAGATACTGGTAAAGACAGAGAAGGATGTTACATGGAGCCTTCCAAGGACAAATAACCCTACCGATGCCTTGACTTTGGACCTCTGGGCAAAAACAGTTTCAGTTGTCTTATGACAACGTATGAGTTTATGGTAATTTGTTATAGCCACCTTGGGAAACTAATATAACTGTCAAAATGGAAACGTTCCCTGCTCCCAAGAAATAAACAATGTCCTCAAGAAAAAAATAATACAAATAATAAATCTTACCAGTGCTCACCCAGGTGGGGGTTGAGTAGAATCGTGGCATGCCTTGTAGGGCCAGACACCAGCCTTGACCAATTGGTTGACAGTGCCCGGTGACATGGGTGGAGTCCTTTGAAGCTTGGAAGGGCCACAGAGCATGGCAGGGAGTGTTTTTTTTTTTAATCTAATGCCAAAATCCCAGCAGTAAATCCCACCTGAGACTGTTAGTTTCAAAGTCCAAAAGAGGATAATGTGAACATGGCTCAGCTAGTTAAAGTCTTTTCTGTGTAAGGAAAGAGACTAGAGCTCAGATCCCTAGAACCTACCTAGTGGGTGTGGTAACTCCCTCCCCTCACTGGAAAGTAGAGTCTGAGAATCCCTGGAGCACGCTGGCTAGCTAGACTAGCCTTATTGAAGGGCTGTGAGTTTAATTAGAGGTCCAGCTCAAAAGACTAAGGTGGAAGAATGATTAAGGATGATTTCTGGTATAGACCTCAGACACACACACACACACACACTCACTCACTCACTCACTCACCCATACACTTATACGCATGAAAATGGAAAAAGAAAGGGAAGGAGAATGGGTTGTGTTTTGCATTGCTTTTTCTTTTCGTGGACCACAGTAGTCAACTTGTTCTTGCATCTCCTCTTGTGGGCACTCCTGCATGGAAGCTGATTCCTGTCCCAGCTGTAAGTGGAAATCAGAGAGGAATAACTTGACTGCTTGCTAATTTGGATGATGATGGCAAGACAGACCCACTAGAAGTAAGCGCATAGAGCAGTGTCCTTTCCCACATGAGAGGAAACAGCCAAGTTTCCACTGGCGCTGCTGCATCTGGCCAGAGAACGCTGCTCTGTCACCTGCCGCTGGGCCCAAGTATTCTGCCATGAAACCAGACATCCCATTAATCTCCCTCCTCCCTCTGCAGCTTCCAGAATGTAGAGAAGAAATGCACAGTTATAGGAGAGAGAGAGAGAGAGGTATGAGAGATGTGTTCCTGTGCAAGTGTGCACAGATGAGTACAGATCAGAAGTTAGTTGTCTTCCTTAGTCACACACACACACACACACACACACACACACACACACACACACACATTGATAGTCTCTCACTGAAGCTCACCCACTGGGTAGCCAGCCAACCCAAGGGATTCTCTGCTCACACCTCCCCTGGGATTACAGGTGCCTGAAGTCCTGTCTAGCTTCTATGGCAGGCCCGTCACTGACAGAACCAGCTCTCTGGCTCTCTAATGTGGTAGTTTTGATATTGACAACCTTAGAGAAGAAAATGAGTGGATCCAAAGTACGAACAGGACCTTTTTTCCTGCTTCTGAACTGAAGATAACAAACGTCCACTGAAGAACAGAGCCCTGCCTAGAACCATTTAACAGCGGTAGGAACAGAAAGATCCAAGGAGGCAGGCTGAGCTGTTAGGGGTGGAGGCATTTGATCTGCTCGCCACAGGTACATGTAATGGGTTTGATCTAGAGAGAGGGCTGAGAATGGAACACGGCAGCCAGAAAAGAAGATTAAATAACTTTGAAAGCTGATTATCTAATGCCATCCCAGCTCTATGTGAATTCTTATTCTGCCATGCTGTTTAGAGAATGACAACCAGGAAGACTATTTATGATGGTCGGCATAGTCATCTCTGATGTTTTCTGCCCTTAGTCAAGTGAATCTGTGGATAGAAACCCACATATGTAGGGCAATTGAATATACGTTCTGCCATCCCTCCTCCATCCTCTCTCACCCCACCCTTTGATAGAGGACAAAGTAGGGTGAAAACTCCCCAAAATGAAGCACAGTTAGGCAGAAGGCCCTTCTGTTTCAACTTTCCACTATCTGTTGCTTCTCAGACTCAATCCATCACAGGGAAATTGCTCATGGGAAAAGGATACGTTTGTCCTATGGTCCAATAAGCTTAAATGACTAAACTGTGTTTACAACCATTGATGTCAAATAGGCATTTGAACACTGTGGGAACTTGTCAACAATGGTTCTGCTGTAAAAGTGAATATCTCGGAAAACCAAAATTTTCCCCCAGAGAAATAAAACAAGAAAACACTAATTTTGTCTCAGTTGCCCAGTTAGCGCTGTCTAGTTATCTGACAGTCTGTGAATTGTTGAGCAGTTCCGGTTAGGTGGGAGATGAATTCAGTGCAAGTAGCAAGACCCTGCCCTGGGGCCCAAGGGAAGAGGTCTGAAATTCTATGTATCACGGGAAGCACTTTCTGGAACACTACCACGTCAGCCTGGCTCTGCTTGTCCTAGGTGGGGATTGGGGGGAGGGCAAGCCATCTGAAGTCTACCCTCTAGGAAACAGCAGAAAATGGAGAGAAAATGGGGTTTAGTGTTCATCATTCTATGAGATTATAGAGTTAAAACATCCCTCTCCCCCGGCGTGTATCAAGTTGATAATGAGAGGATTCACTATGACGCGATGGATATGAGCTACTCCCTCACCCCACTTTGCTATGGTCTCTGTGGCCCATCTTCAGTCCCTCTCAACAGATATAAGTATTGGTATATTACTAAAGCCTACGTATGCACATATTCTTTCAAATAAATATCAGGGATAGGCTGAAGTGCTTGCCTCCTGAGCCCAAGGACCTGAAGTGGCATCATCTGAACTCGGGGTTAAAGCAAATTGGCATGATGGTCCGGAGTTTGTAATCCCAGCACCAAAGGGGCAGATCCCTGGGGCTCTCTGACCAGCCTAGGCTATTTGGCCAGTGTCAAGGCCATGGAGATACTGTCTCAGAGAGAGAGAGAGAGAGAGAGAGAGAGAGAGAGAGAGAGAGAGAGAGAGGAAGGAAGGAAAAAAGGAAGGAAGGAAGGAAGGAAGGAAGGAAGGAAGGAAGGAAGGAAGGAAGGAAGGAAGGAAGGAAGGAAGGAAATAAAAAGAAAAGCTGGAGTGAGGAACAGCCACAAGGATTGAATCCTCTGGCTTACACATGTGCTTGCGAACATGTGTATATGTGTGCACACACAGACACACACATAGACACATGCACACAGACACACACAAATGCAAAGTAGTTGCCTATCGAGTTCAATTGCTTTCTTCAAACAGGAAACCATTAGCAATTACTCTTCCCAGGGTTAAGAGCAGACTATGGACAACAGCTTTTGAAAGCACAAAACTGGAAGAGAGTCGCTTAGGTTATTTGGTCACCCGTCTCTTCTACTTCTCTGTCTTCACTGTGCCTAGCAGCTGATTTAGTTGTCCCAGAAAGAAACATCCTTTCCTTTCCTGGCTACTTCAGGAGAGTGTGAATGGGAATATTTTTCATTTGCTGCGGCGGCAGCGGCGCCCCTTCCCATGAGAAGTCAGGCGCTGCTCGAGATCTCTGAATTTATTAATTTCTTCACCCTTCACAGTAACCCATACAAAGATGCTACTTGGATGTGATTTTACAGAAAAGTCAGTGACTTCTGCTCAGCTCGTCTGGCTGAGCCCAGGCCCTGATCATCGGGCATCCTTCCTCTCTTTTGTCCAGTGTCTTCCAGGCATTTGCTCGGGAGGACTTCTGAACTGTCTCTTCTCTGGAATCGACTCCTCAACAGACTCCTCTCTTCCGTCCCCTTCCCACACACTTTTCGTTGATTCTCAGAAAGGTTAAATGATTTGCTAAGACACACCCATGAAGAAGAGCTGAGCTTAGAACTGGATCCCAAGTCTCACTGTCTTTAATGACATCACACTTCTGCATCTAGCTAACATATTTAACCTAGGAAAAGTGGGCTCCAAAACAAAATAGCTGATACGATTTGGCTTTTTTTCAGAAGTAAATTCCAGATGGATTTAATAATTAAATTTTGCACAGGAAAGCATAAAACTGCTGGAGGGAAGTTTTGGTGACTATTTATGCACTCTTGGGGTGATAAGGGCCATTCTAAAAATGTCCCTAAAGCAGAAAAGTGGATACATAAGATTTCACAGAAATAAGAAAGTTAATCTGTGAAAACACTATAAATAAAAAAGAAAGACTACCAACGCAATGAAGGAAAAGTAACTCTTTTTATTGATTGATTGACTCATTCATTCCCAAACAAGTGGGTCCTGAGGTAAAGTGGACGTGAAAAAAAGACTTTATCTCTTCCTTGTTGAGCTTGGAATAAACATTCATTGATGAACATGCAATCCCACGAAGCCAGTTCCACCCGTGGGCAGGTTCTGTGAGGCAGAGGTCAGGTCAGCCTAATGTAGACAGGTCCAGGGAAACCTGCGAAGGAAACTCAAGGAAGGAAACTCAGGGAAGGCCTCAGAAAGGATGAGTCCAAGTTAACCAGGGACCAGAAGCAGGCTGAAGAGCCCAAAGAGGGAGTTAGAAGAATGGAAAAAAATCCAGTGCTGTCTGGAGAATGTAGCTCATAGCTCTTGGGGAGAATGTTTGTTGCCTAGTGTGCATGAAGCCTTGGCTTGTGGGCCGTGGTGGTACACATCTGCAATCCCAACATTCTAGAGTAGAGGCAAGAGGATCAGATGTTCAAGGTCATGCTTGGCTATACAGAAATTCTGAAACCAGATTGTGGTATATGAGACAGAGATAGATAGATAGATAGATAGATAGATAGATAGATAGATAGATAGATAGATAGATAGATAGATAGATAGATAGAGAGAGAGAGAGAGAGAGAGAGAGAGAGAGAGAGAGAGAGAGAAGTTTAAGCCAGAGAATGGTATGGGGCGAAGAAGGGGTAGTTGCCCTCTTAATCAACATAGTGACCGTTGAAGAAGAGGTTTGGACAGATGGAAGACTAAGACTGACTTCGGGTATCTGTGAGCTCTGCTTCTGCAGTCCAAATGAGAATTTTTTTATTTTCATGGTTAAGCTTGCTTCTGTGAATAAACTTACACAGTTTGACTTAATTTCACAGATACACAGGAGTGTTTCCCTTACTTGCTACGAAAGCTACTTTGGATGCTGAGCATGTGTTTTTGCACGTGTCCATGGCTTCTTTGTTAGGAACCCCCAGATGAGAGGGCGATGTCTCTACTGTGGTTCCAAAAAGCACAGTGAGTCCAACACAGTGGGTCCACCTTTGGCTCCCTTGGTGTTGACGAGTGAGAAGCTATTTTAAACCTCTGATTCTTTGCAAGATAAATGTGCTTTCTTGTTAG
Source organism: Typhlomys cinereus (assembly GCA_023101885.1). Taxonomy (NCBI): domain Eukaryota; kingdom Metazoa; phylum Chordata; class Mammalia; order Rodentia; family Platacanthomyidae; genus Typhlomys; species Typhlomys cinereus. The sequence continues at coordinate 1,050,736 of JALPQD010000414.1, read as the reverse complement.
GAATTGCATGTGCTCTTCACTGACAGAAATGAACCCTGGCTTAGGATAGAATTTTATATTTTTTACTCTTGGAAAATAGCTCTGGAGACAGACAGTCTAGGACCGATTTGGTGACTCCACGGTCACCTTGCCTCAGGTTTCTTGCTCTTAGTCACTCTGTCCTCAAGGCATAGCTTCTGTCTTCAAGGTCTCCTGTAACTCAAGTGGAGGCCAGACCTGTGCATTAACACATCAGAACCAAGCAGGGAAGAACGAGGATGGGTGGGTACAAAATGGCCTTGCTTAGAAAAGTTTTTTTTAAATATATGGCTTAAAATTTTATTTTTAAAATTAATATATAAGGTAACAAGTTTCCTTATAGAATTTTCATTCATAATTAGTTGTGGTTTATCTCCCCTACTCCTCTCCCCCACATCATTCTCCTCTTCTCACCCTGTCTTACTCCTTGATTTTTATATTTTACAAATTCTATTTATTACCTTCCCCACACCCCTCCCTTAGAACCTTGGTTTCCTCTCACAGGATCCTTTTTGTTTTCCTATCCACACTTAATAAATACACATAAGCACACATGTAACAGATCTGCATATAAGAGGGAACATGAAATGTTGGTCATCCTGAGCCTGGGTTACCTCGTATTGTCCAGTTCCATCCATGTTTTTTGAGAATTTCCTAAGTGCAATACAACTCCATCATGTATAGGCATTACAGATTCTGTATCCATTTGTGTGCTAAGGACACCTAGGCTGATTCCATGGTTTTGTATTGTGAAAAGAGCTTTCAATGAATGTGGGTGTGCAGGTCTCTTTATGGTGGGACATATCAATCCTTGAGGTGGAGTGGAAGAGCTCAGTTATGTAGTGTAGCAGTTCGCCTGCATGGTTGCTGATAAATCACCATCAAACAGCTAAGGAACAAGGGGTTTATTTTCTTATGATTGTCCAGTTATAGTTCTTAGTCCAGCTTGACAGGAGAGCTCACACCAACATCAGGGCTGAAGGAACTTGCTACAATATCTCTACATAACGGCTGATAGAGGGATGATCCTTACTTGCCAGACCATCATGTCTGGCCAAGTGTGCACAAGGATGCCAACTTTCTTAATCAGCTCTCTGTATTTTATTCCTGGGCCTAGTCCCACCCACCATAGGCCAGGCTTTCCCCATCAGCTAGACAATCTCCTGCAGGTTTGCTCTGAGCCCAGCTCAACCACTAATTCTCTACAAATGTTCCAAGAGCTCAAATCCTCAACTGTAAAGATAACACCTGTGCCTAACTATGACATATAGTAATTCTACTTTTTTCTACTTTGAGGTTTTTTTTTTTTTTTTGAGAAGCATCTACCCTAGTTTCTGAAGTGGTTGTACTAGTCGATATTCCCAGCAGTGGTGTGTAAGAATCTCCCTCCCCCTTCACACCTGTCACAGACTCACCAGCATTTATTGTCAATTGCCTTCTTATTGATGGCCACCCTGACGGGGTGAGATGAAACCTCAGAGTCATTTTAACTTTGGACTATCATTTTCTCTGATCAGCCTTGTTTTTGAAGGAGTCACCCAGAAGTCCTCAGATACCCCAGACAATGTTTCATTGACCAGGACTTAATTCCCATGAGGGAGAGTGGGAAATGCAGCCTTCACATTGTATGCATGGTCATATCAAACAAGAGTGGCCTTCTGTTATCAAGGAAAAAACAGGTAGGCTACAGCCGGGCTGAACAGTTCGTAGGATCAGCTGTTGTATTCAAAGCCACTCAATGTTTTTGCTTTCTCCCCCCCACTCCCCTCCAAAAAAGATCTTACTTGGGAATCTACACATTGTCATTATTCCAATACTTCTTACCTTCTACAGTCACCCACCCATGGTGTTAAAATATAGGTCCAGAATCCCAGCAATTCCAGGGGTTTGGAAAATCATTGCCTAAGATAATCTCCAAAAGTACACACATGTTTGAAAATACTGATTCTTTAATGCTGAATGACGAACAATCCTTAAAGCATTGCATTCCTCATTGATTAAAATGAGCTTTTAAAACTGATTTCTTAAAAAATAGGTGTCAAGAAATGATGTTTTGATGGAATGAATGATTTTGCTGTGTGTATCCCATTCAATGCTCTTTCCTTCAAGTAGATATAAAGATGGACTAGATTAAGGTGAGATGCATAGTTAAAGAAATTTATCATTTATTTTCTGTTTTCCTCTTCAGGCGCATGAAGCAAGTGGTGCTGGAGAAGCTAATTGTTCCAATTTATTCAGTTGTTTTGGGTCTGTTGTGTTTTCCGAGTTGCTTGTAAGCACATATTGTTCCCTCTACAACTCAAAAACAATTCCGCTCAGCACTAACTTTAGAATTTAGAGAAAGTGCATGAGTATTGAGAACATGTAACCTTGTCCTTAAATATCATTCTGCTGCTGCAGAAGTAGGAGGAAGTGATTTTTTTTTAAATCTCTTTTCAAACCAATAAGGACATCCATCTTGGTGATTTTTAGGATGAACTGAAATTCTGAATGGTAGAATGTCTAGAAATAGTAGTTTCCTTGGGGGAAGGGTACAAGTTGTAAGGATGCTGTAGTCTACTTCTTTGATGGTACTTCTGACCTTTCTAAGAATCATAAGGAGCCTGGTGTAGAAGGAATCATAAAGGTCAAGATGGTGGGTATGGTTGAGAATCCATATAGCAGAATCAGGGTGGACAAAGAATCAGGGATTTGAGGTGGATGCTCTGTCTCACCCTTACACATGTGCTATCCTCATGTGTGTATGTGTGTGTGCGCACACACTCACTATTAATAGCAAGCATAGAGGAGCATCAACAGGAAGACACGAGAACAGAAAAGAGGGCGTGTTCTCTTCCACTGTCCTCGGTTTGGGATTCTAAACTTTCTTGGCTTCAGAACGTGGTGTTGGTCTGACTCAGGTTTATTCTCGGCTCTCACATGAGACCACAGGCTTGGCCAAAGGCTTTTTGGTGAGGGGAGAGGAGGGCACAGCGAGGTGTCCATGTGTAGGAACTAGTGAAGGGTGCATCCCCTTGAGGAACAAGGCACGCTGCTGTGGGGTACTGTTTTTCCATCTACTTGGAAAAACACCTCCTTAAAGAAAAATTCCTGTGCCCATTCTCTTCATGAGCTTGCAGTTGATGAGAACACATCGCCCCAAACCAGCTCCGTTAGAGTGAGCCCCAAGCAGCCTGAGGGTGTGTCAACAGCACATCCACTGAGGTCACAAGATGTACTTTCTGCTCGGGAGATGCAACACATATGCTCAATGATCTTTGTACTTCCCTTTTCTTCATATTTTGCATGTTTTTCTGGCTCAATCCATTTCTATGGTATTGGCTTCAGAATGCTTAGAACCTCCATCCTTGCCAGCTAAGAGTACTCCCTTTAAAGGCTTTAGCCAACCTCAGTCTCTACATCAATATCTTCTCTCTCCAGGTCTTAATGAACTGATGAACTCTCTGGGCTTGAACTTTTGCCCTGATTAAAGGATAGCTTTTGCAGCTCCTTTTTGCTCAGGTCTTGAACTTCAGGAAGTTATTCAGGGGCCTTGATACTGGGCACCAAGAGCAGATTCTTCTTCTCAGGAACAATAGATTCCTATTACAGACATAATACTGTCTTTCTCACCCCTATGAGTTCTAGCTGAAGTTGATCTTACATGCTTTCTTTCACAAGATTTTGTGGGTTTTCTAAAAAAAAAAATTGTTTCATCCAATAGTTGTAGTAAATTCTCTTTCCTAGTATGGTTGCTCTAGCCAGAAATAATTTGATTAGCTTTTTAAAATCAATAATATGCATAGTGCTATGGTTTGGATATATGTATCTCTCCTAAATGCTTATGTTGAAACTTAAACCCCAAGGTGGTAATAGAAGAGATGAAGGCTCTTGGGAAATGACCATGTCTCAAGCTCCGCCTTCATCAACAGAGCAGTGCTCTTGCATTTCCAACTCTTCTGCTGTGCTAGGATGGAGGGTTTAACCACATGGAGCTTTCCAGAGTAAAGTATTGTTTCTGAAGCACAGCGAAGCTCTCACCACTCACCATATCCATTGGTGGATTGATCTGTGAAACAGACATTTGGTTGTTCACAGCAGCAGCAGGCATGGGCTGAGACAGCGGGTCCCTCCTTGGAGATCTGACATCCAGTGGAGTTCAGACATTCTCACTTGAGCTAGGTTCACTGAATGACCCAGGTCAACCTGTCCCAGAACTGAGCTGCTGAGGAGCATGTTCCTTGCAGTGCTTCATGAATTTGGACAGTCAATTATGTGCTGAGAGATGAGCATGTGACCATTGGGAGCATCAGAGAGTCCTTTTAATTTCGTTTTATTACTGTAAAGATGGAGTCTCTCATATGGCCCTGGCTGGACTTGAACTCATGCCAATCCTCCTGTCTCAGCCTCCTGAGTGTGATCATAGGCGTACATCACCATGCCTGGCTTCCCGCTTCATTTTCATGCTATCATAATATTAGAATTTTAAATTTGTTTTGTGTGTGATTAAAAAACCCTCTATTATGACTCTTTTTCTTGATTATGTGGATTCGCTCTAACTAGTTCAGGAAAATCTTTTTTTGAACATTTTCATGCATTTGACATTTTTCTATAGACACAGAGAAGATTCCTTGAGATTCATCATTTAAATGTTAAGTTTAATACATATTGATTGTGCCATTCTGGGGGTCTAAAGTTACTTAGGAAGTTATCATTCAAGATGTGAGGGAGTTCAAGATAGCACGAAGAATGTCAGAAAGCAATCTAAGTGTACTTCTAACATATGAGAAATTTCAATGAGGTGGTAGAGGGAAAAGGAATTGAGCCAACCAAGGACCCATGAACAGAAAAAGGAATTGAGCTAAGCACTTGTGAATGGAAAAGGCATTAAACTAAGTTTTTGTGTTGGAAAGGCACCTGCAATTGGAGTTTGTGTCACTCTGGGCAAAAGGAACTTTGCATAAGCACTGTTTATGTGTTTAATGAAGCAGCTTTCTGTGGAGGTGTGCATGAATAACTCTCACACCACTTCTAGTGGAATTGAATGGTGAGCACATGATATAGGGTGGCAGCTGTGCTTCTCACATCGGAGTTGATACTTAAGAAATCTACATGGGGACTAACTTTGCAGATATCAGTATTGTTCTGGGACCTTTCTTGGGAAGATGTGAACCAATGTCTACTCATCCTAGAGATAGCAACCGTGGCAGACAAAAGAAATGATTCCTCCCCTCCTTCTTGCTCTGCTCTGGTATTTTCCAGGCTCCGCCCACCAGAGCCAGAAGATCAGGCCTCCACCAGTGCTGTGTGGCTGTTTTTTTTTTTGTTTTTTTTTTTTTTATTCTCTGCTTGTGAGGCAGAGCCTTAACCCCTGAGCCATCTCTCCAGCCTAGTCCACAAGGACACACAGTGCCCTCTGACACACACACACACACACACACACACACACACACACACACACACACAGAAATGATGCCACTCAAGTCTAGCTGGGTGATCTAGTGCGTTTATAAGGGTGACTTACAGGAGTCTGGTCACTTCCAGGAACGCAGGGACTCGAGGATGAGGAATTCCTTTAGCACAGACGACTCGTGAAAGCCGCATCCCCAGTGTCACTGAACCACTTGCAGTCATTTCCACCACAGTGTCTTCTCCAACAGCATTGTTCACTGTTTGCATGATCTTCGGAAGGGGCCTTGTGAGTCGTGTAAGTTTCCTGAATCTCGTGAGTCTCCCTCCAGGAGGAAGCAATTCACTTTCAAGAACATAGACTCATGTTTCACTTACTATAGGCACAGAAGAGCAGTAAAGCATATTTAAAGATTACGTGTATATGTGTGTATACCTGAGACATTGCGTGTGCACATACACATACACGCACATAAGCATGGTCTTGCTGGGTCAGCTGGAACAGCCTGGAAACAGTGACTGTCTAGTAGTAGGAAGTTCATCCAGATCTCAGTTTCTTATATCATTCTCCAGTAAAAAGAATAAAAGTTCTTGGAGAAATGCCTGTTTTGGAACACAAATAGGAAATGTGCCAAATGAGTCAGAAAATAAAGGCAATGTTGATGTTAAAAAAATTCTACATAATGGGGAGAGCTGTACCTCAAAGGATACAAATGTCCAGAACAATTTGAGTAACAAAATAAAGAGTAGGAGTATGTCATAACCCAAAGTACAAAATAAGATGTATGAGTCCATGTTGTTATGAATAAAATGTTGCGATAAATAATCAAGTATGTGGAAGAGTGGGCAAACGACTCATCCAGAATTCTGAATAATTTATATAGATAATAAGTCCTATCCCAAGAGGTAGAACTTAGCTATCTTTTCCTTCAGTTGGGGCTTTCTACAGTGATTTCTTTTCAAGATGTGCATGTTACTAGAAGGAAAAGGTAACTGACAGTGTAGAAGTATCCCAAACAGCCAGGAAAGGATTTTGATATCAGCAGGTCTTGAATTGTGTCAACAACCCGGTGGCCCAACAGAACGTTACCTCTGCGATCTTCCTCCTTAAAGCACTTGATATCCGCTACGAGAACAAAGTATCAGCCACATCTTCATTTGGGAGCATTCTCTAAGATACCTGATCAGCATTCTTCGAAGGCATCAAGGTCCTCGCAAAGCAAGAAAAGTCTTAGAAAGTCTCACGGTCGAGAAAGAACCTCTGGGTGGGATCCTAGAATAGAAAATCAGAACTCAGCAAGAGGCCCGAGCAAGCAAGTTGTGGATGCCAGTTAATAATCACCTCTAGGAACAGGTGCATTGACAAATGCACTCTACTAACATGAACACTGGGTGCAGGACATACAGGGACGCCCTTTAGTATCTTTTCATTTTTGTGTAAGTCTAACATTACCAACTGTAACGTTGTCTGTTTGTCTCTGTAGTGCCAGAGACACGGATCCCCTTCATGGCCTGTTTACCCTCCCTGCCCATCTTCCACGGTTGGGGAGTGTTGGATGGAGAGATTTCAGGGCCGGCAACTGCTCTCTTTGGATCCGAGGTAGAAAAGTACTGCGATTCCCCTTTGCCCCTAAAGGCTTGTTCCCACTGCCTCTTCTCGATCCTTCAGGTTAGCATGGTTAGAGGACCCCGCTAGTCTCTGTCTTCACCTCTGGATATACCAAACCTCTTCCTCAAGCATCTGTGAAACTATTCTTGGCCCTTTCTTCCATCTTATTCCATAGGCAACATACTGAAAACCAATTCCTCAAAGCCTGGGGTGTGTGGGGGGGGCTGCCCATGGATCCAGCCCCCAGAGTAGCTTATCTAAAGGTCTCTTTGCCTCTCATTCTGCAGTGCTGGCAGGAACGATTGGAAGGAGGATCATGCGCTCTCTGCAATCTTTTCCAGAGCCAAACACCTTTGCTTTGTGTAAGGAAGTTAATTGCCTACCCAGGCTGTCAGGTGCTTCTGTCAGGCACTTTGAAAGTCAGCTGACTTAACACTGAAAGCAACTCTGATGTCATTCAGGAGCTCACTGCTGAGGGAAGGAAACACGCAGCACTCAAGTCTTGGTTTGTTTATTTATTCCAAATGCATTGTTCCCCTCTTTCTTACATGGGTTATAGATTGAATAATTGGGTCAGCACAGCTAGAGGTATTTCCTCCAGGCCTGAAAACTGACTGATCCTTTTTATAAAGTGTGTCCAAATATTTAATACTGATCATGCATATAAAATGAGCTTTGCATCACATGACCTTCTTTTGGCCAGTGATGGATCACATATATGATAGTGGTCTTACTAGACGCCATTGACCACTGGCGTTGTAGTTATCTTGGTTTGTATCATTCATTCTATCTTGTTGCACAATGATGAGATTTCTCAGAACATAGTCTCATTTGAATTCTCATTCTCTCTCTCTCTCTTTCCCTTCTCTAATCCTCTCTTGTTTGACTTAAATTAATCACACTTTGGCTGAAATATTTATCTCTTTCATTTCTGGTTGTGTGGAGAAAAATGCTCTGATACGATTTTTTCCCTACCAAAAAAGGAAACCCACAGGATATGATTTTTTTGTTTTCTGTGTTGCTAGAGTCAGTTTAATTGGGGAGAGCTGGCTATAAAGGAGAAGACATCTTAAGTGACTCAGCAAGGGTCATCCTCTCCCAGACCTGAGTCACCCAAGCTCAGGAGCTGCATTGGGTGGCTTCTCTTTGTCTCTAGGTCACACAGACCATCTACAGCGTACCCCACGCCTACGTGTGATTCTCCACCTGTGTGCTTGCCTTGGATTCTGTTTGATGGCATCCTAGAATGTGGGATGTGCTCAACTTCTACGGGCCATGGATTGCTGAGGATACCAAGGGTGCTTTCGCACATAGCTAATTAATCTATCAGCAGGACCAGCCACCTGGTGATGCAGCTGGCCTTGGAGGAGGAGGAGCATGGGGTGGGGGAGGGGACTGCCAGCCTCAGGTCCTTGTGATTTCCTTTGCCTCTGCTGAGTCACATTTTTCTAATAATGTGAATCAGCGCTCTGTCTTGAACGCCTCTGCTTTTTATTTTTTCTTCCGCTAATTTCACTGCTGAAACACTTCCTGTCTGCAACCTAAAGATGAAAGATGGAAGGTTTTAACTGAAGAAGCGGAGGCCTGCTGAATGAGTCGGCAATTAGTTGCTGAAGGCTGCGCCCAGTGCCATTGGAAGCATCATTTCCCTCAGCTTTGCGGAAGGGACTGGGTGACAGTGTCCTCTGCAGAGACATGGGCTATTATGCCTGCCAGGTCTTTAAATAGGCACCGAACTTCAAATCCTTGGCTCAAAACCCAGGAGTCTGCATTTTATTGCATTAAGCATGTCTTGAAATTCAGTTTCAAGTTTTGGTTGATTTATTGCTCAATTAAGAATTCTGAAAAACGGCCACTTCTCCTCTCCTCTTTTATAAGAATCATGTTAGCGATCTCTGTGGACAGATAAATATGCCCTAAGTATTATTGCACTTTTATATCTTAGAAACATTGACCATCTATTCTCTTCGGCAGATAGAAATTGGACTTGTCAGTAAAGAAGGCCAATGTTCCCTTTCAAAGTAAACAATTTTATAGATAAAAGCCTTAGAGATATTAGCATCTCATCTGCTCCTAAGGAATCCATGACGCCAAGAAATAGAATGTTGCGCTCAAGGTCATGGAAGTTTCTAGTGATTTTTCTTAGCTGTTTGAAATCATATAATCTAGAAATGGCACTAATTTTGCTGTTCCTGTTGGTGCTTTTATTGAATTGCTTTGAACTAGTATTTCAGGATGAGACTTTGTCTTATGCATGACTTTTAGCTGCAATCTTTCACATTAGCAGGATATTGGCTTTGCTCTGGCTTCCAAACATTATTCCCAAACCCTTATGTTTGAACGTGTTGCTCCAGCAGTGATGGAAGGTACCTAGTGAGAGGTAAGAATAGAGGTAAGTGGGAGATAAGACTAGAACCCTTGGAGTGAGTCAGTGTTACACTTGGGAGTGGGTTTGTGACACAGCAGCTTCTTCTTGCCGCTGTCCCTTGCTCTTTCTCCATGGGATGACGCAGCAAGCAGTCCCTGGCCAAAGGCCACGTCTCAGGCTTCTCAGCTTCCAACACTATGAGCTATAAACTATTGGTTGCTATTTACCCAGTCTGGAGTAGTATCTTACGGCAATGCAAAATGGATTAAGGTGGCCATCAGCTTGAGATCTTCATGATGTTAGAGAAGAAAATTTATTCTAGTTTTACTAGTTTATCCTAGTTTTACTCCTAGGTGTTTATATTTTAGTGGATACTGTGACTTGTACATGGTTTGTCCTCCAAAGACTCACAGGCCTAATGGCATGTTTTTAACTTTATTAAAATTTTATTGATGATATTAAAATGTCCTTCAAAAACTCTAATCAATTCATACTTTCTCACCCTGGAAGCGTTGGTTATTACTTGGTGCTTTGATCTTGGTGAGAATAACCATCTAGTTATATGGTCCATGATCTGGAATCATGATTGCATTTTTCTTGGCTCATCTTTTTATTGGATTGCTTTATCTTATCAATGTGTGAGATCCTTATAATTGATATAGGAATTCTTACCTGCTACAAATGTCATAAATATTTCCTCCCGCTGTTTGCACAGACGCCAACTCACATGATGCCTCGTGACTTAGGTTTTGTCAGTTTCCTCCCTCAGACATGGTCTCCTTTGCTGCCCCCTTCTTTGAAAATAAAAATCATGATTTTGGTCACGTGTCTGTGGTCCTCTGTCCACCCTCATCAGGGCAATCTGGAGATTGTCATTGAATGGCAACTAAATGTGGAGGAGACTTATGGTAGGCGTCTCCTTTCCTCTCACTCTTGTCTTCCTTGGTCTTGAGGGTCTTTCTCTCAAGGCTGCTGGAGCCAATCTCACCATGAACGTAAAATAGCGTTGTCATGGTTTGAATGTGAGCTGTCTCCCACAGGCTCCTGTGCGTGAATCCTTAGCTGATGTAAATGTTTGGGAAGGTCAGGACACCTTTAAGAGATGGAGCCTTGCTGGAGGGAAGGCATACTAGAGGGGGGCGTGCCTTGAGGTTGGTAGCCCCATCCTGAGTGCACTGGTAGTCTGCTCTTGCAGCTTGCTGCTTGCTCTCTCTGCCTCCATGATGTCTGTAGTGACCTGAGCTGCCTCTACCTTCTGCTGCATGCGTGACTCCTGCTATAGGAGCTCCACCATCATGGACTATGTCTCCCGTCTGCAACCATAAGCCACATAAATCTCCTCTTCTCCCTGAAGCTGGTGGCATGAGTGTTGTCTCGGACCAACAGGAGGAATAACTGCAACAAATACTGTGCCTTGCCCCTGTGGGTCAGGCTGGCTGTGTGCATCAACCCCTGGCCCGGGACAGACCTTGTCTTCCCACGGGACTAGGGCATGCTGATCTACAAGACCCCCAGCTCCCCAGCCTCTCCCTTCAAGGGAAGATTTATAGGCAATTTGAATTCACAAGTTTTTGAATGGTTACTTATTTTAAAAAATCCCTGGGAAGTAAAGATTTCTCTTTCCAGATAGGCTTGGGGATGGTCACCAGTCAGACGAAGGACAGGAAGATAAGCATGGTTTGATCCTGAGGAGGTCACTTTGTGTGGCTAGTCCCCAGCACTAAAGCTTAACAGCTCCACAACCTGAAGCAGGAATCTATCTATAAGAAAGTACATTTTCACGGTAATTTAAAATTCAGATTCCTGTCACCAAAATGCAAGGGAAAGAGTAACTTTCCTCATGTTACACTAATGCCACGGAAAGCTTTGGTTTTGCACAGTCCAACCACTTAAAAATACCACCCTTCTGAGGCCAAGAATAGTCCTTCCTTTCTTGAAGTCTTCTGAATGCTAGATGTTCCTAAATGGATTAAAACAAATTGATTTTATTCCAGGTGCCCTCCTGGCTCCCAAGCATAGCTTCTCAGCATTTCAGCAAACTTGTTTGTCAATGTTAATATGCAGGAAGATATTTAAATTGCATGAAACCTGTTCAAAGCACCACACCGAAGCTTTACATCAGAGATGGGCAGCATCTACCACACAGAAAAGCAGACCTGCAGACCCCCCACCGACCATGGTGACTCCAGGAACATCCCAGGCTGAAAACCAGGACCCACAACCTTGACAGAATAAGGGTGGGGCCGACTTCACCAGTGGCAAAGAGGTTGTTTCTTTGCACATGGATTAAATAGCCTATTCGCTTCGACTAAAATGTGTATTTGTTTGTTATTATAGGCTTGTCAGGGAAAAGCTCAAGTCTGCCATACAATAGCAAGGGAAACAACCCGAAGCATAAAATGTGGATGGACAGGTGCAGTTGGAAGAAGGTACAACTCAATGATTTTAGTTTTTCTCAAATTCTCTATGCTGAAACTCTAAAAAGTACACTTTTGAAAGAGACATGCACAGAGAGATAGAGAGAGAGAGAGAGAAAGAGAGAACAAGAGAACACATTAGCTTCATTTTTCCCTCCTTAGAGATCCACAATGCATGTGTTTATTTAAAAAAAGAAAAAGACTGAAAATCATCTTGCAGAGAGACTCTGATAATTGTACCCACCTGGTTTTTCCCACAGAGTGACATGAAATTGGCATTTAGGGAAATATACAGCAGAGAACTTTGCTTTCTGCTTACCTCACTGTGCCGAGCACGCTTGAGTGGCCCTTGATACATTTGAGGTAGCAAATGTAAGCTGAGTTACTACTAAGTATAAGTTGAGATGAAAAATCACTGAAATTCCAAAGACACTCAAGTAAGGACATTTCAAAGATACCCCCATCTATACCTGGTACGATGTCCGCCAAAGTCATGGGCCCATTGGCAGACAGCTTGCTCATTGACACTTAGTAGCCTTTCTTCGGGTTCTAGAATTTCCCGATTTGCTTACTCCATCCACCTTTGCTGCCCTGCTTTCGTGTAAAATGAAAGTACAAGCTGAGCTTGTGGCTGGAGTCCTTAGCGTGTGATCTTGGCTCCAGACCGCCAGTGAATAAAGCTCCTCTCTTTCACCTAATTAGTGTCTGAAAAGTTGTTATAGAGTAACTCCTGCAGCACATCATTTGAGGGGCACACTGGGAACCTGGTGTCATGAGCTTTAGCTTTGCTCTGAATTTCAACACCACCATGGAAAGTACTAATTCCGTTTTGATCAGTTTTGTCTGCTTCATACCCATGGTGTGAAGGTACCACTGTCACAACTTTAAACTCCTCCCACAGACCTGACAGCCTGTGAGCCCGCCGTGATGGACTTTGCTAATGCTGGTTCCTGTTCTGAAAGAACATTTTGGGATTCCCAAATTTAATTTTGGGACACAATATTTACTCTGGTTTCAGGAGGTGATAAAATTACCTTCCGACCTAGTGTACTGTGATGACACTTGCTAGTGTACTGTGATGACACTTGGAATCATCTACTCTCCCCGTGGTGTGATAATCCCAAGCTCATGGGCTTTGGGAGGCAGTAGGCAATGCAAGGTCCACTCATCCCAACGTTGGTGGGAAGCCCTTGGATCCTGCCAGCTCTCAGGTTCCCCCAGTGCTAGTGTCTCTCCCACTGCAGGTTCAACTTTGCTGCAACACATTGCAATGCACAGCAGCAACACATTGCAAAGCACAAGATGGAGTAGCAACAACACATTGTGACGCCCAACAAGACAAAGCAGCAACGCATTGAAATGTCCAGTAAGACAGAGCAGCAACAGAAAGCTCTAGTCATCAACAATTAAACTACCACCTCTTGGAAGGGGTGGTTGCACATTTTTTTTAATTTTGAAAGGTCTCTAGATGATGTTGATTTTTAAATGCAGAGGACCACTGAGCAGCGATAATGTCAGTTTGCTCTTATTTTTCCGCAGGTGAGACTGTAGAGGCCCTGGGTGTGAAATGGGCTGTCTGCACCCTGCTTGATCCTGCCTTTCCTGCATCATGAGGCTCTCTCTGGAGACAATACTCTCAAACTGTGAGGCATTAGTTCAGCATATCCATATCTTCCTGTGTAGACTTCTCCACTCGCTGGGGATCTAGGAAGGAAGGAAACCTACTACAGTTCCTTACAGAGCTGGTTCTGTCAACAGCACGCCCTGCCTTGCTTTCTGTCACCCCTGTGTCCCCATGGTCACTACAGTGCTTGCCTATTTAAGATAATCACAAATAACTTGAAATCAATGCCTGGTTCAAGATTATTCTTTTGGGGGAGCTTGGTCCTTTTCCCTTTTTGGATGGCTGCAGGCAAGATGGGTCACCATCAGCTTTACTGGAGTCATCCGTGAAAATTCAAAATTTGGCCAGGGTTTCCACTCCTGTCCCATCAAACCACCATGGTCTGATCTGGAAATAGAGTCTGATCATGTGCCTGCAGTGCTTCCAGTTACTACTCAAAGGGCATAGGCTTCATTAAACTGGACCGAGTGACCTTCCTTGAATGGATTGAAGACCACCTATCCAGTGAAAGAGATCATGCTGGCTCTTTGTACATAAAATAAAATTCTAAGCCTTTGAAAAAAAGATTATTCTTTTTTGGGGGGAAGAATTACAAAATAAATTAAAGAGCTACTGAAATTAAAAACAGGGGATCTTGAGTCAAATCCTGCCAAATTCCACTAGCTAAGTTCTTTGAGAATGCATTACTCTGAGCTCTGTGTCAGATGAGAATATTGTCAGCCATTCACCAATTCTGTCACAACCTAGCTTATATATATAATGTGCTGAAAACTTGGGCATACTGTACACACAGAAAATGATTTTGTTAGGAGTGTCTCTGCCCCTTGTGTGAGCCGGAAGCTACACAGAATCAAGAGCTAAAGCCAGAGATAGGATGGCAGGTACCATATTGAACAGGCTAACATCAGGGGAAGTTCTGAAGGAAAAATCACTGGACACATTTCTGCATTGAGTCTCGTTTTCCGCTGTCTTTCTTCAAAGTCAGTTACACTTTTATACTACTCTCTCTTGGAAGGAAGCAATGCAAAAATTTCATCTAAAGTAAGTTTCAAGTACCAAAGCTAACCCCAATGCAACGGCATATGAGCTTTCAGCTATTAGAAAGATATTGAAAAAGTCTGTAAAAGCCTTGCAGATAAGTTTTATCTTATATGTAAATTCTCCTCTTACCAAACACAGACACTTCAAGGTGTGAATGAACACGCCCCCCCCCATTTTACAGGTGAGGAAATAGATTGATTGGTGTGAATTCAAAGATCATAAATCTAAAGAACCCAGATTTGATGCCTGTCTGACTCAACACCTTTTCTCTTTCTCTCCATCCCACACCACCAGTAGGTGGGTCTACATAATCGCAGATTTCACAAAGACAGAGAAGTCTATGAGCTGGTAATTTCCTCCTTCTTCCCCAGGAATTGAGTTGTCAAGACATCATGTCACATCTGAGTCATGGAGAGTACTGCCAGCTACAAGTGAATTATAAGTTCCAGAACAGATTACTGGAAGACATCGTGATAGAGCAGAGGGTGGTAGAATATTTACAAGCCCGGGAGATGGAAGAGATTGAATGCATGTTGTTAATTTAACTCTCTCTGTTTCAGTCTTCTCATCTATAAAGTATCTATGAATACAGCATGACCTTTGGACATTGTATCTGGATTATAAATCTCAAGCTTTCATTTACTGTCAGTTAGCTATCATGCTTGCTTTGGAAAATGAGAATTTGACTTAACATGGTGGATATGTTAGGAAACACTTTGAGCATTCACGGGCACTCTGCATTGGCTTGTGTGCAGTTGGATCTATGCAAAACATTACATAATGTTCAGCTGAAGGGAGATAGGCTGGAAACTACAAAATGAACACACACACACACACACACACACACACACACTCATGCACTCAAACAGATACTGCAGTCTATATGTGCTACAAGACACATTATGAGTTTGAGCTTTCCTTTTGATTTCAGTCTGCTCCCTTCTGTCTTCTAAAGCCTAATTTCACAGGCAAACTTCAGGTCTTGTTAAAACTCAAGTTCCGCATTCATTTTCAGAGCACACCTCTTATTTGTATTTTTATGCTCGCTAGCTAGTTTCTTGCCTTTTTAAAAATAATTCACCAATGGACATTTTGCGCATGTGTCCTAGCCACCCTGGTTCCATGAAGATTTACATGACATGATTTTGTATTGTCAGCTGATTTTTATTGTAAGGCAACTATCACATTGTAACAGTTACTCTTAACTGTTGCTGTGAGAGAGCACCCTCAATCAGTCAACTTAAGGGAGAAAGGGAGATTTGTTTAACTTATGGTTCCAGAGGGGAGAAATAGTCTTTCATGGAGGAGGTGACATGGCTGGTGGCTGGAGGAAAGCTATGTCACTGCAGACATAGTAGGCTAGTGGGTGACAGCTGAAGGCTGGAGGATTCCTGGAGAGTCTCTCTTCTTCCCAGTCTCCTGTTCCATGGTTCCTTTTATCTGGTCCGCTACTGGGAGGTTCCAATGATATCTAGGGAGGTTCCAATTGGATCTAGGGCTGGTCTTTGTATTGTACATGTGTTGATCCAGATAATCTCTTCAGGTGGTTTCAGCCAATCTTAGTTAATGCCAGGTGTGTCAAGTTGACACCAAAGATTAATTATCACACCCATGACAGCAGAAATGGCAGCACCGAGAACAGAACTGGGTCGTTAACACCACAGCTGTGCTAAAGAGACACAGTCCTTCTGAGCAAACATCTCATTTGTCTTTTGCCACGGAAGGAACGTTCATATATGGCAGATCTTGGGAATTCAATCGCTTACCGTTTGCTTAACAATTAATTACGAGGTGTCTGGCACTGGATTGACTGGACACAAAACTAGGTAGAAAAGACATAGTCACCCCTCACTAAAGAATATGTGCTAGTATGATTCAATTAAAATAATTCAGTAAAACAAACAAGAAGGCACTGATAGCATCTTCATAGAACCAAAGCTGTAAGTAGGGGGGAACAATTAAGAAGCCCACCTCTACTGTGATAGGGTCTGCTGGTGTTCGTGGCTAGAAAACACTGCCGTCGTATAGCCCAGCATAGGAAGGTTTCTTGGGAAACATGACCTCATGCATTAGGAGATTGTTAGGGCTTTTCCAGAGAAAGACTTGGGGAACATTTCAAGTAGAAGAACCAGTTAAAGCAAAAGCTGGGAGGATAGAAATTTCATAGTATAAAAACCTCCTGACTGCTTGCCTAGGAAGAGACCAGGAAGGTTAAAGAAGAGAATAAAGACAAGAAGCTGGCTAAAGCACTTGCCACCAAGACTAATGAACTAAGTTCAATCCCTGGGCCCAAAAGGAAAGAAAAATCTGCAAGCTGACTTGTGATCTCCCTTTCATCCATCCATCATCATCCATCCATCCATCCATCCATCCATCCATCCATCCATCCATGACACAGTGAAAGAGAGCAAAAAGGAGAGGTTAATTAGGAAGGACCTGCTGCCATCTATTAAGAATCTAAATTTTCTTCTGAAGGTACAAGGAGGTAGCTGGAGGCTTTAGGGAGAGGAATTTGAGTGATCCAATACTTTCTCTGGAAGTCCACGCTGACTTTATGTGAATGATAGGAAGTTAACTAGGTTCAGGAGGTTGTTGCTGAAGTGAGAATGAGAAGTAAAATCAAGCAGGCCAATAAAGGCATAGTGTGGAAACATAGATACCGGTAAGGTGGAATGAGCATGATTCGGGGCTTGTGCATGAGAAGCAAAGGTCGAGGATGTCTCCCTCCCACGTGGGGCATTAAGAGAAAGGTAGGCCCATTTGCTGAGAAAGTGAACTTGAAGGAGAAAACCAGACTTGGGAAGAAGGTGATGAGCTCTAAGCACACTAGTGTTTTCAAATGACAAAGGTTCACAATCCCCATGGGAAGCAGAGGTACGCACCCAGCGCATCTCCATGCTCAGATGGAATGAAAACCAAGTGACTTTTAAATTCGATTATACTCTGTAGGACAAGGCCTCCTGGTTTCTAAAAAGAAAACATCTGACAGGATCAACAGCCAGATTCTGTAGCCCAGTGTCTTTTACAAGTAGAGTGGTGGCTCTCATTTTAACCCATCCAAAGTAATGCTGGGAAAAGTCTTGTTAAGTGTAAATAAACCTGAAAACAATGTAAATGTTTACACGACCACTTAGCCATAAAAAGGATGCTTAGGACAAGGTACATTCTCTGAACCCAAAATATTTTTAGAAAGGGTATGAAATATACAAAACAGACTCATCCATCCTTAATTACGACCAGATCCATGCGAAAAGGTACTGACAATTTAAGCTTACCTTGAGTGGTAACAAAAAGCAAATTGAGAGGAAAGAGCCCACTTTCTACCCCAGTGCACATCAAACTCTACAGGTTGAAAAAATATATTGGTTTCATTATTCTTTAAAAGTATCATTGCATTTGGAATTTTATTTTTAGTTGGGATAAACTCATAGAATGAACTGGTAGATTTCGACTTAGCTAAACTTAGTAAGTAAGAGAGCCAACATTCCGGTAATTATAGCCTCCAAATGTATGTGGTTTCAAATATACCATGTCATTATATAGAATGCACCTGCTGAGATGCACAGCAGGTTTTCTGAGCAGGATGCTCATACAACAGCTAATTCCCAAGGACCTTCTTTTTAACTTGGGGCACTTGTCTTTGTTAGTACACATACAGCAAATGGATGCTCATTTATATAAAGATGCTTAACAAACAAGATTGATTTTGAGGGCAGAAAGGAGGCTCGGTGAGTAAAAGTATTGGTCAATAAGCCTGATGACCAAAATTCAGATCCTTGGAACCCACATGGTGGAAGGAGAGAACAGACTCCTGCAAGTCATCCTCGGTGATACCTGTACACACTCTACTCACAGGACATGCATGCATGCACACACACAAACATGATAGATGAGTAAGTAAAATATACCTTGTTACCAATGAAAAATATAGTATCTAGAAAGAATGGTGTAATCCAGTTAATTTATTCTTTAGACAGCATGGCTTACCCAAAAGAGGAGGTTTTTCTTTTTGCTGCTGTTGTCTGATGAGCCGAGAGAGACTAGAAGCTTACAGATGCATACAGTGCATAACCAAAGCAAGCTTCCATTAACTCTAGATCACCTACAGCCTAGGTGTGCCATGGACCACTTTGTCAGGGCTCACCATGTTGGAAATCAAGGTGTCAGCTAACCAGAGAAAACTGGAGAGTCTGAGAGTTTCTTCTCATGGGAAATCAGAAGGCATCCCATGTCCTCCACCTCTAGATTTCTAGAGACCTCCCTGAACATGCAATGTGAGCTGATTCTGAAAATCAAATAACAAGTTCTCCTTCCAGATCTGTCTGTACTCTTACTTCTCTGCCCTTTATACTTTATTGGTGGCAAGGCTCAAAGAACCTACCTACTCACATGCACAAAGGAAAAAAAAAACTCCAGAAGGCTTCTGTGCAGAAACAATAAATGAGGTGCCAGAGAGAGGAGGCCTCCTCCTGTTTCCTCCCTTGGAAGGTGCCAGAAAGCAAAAGAACTGCCCAGGGCTTCAAACTTCGAAGATGGGATCTGCTAGTTTCATTTCTACCTTAGAGCTTTTACATGTGAAGGTAGCAGGTCGTTTCCAGAAAGGAAAAGGCTTAGGAAATACAGCCATCAAAGCAAACTCTCAGCTGCTCACGTGTGCTTCTCGCAATTATGTAAAGGGAGACCTCTGAATGGGAAACTGATTATACATCAGGAACATATCATGAACATAAAGCTGGTTAAAACAGGGATAAGTCTATTATTGCAAGTCTGTTGATCTCACTCACTGAACATGTCAAAACTATTTTTAAAAGAGAAGGAAAATATAATTAGATAATAACAATGAAGCATAGCCACATTTTTCACAAATAATATTTTGTAAATATATGCACATTTTTTTCTTGCCTGTCCCTGCTGTTGTGTGAATTCCACGAGGGCAGAACTTTCTGTCCACCTTGTTCATTGAGGCAATTGTGGAACTTAAAGATCATGAGAGCATATAGCACAGTCTCGACCAATAGTAAATATCAGTCCATTATGTTACAAAATTCTGAAAGGGTATGTAGGGATTTTTTAGGTCAAATTTAAGAAGTATACTAATACCATAGATTAAGATGATCAAAACCAACACTCCAAACTCTCATAATTAGACAAAATAGATTAAAGATTTTTGTTTAAAAAAAAGTCCCAAAAGAAACAGAAATGACAGATAATTTTCTAATTGCTTTTGAAGAGAAAAGTAAGACATCATAATCCCCATCCAAAGTAGTGGGAATAAAACTCCAATATTTATATAGCAGAAACACAAATAATGTTAGAAGAAATGCAATTGTTAATAAAGAAGTTAAAATGTAATAAAATTGAACCAACACTGCTTTATGCATGTATGAAATTCACTTAACACATACTGAACAGTACCTTTGGTGAGGGCTCACTCCCTAGCAGGTGGTCCTCCTGTCTCAGGCTCTTGTAGCCCATAAGGTGGAAGGAGAGAAGCCACTTCTAAAAGTTGTCCTCTGACCTTCGCACATGTTTCCCCCCCCCATCAAATATATAAATAAAGTGAAAGAAAAGAAAGACAGACTTTGTGGCAGTTCCCATTCTGGTTTTCCTTACACTCCTTTTCCTTAAGTTGAGAATCATGAAAAATGAAAACAAAGTCAGTGGTGGCTCTTAAGAATGCAAACTGCTGTTAAAATGGTGAGAGGGTGAGATGATGTCTAAAATCAAAAGCAGACTGCTGGGCACAGAGCAGAAAATGAATATGACCTCAAACCTGAAGTTCTGAAGACACACCACACACTACACACACACACATACACACATACCACACATACACATACACCACACACACTACACACCACACACACCATGCACACACACACACACCACAATCACATACACATACCACCCACACAGTACACAACACACACACACCATACACCACACACTGCACACATACCACACACACACACAACACACACACTGCACACACACCGCATACTGCACACATACCACACACACACACACACACACACACACACACACTACACACACACACTACACACACACACACACACTCAAAAAAAAAAAGAAAAAAAGAAAGGACAAGTCATGCTTAGGGAATACAAAGATCAAGCTTGAGCAACAAAAGACAGCTTAAGACCTGAGACCAGTTTAAAGGGAAAGAGAAAGAACCATCCTAAGATTTTTATGCTGAGCTAAATTATCTTTGGCAGACTGGCTTCCTCTGAGGAAGAATTTAAAACCACATATAAATCCTTGACAAAAAAAAAAAAAAAAAAAACAAGAAAACAAAAATCTAATGAATTGACCCAAGATTTAAGTCCTCAGAGATAGAAATGTATGGTGAAGAAGAATGCTCATGTGATTGAATGAATGAAATTTAGAATTAAGACTAAAATGCTGTGGTGTAACAATTGCCTATCAGAGTTATAAACGTGGCATATCAAAGATGTATGTTTTCTAATAAGGAGAAGGGGAAATGGGAAAAGTCATTCCAATAAGGACATCTCTGCTCTTGGCCTCGTCTTTAGGACTATCTGCCACCCTTCTCTAGTCACTGTCTACCACACTGTTACACTTTCTCCTTTACATTGGTTAGGATTTGCATTATGTTCATTTACAATCTGCTTGTCTCCAATCTATCCTCGAGATCTAAAACACAGGAGCTTTCTATCTTGTTTGGGCAAAGTCTTGGACAGATCCTGGCACACATTAGGTGCGTGCACTGGCTACTTTCTCATTGCTCTGGCAAACTACCTCACCAAAAGCAATTGAAGGAAGGATTTCTTTTGCCTCGTGGCTTGAGGGTACAATCCATCATGGAGGGGAAGGCACAGCATCGCATCTGCAGTGAAGGAACAGAGAGAGATGAGTCTTTGGCTGACTTCCTCCTTTTTTCACCTTTTTGTTCCTCTCGAGACTCCAGCCCCAGGGATGGTGCTGCTCACATCTAGAGTGGACCTTCCTTCCTTGGTCAAACCTTTCCAGGAAAAAACCTGACGGAAGTGTACAAAGAGGTGTCTCTGATTCCAAACCCAGTCATGATGATGGAGATTAATCATTGCAGTGCTCAATAAAAATTGGGTATTGAGTTAAGACAACCCAAAGGCGGGGGGGGGGGGGGGGGGGGGGCTGGAGAGGTGGCTCAGGGGTTAAGCCTCTGCCTTGCAGGCGGAAGGTCCTGAGTTCGGATCCTAGATCCCACGTATAGACGCTGGGCGGAAGCAGGCGGCCTGCGTTTCTGATCCTGGTAGGGCGGAGCCTGTGAATCCCGGGGCAGAGTAAACAAGGAGGAGATGGAGGCGTCCACGGTGGTTCCCGAATTCGTCCGTGGTTCTACACACACACACACACACATACACACACGCACAATTGAATAAATAATAATAATAAAAAATTAAAAAAAAAAAGACAACCCAAAGGCAGAGGACAAGAGAAAACAATTTATAGAGGAAAAAATCCAAATAATTCAGGCCATATAAGAAGAGAGTCAATCTCACTAATAAATGAGATTGTTGTTGCAATTTTGACTTGGATCGATAGAAACAAGGAGCACAGGATTGTGGAACATTGGCCAGGTTACAAAGAAATGGCTGCTCTTATAAACTGCATATAGGAGCATGGGTACAATTTCTTCTGTTATGATGTAATAAGATTAAATCCATGCTTGAGCCAATAACCTTGCGTCAAAGCCTTTGGATACCAAGCCTTCCATAGTTCTCTTATAATAGAGGACATCTACATGTTCAAAACACATACATATTGTGAGAAATACAGGTGTCATTTTGACAATAACCAAGTGAGCTTTGGGCATATCTGTGAAGAACTGATAATTAGAACAGGCCCTAAGCAAATCTACAGGAAACATTTTAGTTGGTGAGAAGACCCAGCCCAAGATGGGTGGGACCAATTCCTGGGTAGGTGGATAAAATAGAGAGAGCTGGCTCAGCAGGTTGGCATTCTTTGGCATGCCTGAACGGACATACTGTTTGGCAAGGGAAGTTTGCCCTCCCTCAGCAGTGGACAGGGTATGGCCAGTTCCCTCTACCCCTGGTATTGGTATGAGCTCTCCAGTAAAGCTAGCTTAAGAACCGAGACCAGACATTCATTCCTAAACCAGGGTAAAATCTCTTGTTCCCATAAGTTATCTTGTGAATTTATCGGCAACATGTCGGGAAACTGCAACAGACATTTATTGTAGTGTAGCCTGGGAACGTACAGACTAAATGATAAGTAAAAGCTTTGGATGCAGTAATTATAGAGTTACGATAATGAACTTTGAAAAGACCATGAGGGGAAGACTTTCGATTAACTTTAATGTAAATATAAATGACTAACATAGCTAAAAAAAAGATCAAGCCCTGAGGAGTATGTATTCTGTAGCAATTCTGTTTAAAGAGATTGTTTGGTAAAACATGTGATAATGGATGTTTATTACAGAGATGTAATGGAGAAAAAAATTGGAAGCTAAATCTTACTCTGTTCAGGGTGACTTTGTGCAACATGCTGTTTTAATTTTACAGTAATTGAATGTATCAATCTTTTCCATTTCAATATGCTTTTATGCCCTGTTGAAGAAATCTTTCTACACATTGATACAAAAATTGTCTGGTTTCCTTCTCTGAGATGCTTTTGCCAGAAGTCATAATTCTTCAGTACCAGGTGTATGATATCTCCTAATGAACTGTTAGTCAGAGAGGCCTCCTAGGTCTCCCCAAAACATTATAAGCATTTGCCATTGCTCTTGGTTGCTCTCCAGAATCTGATAGCAAGACCCAATTGGTGATGACACCACGCACAAGGATCGCAGGATATGGAGAAAACAAGTCGGAATGGAAGCTTTCTCCTTGCTGTCCAGCCTTCATAATGCCAGAAGGTGTGATGTAGGCTGCCAAGGGAGAAAGATAACCAATAGTCTCACTTGGCTTGAATGCTACAAGCTACAATAGCAACCACTCTGGAAAGAGTTGACCATTGATGTAATAGTGGTATGTATGGTATGGGAGGAATACATACACACACACATACTTTCTGACTGGATTTATGTTTGGTACTGTAAAACTAGAACCTTTGGAATTGGAGACCAAAGGTCATAGAACAAAGAACAAGCACTATATATTAGCTATAAATACTTAACAGTAAACTTCCACGGGAAACACAAGTCATTGTACCCATAGATTAGAGAAGTTCTCTGCATTCCATCAAGCAGCATCCTTTTGCAATGAAAGGTATTTAATGCAGAGAACATAAGTGGCCAAAGAATAAGTGACTGGGAAGCACAATTCTAAATAGGGTGTTGAAATCACACCCCCTTCCATCTCAAGGCTCAGGGGACCTTGTGGAAAGGGGACTGGTAAAGATGTAAGAACCCGAGGATGGTGAGGTGCTGCCGGACAATGTCCTCTCGTCAGGATAGACCTGCCACATCCACTGATGTGTCTTTACCCACTGATAAGTCTTCCGTGTCCCAGCAAGCATTCAGGCCAGTGTAGACATCCCAGATGCGACCCACTGGACCACATACATACAAAGACATGAAAGTAGGAGGAAGACTGGCTGGAAAGGAGGAAGAACGTAAGTGGGACAGAAGGGGGGGCTGTGAAGTAAGGGGTGGAAACACATAGCTTCATTGTATTTAT
This sequence comes from Typhlomys cinereus, assembly GCA_023101885.1. Classification (NCBI taxonomy): domain Eukaryota; kingdom Metazoa; phylum Chordata; class Mammalia; order Rodentia; family Platacanthomyidae; genus Typhlomys; species Typhlomys cinereus. The sequence goes on along the minus strand of JALPQD010000414.1, from coordinate 1,026,609 downwards.
GTATGAAAGTGTCAAAATTAAAAAATGAAAATTTCCTATTTTCTCCTAAGAGTTTGAAAATATTGTCACCAAATTGTAAGTTTTTAAAGCATTTGGAGCTGATTTGGAGGCATCGTGTGTGTGTGTGTGTGTGTGTGTGTGTGTGTGTGTGTGTGTGTGTGTGTCCTTCTAGTCCATACAGAAAAACAATAGTCTGAGCATCAAATATTAATGCAGACTGCCACTTTTCCTCACTAATTTACAGTTCTGCCTCTCACAGCATATACAAAACTCCAAAGTTATCAGATGACGAAACAGATATTTTTTAGTATGTCACTTATTTTTCTCTTAACACTTTAAAAATAGTGCTCTAGTATTGATTATTTCAAAGTTACATTTATTATCAAGTCTACCATGACTCTCCTGTAGAATCAGACTTACCTTCTAGTAAGTTCCCAGGATTAGTTTCTATCTGCCCTCCTCACCTATCATCTTTCTCCTGTGAAAAGGTCTTCATTCCACTACGTAACATGGCGGTCTGGCTTAAGCTTTTGATCAGGCTTAATCATAGAATTTGCTTTGCTTTGAAAATCTGCTCTTCAGCTTAGCAGTTTCATCAGCCACTACGTCTTTATGTTACATTTGACTCACACTTTCTGTCATCTTCTGACATGCCAGACATATGTTGGAGCCCCTAAGTTCACCTTCTTTTGTTTTTTTAAGTTAAGATATTTGTCTTTTTTAAATATTTTTTTATTTTTTCCACTCATACAAACTTGATAGGTATTCCATTCCCCTCCCTCCCTTCATCTCTCCCTGGATTCCCTTACTTCCTCTCCCTTTTTCCCCTCCCTTCCCCCCTCCCTTTCTCCCATTGTCCCCCATCCCCAGAGCATCTTTTAGTGTGCATGTCAAACTTCCCTCTGGGTCCTCCTCTCTGATGAGGTATACTAAGTAGCATTCACCTTCTATGTCTCATAATTCACTGTTTCATATGTCATACTCTTTGGTTCTCTCTTCTAATTTTGGGAGGAAATCTCGCCAATCCAGTTATGATATTTGGTATTTTATTTTACCCACATAGAGCTTATATACTGATATATTTTTTAGACTAACTTGTTCAAGAAGTGTCCACTGTACAACAAAATTATTTAGAGATTTCAGAGTGTCCATATGCCCGTTTTCCACATGATAACCTCTCCATCTCTCACCAGAGTGCTATACCTGTTACATGTGATGAGCCCACATTGCACACCATTATCACCCACACTCTATAGCTCACATTGGAGTCCCATCTTGACCTTGAACATTCTGGGGGTTTGGACAGATGTATTGTGACACTCCTCCATTATAGTAGCATGCCACTATCTTTAACAAAGATTCTAATTTAATTTAATTTGATGACTTGTAATTGGTTCTGTTTCATTTGTTCCATTTCTTATCACATTCCTTTCTCTTTTTCAGATCATCCTGTTTTGTTTTTTAATGGATATTAGTCTTGCCAGTTTTTCCCAAGAGACTAAATTATTTTGACTCACTTTTCAAGACTATTTTATAGCATTTAGATTTGCCTAGGGTGAATAATTTTTATTCTTAATTTTTATTGTATTATCATTTTCTATTTATTATTATTCATTTCATATCTATTTCTTATCATTTTATTTACTTTAAATTTGCAAGCTCATTTTAAGTGAAGTTCTCTCTCTCTCTCTCTCTCTCCCTTCTTTGCTATTTCTTTCTTCTCATTGGTTTCCCTCCCTCTCTTTCTCTTTGCATATATGTGTCTCCATTACACATCACAACACCCAGGAATCCAACCTCAGCTACCAGGTCATGTGTCGGGAAGTGCATGTGTCGGGAAGTGCATGTGTCGGGAAGTGCATGTGTCAGGAAGTGCATGTGTCGGGAAGTGCATGTGTCGGGAAGTGGTTTGGGAGCCTCCTCGTGGTGATGATAGGGCTGCCATTTCTCTTTGAGAGATGCATCCTTGTTCTCTGCCACCTCAGTCATGGTCCTTCATTGTCTAATACCCCAAGTCCCATCTCAGCTAGTCAGTCCTTCTGTAAACACCCTTCATGAGTTCAGGAGCCCTCTTGAAACCCTCAGGTCCACGAGGGGCTAGAAGAGAGGAATCCCGGATTGCTGTTGATCTAGAATCCAAAAGCTCAAGTACCCACAGATTCATTCCTGACCAGCCCCCGCTGAGTTCATAGACCCTTTTGGAGCCATGAGCTGTTAATTTTTGAGATTGAATTTTTTAATTCTCTATTTTCTGACACCATGTTTGAATGCTATCTTCCTAGAAAAGAATGTATTGTTCAAAGGATAAATTTGTAGGGCTGGAGAGATGGCTCAGGGGTTAAGACTCTGCCTCGCAAACAGAAGGTCCTGCGTTCAGATTCCAGGTCTCATGTAAAAAGGTCCTGAGTTCAGATTCCAGGTCTCATGTAAAAAGGTCCTGAGTTCAGATCCCAGGTCTCATGTAAAAACGCCAGGCAGTATCCTGGGAAATCCAAGAGCAAAGAAAAAAGGAGGTAGAAACAATCCAGGATGATTCCTGAAGTCACCCTTGGCCCTTTACAAGGAAACACAGTGCCCTCTGATACACACACACACACACACACACTCTCTCTAAATAAATAAATAAATAAATAAATAAATAAATAAATAAATAAATAAATAAGTGAATATTAAAGAAAGGATAAATTTGTAGTGCTTCCTTAGAGAGAAGTGTCCCTAACTGAACATTTTAGCTCTCTAAACACGGTGAACCTGATGCTTAATACCTCTCTAGATGCAGACACTTTAATCAAAGCTGAGTTCAACAAATTGGACCTTATTCCGTGAGCCAAAAAAGTTCAAAAGGATCTCCACTTGTTCTATGATGGACATGCATTTCAGTTTCAAGTCCAAGCGTTCGTGGACTGGATGCAAGGCAGTAAAGTGTGCTTGAAATGTATCGCTAGTGAGTTTCTTCTTGGAACATCATTGCTCCTCGTGTCATTTTTATGTGCTAAGTGACATGTTATAAAAACGTGAGTAGCTCTAAAAGAGAGATAATGAACTGTGCTGGTTTAGTGGCTCCAGGGCACGCCGGGTACCCTTTGAAGTCTTCTTTTAGTGCTGATGAGAAGGTACAGTGGGAACATAGCATGATCGGAGAAGGAACAGAAAGACAAAGCTGCTTCCTGCTTTATTCATTGTGCTTGCGTCCTCTGGTCAATTAGAGTAACAGTTGTCTTGCAGATGCCAAGGTCTTCCCTACAAGAGACCTCACTTATCACAGGTCCACTTCTCCTCAGTCTCGCCATTGCTTTTCAGAGTTACTTGCATTGGCGACTTTGTGGCACCTGAGTGAAACTCTCTGAAATAGGAAAAAACATCGGAGAATGTGCGTCACTTTCAGATAATCCACAGTCGCTGAAATCACAGGGGCTGGAGCACTTGTGCTTTGGATCAAGTGTTGGGCATGCTATACTTTAACAGAGGCTGTAATCACTTAAAGATGAAAAAAATGCCCTCAAAGAATTAACAGAGCTTTTAAACAAAAGGAAGTATTCTTAGCTAATTGGGTATAAATTCCAAACAAAAACCTCTTTAGCCCGCAGGGCTGTAAAACGTCTGCATTTGGCCAAAAGAAATAAAGTGAGAAAATCCTATCTTTAGGAATCGATGGAGATGCAGATTAAAGACCTGCAGAATTGGAATCTTCAAAATAGAAAAAGGACAGAATGGTTTTATCTGGACAAAATGCACAATACAGAGAATGAGGGTAGATGAGGAGACTGTTGGGACAACACTGGGGAATATGGAAAGTGGAGGAAGAAAAGATGACTGACTAATTAGACTTGACAACATTGGATGCCAAGTTGACAAGAAAACTGGGGAACAGAGCCAATGTGTGCTGCTGAAGCCCCAAATCTCAGGCCACATCAGGTCTTCTGGAGTGTGAGTCGGATTCCAAAATAGGAGAAATGTTTGAAAATCTATTTAAGGATCATTTAGAACCTTCCTTGGTCCAGCAGAAAACTTGAGATTTATTCTCTGAAAAGAGCATTCTGGGGACAGGGTGATTGATCAGCCGTGGGATAGGAGGAGCATCAACTCAGCTGTTGGCTTGCAGAAATGCTACTACTCTGCCCTAGGACCCCCCCCCCAGGTCTCTTCCTTATCTTGGTGCTCAGAAACTGGAAGTTAAAATTGTATCCCCAGGTAGAGGAATCTGACCAGATAAAGATGTTACAGATGAAAATCAATCCGTAGAAAAAAATCAACACGTATGGACTAGCAATGAAGAAGCAGAAGAAAACTTCAAAATTCCCAAGAACCTATGTAAGTGCCAAACAGGGATGGCAGCCACCTGTAATTCCAGCCTTGGAAGGTAAAGACTGAGGAGCCACAAAGCTAGCTGGCTAGGGTGACTATCCTTATCAGGGAGCCCTGGGTGTGACTAACAGACTCAGCCTCAAGAAATAGGTTGAAGAGTAATGAACGATAATTCTGACATTGATCAAGTACATACAAATAGGCATACATGCACCCACCTACCCATATACCCACTCACCCAATAAAATATCAAACAACGGGGTTATGAAAAATAAGATCTTAAACCTCAGGGAGAAGATGGGAACATAGCTACAACTGTTGGTTTGAAGACAAAATTCTCTGCAGGCTTAATGGTCAGGTGCTCATGTTTTCAACTCTACCACAGTGAGGACAAAGTACCTTCTCCCTCTCCCACACTACAAGTAATTCAGAACTTTCAGACATTTTCTGCTTCTCTGAATTAAGCCACTTTTTACATATGAGCATGTAAAATGCAGACTATCCCAGCTCCAATATACACTGTGGTTTTGACCATGGCTCCAGAGTAGGGTCCATCTGATATGAACATCATAGCTCCTGTCCCTGTGCCTGGTCTTCTGGCCAGTGTTGGGCTCACCTATAACACCCACTGTGCCGGCTGTCCATCCCCCACCATCACTCCCTCCTCTAGAGAGCAGCTGTGAAGTCAGGATAGCTCCCCAAATCCACCGTTCCAAAGATCTGAGGAAGAGTCCCAGGGATGCTCGAGGCCTGCTCCACACAGCTCCCCGAAACCATATCACACATTCGCCACATTTTCCTATGCTTAGACTCCTCCCCCACTTGCCTCTTATCTGTTAATCAATAACATAGTCATCTTGAGTCTTTTATTCTCTAATCTAATTTTATATTGAATCTTAGGTCATAATTGCTTTCTTTTCTTTCAAACCTCTGTTCTGAAATTAAGTACTCCTGACAAGTTATCCAATAATGACAGGTACACAAGAGCCTTCAATTTTTTTTCATTTATTTAATTGATTGAAGTAGAAATTTGTCCGTGATAAATCTTTCTTCAGGCAATCACCTTCTCTATCATGTCACATCAACCTAGTTCTCATTTTTTTAACTTGATGGAACAACGATGAAAACAATGTGTTTCACAATCAAACTTGCATTCACAGTGATGTGAATAAAATCAGGTATCACCCCTGCTTTGTGGATATAGCTGATATAATTGACATGTGGCTGACATTTCTCTGAAATTTGTCATGAAAATGCATACCCCCACACACTGTAGCAGCAGTCATTCTCAGCACAGAATATGTAGTGCAATTTTAAAAGCACTGAAGTAACATGTAACATAAACAGAGGTAGACAAGGTTGAAGTCTATATTGGGACTGGGGTCAAAATGGTTCTGTGGGACAAAAGAATAAGGACGTGGAGGGAGGGGCTGGAGTAATGGCTCAGGGGTTAAGCCTCTGACTCTCAAGCATGAGGTCATGAGTTTGGATCTTGGATTCCATGTAAAATGCCAGGCAGAAATGGCAGTAGCCTGTACTTCCATCCCTGGAAAGCAGTGCCTGGGGACCTCCAGAGCAAAGCAAAGAGGAGGTAGTGCGTGCAATCCAGGGTATTTCCTAGAGTCATCCTTGGGCCTTGACAGGCATACACACAGTGCTCTCTAATACACACAGACACACACACTTGCAAAAAATTTAAAAGAAGATAGGGAGAGAAAAGAGCAATACAGTAATTTTGTTGGTTATGTATTTAAACAGAACCAAGTGTGGCAGAAAACCAGGAAGCGCATTTTTGAGGACAGGGACAGAGAGGAGATTTTCTTTAAGAACAGCTTTTCCAAATACCAGGGGCACAAGGGTCTTAAGGACATGAAAACAGATGGTTAAGTTTTCCTTACAAAGATTTTTTTCTCTGTGATGCAGACAGACAAGGTGGGTTACCCTTCTCCACAGAGACTAAGCAGGCACTCATCTGTCCATGCCCCAAAGGGCTTTCACATGAGTTTTGACCTTAGCAGACTCAGCTTTGTGACTTAGGATCAGACTGGACTCTGGTGCCTCCCTTGACCACCCTTGACAAGGCCACTCAGACTTCGTGACCTCAGGGGACCTCGACGGTGCCCAGCTGTGGAGAGTCACAAAGTTGAGCATTGAGGTGAAGCTGAATTTGTATTCTCAAGCAGCCATTAACTCATTCATTCACACAGAGTTTAAAACGGTTTCCCTTCATGAAAGAAGCAGAAAACCAGGGCCTCTGCTATTCACATCCCAATATAATGCTAGGGGGACAAGAGAATGCTCCTTGTCAGGCATTTCCTTTCCACCCTGAAACGAGAACCAATGTCAGTATACAGACTCACCTCCTAGGAAAATTAAAAGGTTTAAGCAGTTTTAGTGTTGGGAAACATGGCAATCAATCCAGACTTCTCCAGTCCTGGTGTAAAAGTCACAGGTCCCTAGAACTCAGGAGGGGTGGGGGGGGAGCGTTACACATTTTCTATAACAATTCACCAAAAAGGAGAGACTCAAAGAGAGGCTCTTCCCATGAATGGTGTATCTCACTGGGGTCTCCAAATGCTGTACCCACATTCAAGTCATAGATAAATTCTACACTTTGATAGTTAACTAGGAGTTTTACTTGTCAATGGCTCACAACAGAAAGAATGCTCAATCCAGAAGACAGAGAGAAGGGTTGATAAAACCAGAGACCATAATTACATCATATGTCAGCTGATAGAATTGCAAAAGGCACAGTTAGAAAAAACTAACTTTATAGTATTGCAGTCATGATATGCTTCCTTGAACTGCAGTGTTTGGGTGAGGTGTGGTTAGCAAGGAAAATGAAGTCTGAGAACAGTACAGCACAAACTAAATGCACCAAAATGGAATTTTGTCCTTTCACATATGTATGTGTGTGGAAGGCAGAGGACAACCTTGGGTGTTATTCCTCTGGCATTATTCACATTTTTGTTTCAAGGCAGTTTCTTGTTCACCTGGATCTCCCCAAATAGGCTAGACTGGCCAGTGAGCCCCAGGAATCTTCTAGTCTCCACCTCCCCAGTACTTGGCCACCATGCTTGGCCCTTAAAAAAATATAAAACAGGGCTGGAGAGGTGGCTCAGGGGTTAAGCCTCCGCCTTGCAGGCGGAAGGTCCTAAGTTCGGATCCCAGATCCCACGTATAGACGCCAGGTGGAAGCCGGGGTGGCCTGCGCTTCTGGTCCTGGTAGGGCGGAGCCTGTGAATCCCGGGGCAGAAGGAGGTGGAGGCGTCCATGGTGGTTCACGAATTCGTCCGTGGTTCTACACACACACACACACACACACACACACACACACACACACACACACACACGCACATACGCATATGCACACAGTTGAATAATAATAAAAAAAAGTTTTAAAAATATATAAAACAGGATTCTTGGGATTAAGATAAGATCTTTGAGTTTTTACCAACTGAGCCCTACGAATGGAACAAGGAAGAATCAGAGGATACGATAGGAATTTCTGGCAGTAACAATTGAGTCATTACGCCTGTCCACAGGCACTGGCACTGGGGTTTCTGCCCAGTCAGTCCACTCACCTCGTTCTGCAGCCCTCTGTGCCTCTCTCTTTGTGCATTCCCCTTTCACTAATGCTTCAGAGTCAGCCTAGCTGTTGGGAGTGAAGGACTCACGTGCTGTTCTGATGGATTTCAGGGTTTCCTGGCTTCCGACCAGGATTCTCTAGGAGATATTGGAGGAGTCTTTTCAGGTCTGGGACTGGCGATGATGTGTAGTGCTGCTTCTTCTCCTTTTAAAGTGGCAGCTGTCCACCAAGTACACAAGACGCCATGTGCAATAAACAAAGCTGTTACTCGCAGTGAAAGAGTTTTTTTTTTTTTTTTTTTTTTTTAGCAAACGGACTTTTCACTGTTTCTTAAAACACTGTCAGTCTGTCATTTCAAAAGCAGTTCACAAAATAAGAGGTTTCCTCTGATGGCATTAGCATGTAAATAGCGACACTCACAAACCCAAGTGATTGCGTGTAAGCCGTGTGCAGGTTCAACCAGTTCCATTTTGAAAGGAAATAAGGAGGCTGGCAAGTGTTTGATGAGTTGCTTCATAACGTGCCAGACAGAATGTTCCTGACTCTTCTGGAAGCATATTTCTAGTCTTTCTTCCACCGTCTTCCATGTACCAACTCAACTAGTGGCAGCATGCAACCCTACTGTAGCCTTTGCAACAGGACACAGTCTCCTGGGTTTGGCAATGAAGTATGTGTCCGGAGTAAATTTTTTTATAGCCATAAATTCAAGGTTTAAGAAAGTCTGGACTCTGTGGAATTGAGAGATTTGCTCACTTTGCCTCCTTTCTACCTCAGATGTGCTGTTTAGAAGGATTTTGAGCATGCGCAGGTATGAAATGCCTAGTCAGATACTAGATGCATGCTTCAGTAGACTTTTTTTTGCACAGAAAACATGATGGTATCTATCTTCTTTCATCCTATCGCATCAGCAGTACAGATATCAGTGTGCTCATGAGGGTCATTGTAATGCTTTATTGTGGTTTCAACTTAAATTGTAGTCTGTAGACATAAATAATAAACCAGGCTGGAAAGGCAGCTCTGAAGATAAGGCGCCTTCTTGCAAACCTGGCCACCTGAGTTTGATTCCAGAAGCCCACGTGGTAGATGGAGAGAAGTGGCCTCTGACCTTCACTTGTCACCATGGCAAGTATGTGTGCACCTCTTCTGTCTCTGTCAAAAATAAATAAATGAGGCATTATGCAATAATAATAAAAATCATATTGAGTTAATTAGAATGTTGAAATTCAGATTTTGTATTTTTAATTTGCTAAATCTGCACAGAAACAGATGTTGATGTTTGGGCTGACAACTACACAGAGGTGCTTCCAAATAATTACAGTGGAGATGAAATATTTCTGCCACCTGGAGACCTCTGAGATGCACATTCTGGGGCACCACCACATGCCTGTGGTGACAGAGACACAATCTTATTGTGCTGCTAGTCGCCTAAACATGTGGCAGCACAATTATGGACAATATAGTAGGGAAATGACAATAAACAACTCTATTCCAATTTATGTCTTTGCTAGGCTATACTTTTTACTATTATCATGTATGCTTTCTATTTACTTAAAAAAGTTGCTGCTAAGGAATGTATGGTGTCACAACAGCAGACACTTGTCTCATTCATCACGTTTGCCATGACTCTTGGATGTTCCCAGAGACTGGGTCATGTATTTCAGATGAAACCTCTGGGCTTCTGTAATGTTCTGTGGTGTTACCATGGTGATGAATCTATCTGATAATGTGCTTCTCAGACCATACACCCCATCATTAGCAGGACCGTTGCTCTTCTGTTACTGAAATATGAATGCTAAAGAAATTTACAAAGCAAGTAGACAACATAGACCAGATCTTACAACTTAACCAAAATTTAATCAAGTACATGTGCAGATTGCAAGAGATGGTCAGAATCCATTGTATTCCTAAAATTCAGCTACTATCAAATGGAAGTTGCTGAATTTTTTTAGAGGATTAAGGCAGAGTTTATTAGAGGAGAGAAAGAACAGAACTCACGGACTCCAGATGTAGAGTGCCACGGGGACAGGTGCCCTAGAGAACTCATGGGCTCCAGATATAGAATCTATGAGGGGCAGGGAGCTGGAAAAGAACTCGTGGGCTCCAGACATGGAGTGCCATGAGGGGAAGGTGTCCGAGAGTTGCTGGATTTTTGATTCTGATAACATTCATAGCTTTCTGGGAAGGATATTCTAAGCATATGATATTTTCACAGAATGACAATATTATTTGTGACATACTTGCACACGCATACCATTGCTTCATAACTCACACAGCATACCAAAAATTTTGCATGAACATGCACACTAAAGGATGCTCCAGGAATGGGGGGAGGGTGCACTGGGAGAAAGGGAGGGAGCCGGGGAAGGAAAGGGAAAAGATGGGGAGGGAGCAAGGGGATTCAGGGAGGGGTAGAGGGAGGGAGGGAAATGGGGTACTTATCAACTTTGTATGAGTGGGAGAAATAAAAAATAAAATTAAAAAAAATTTTGCATGAACACAAGGGCAATGTAAAAAGTCATCCTTTGCTTAAACCATATCACACTGAGCATGTTCACTTTAAGCCATCTGTCAGTCATCGTAAATTACTTTGAGAAGAGCACTTTAAAGATTATCTCAACCATGAGACAATTACACTTGTTTGGACTGCATGCTCATGGATTTAGTGTCTCATTTGTCAACAAATAATTATAATTAGGAAAAAACTAAAGTCAGCATAGATGATTGAATCTCCAGTAAGGAAAGGAGTCACCTTACCGATTCTTGGCCAAGCGGTCAGAAGACAGGGTCTCTTGGGACGCAGTCAGTAGGTCACACAAGCATCTGCAGAGCAGCACCTAGGTTCACAAATGTGATCAGGAAGCAGCGGTGACCAATAAGCTGTGCTTCCGGGCATGGACGACAAATGCAGTGCTATGCAAGAACAGTAGCGATTTCTCCGAGTGATGGAGCTCCCTGGTCTACAAGAGGCTAAAAGTAGAAGGTTTTCATTTGAGGAAAGAAGAAGACATGCTCTCCTGAAATATGGGCATTTAACACTGCCGCAGGGTTGACACCTGGCAGACCTCCCTCAGACGCCAGCGAGATCAGTCTTTTAATTCTGGCTTCTGATGTCCCTATGCTGGACACAACTGGGAACATGACAGACTTTCCTGGTTAAACTGATGATCCTGCAAACGAGATAGAGTCCTTTTCAGCCATCCTAATGCCACATGAAAGCCTTTTCCAACTCGGAAGTGAAATAGAAACGACTCCACCAATGTCTGAACAGAGGAACACAGACACCAGGAGGTACTTCAGGGCGCTGTCACGTGTTTTCCCCCTCATCTTGATGGCACCTGAATTAATCATAGACTCACAATCGTGTCCTTTTGATACGGTGGCTCTGAAAGTCATTGACCCAGCTCCATGCATGCTTCTGAGAGGACAGAAGTAACCGGTCACCATTGAAATCACTGCAGCTCTGGAGAAGCCGGGGACCCTATGAGAGAATCCTTCCCTGTCCTCGCCAGGCCAGGAAACTAGAGCTTTCTCTGTGATGAGGAACCTTTGAAAATTAGGACTTTTAGCACGTAACTAAGGAGAAAAGGTCAAAGTGAGATGAATGTCAACGCGGCACTTGCGCCGGCTTCTCAAAAGTGCCTGAACATTGGCACTGCTATCCAAACTCAGCAACAAGCCTTCATTCTAATGCAGCTTTCAAAGGTTAAAAGTAATTTTAATTGACCCATGCCTCAAATATATTTTGCTTTAATGCATTAGTAAAGAGCACACATCACTATCATGCAAAATTATGTTTAAATATTTTAATAACTATCTCATTATACTTAGTTGCCTATGTAATCTTGTGCGTATAATTTTGATTCATTTAAAATTATTCTACGCCTCAAAAATAAAACATAGAGGACTGGAGAGCTGGCTCAGGGCTTAAGACTCTGCCTTTCAAGCAGACAGTCCTGAGTTCGGATCCTAGGTCCCACATAAAAACATGAGACAAAAATGGGTGCAGATTATACCTCCAGCCCTGGTGGGTGGGGCCTGGGAAATCCCAGAGAGAAGCAAAAAGTAGGTAAAACAATCCAAGATGATTCTCGAAGTCACCCCTGGTCCTTCACTGGGACACACAGTATTCTCTGATGTGTGTGTGCGCACGCTCACATGTGCACACACACACACAAATAAATAATAAATTTTAATTTAGAAAAATGAAACAGAATTGCCATTTGATCCACAAATTTTACTTTTGGGTATGCACACTTAAGAAATGGAAGTGGTTTCTCAAATAGGTATTTGTAGGTATGTTTACAGCAGCATTAGTCACAAAAGTCAAAAAGTAGAAAGAAGTCAAATTCCACTGACAGGTGAGCAGATCAACAGTGATATGTACACACACTGGGATGCTATTCATTCTTAAATAAGTGAATTTTGACCTATTCTACAACTTGAATAAACTGTGGTAATTTTAATAATAAGTTGGAATAAGTCATAAAAAGATTAATAATGTGAGTCCACTTCTCTGGGGTGTCTAGAATTGTCAAGCTCACAAAAACAAAAGGGAGAATGGTAAGTTTCAAGGACAAGGGGCATAGAAGAGAAGACTCAGTTAATGTTTATTGACTTTTATTCTGAATGTTCTCTGAATGTACAGAGATGATGGATGGATGATACAGCCAATGGGACTGCTCTGTAAGTTTAAAAATGGCAACTTTCACACCCATATGTATCTAATCACAAGAAAAAATAATTCTGACAGTCTTACGATGTGACTTGTATCCTCTATGAAGTCTGTGACTCTTTCTTTGGCAGTTGTTTTTGTCTCTCCTGAGTCAGATGAGGTTGTCTAACTTTGGCCGTCATTGGGAGAGCTTCTCTGGATTGGATAGGATCTTCAGCTTGTGTGATTTGGCGGTCCCCTGATGTCAGATCCATTTCAGGAACCTGGGGTGGGTGGCAGGGTCCTCATAGTTGTTAACTCGTGTGGGGGCAGGGTAAACTCCCAGGATCGAACAGGTAAGTTGCAAAAGACTGAATAAGAAGTTTTTTGTTTGTTTGTTTGTGTTTTTTTTTTTTTTTTTTTTTTTGCATAAAAGAGTCCAAGAATTAGTATCAGGGCCTGAGAATTTTTTCTGGTTTACTTTTTTAATTATATTTTTTGCCTAATTATACAAGCTCAATAGGTAACCCCTTATTTCTCCCTTCCCACTCCCTTCCCCCGTTGTCCCCTATTACATTCTTCTCCCTTTCCCTCCCTCCCTCTCATTCCTTTTCCTTCCCTCCTCCTCTCTTGGTGCTTCCTGCTTTGTCCCTCCCATCCTCCAGAGCATCTGTTTATGTGGGTGCTGAATTTCCTTCTGAGTCGTTTATACTACTGAGGGTTCAGGACTCAGTGGCATAGCTCAGGAGCCCTTCTTGGGCTGCCCGCTAGTATGGCAACTCTATTATGACTGTTTAACTCCTTGCCTGCTGCCTGGAGCCTTCTCCCCTGTGATCCATGCTAGACTTTGAGGGGTTGTTGACATGGCAGCCATTTGTGCAGGTCAGGCAAAGTCCAGTCACATTGTAGTTATATCCTGGCTGCTCAGCCCTGACTTATGTGTAGTATCTTGCATCTCATTGGTCCTCCCCTGGGCCTGGGAATTTTATTCTGGCTTGTGAAAGTCGCCTTTCAAACGCCTTCAAATATTCCTTGCAGCGCTTGTTCCTCACTTTGTTCACTTGCTTCCATGTTGATGTTTTTACAGCATATTTTACCCCACTGATCCATTCACTAAAGCTGAGTCCACAACTGAATGTAATTTTCATGTGTGCTGTGGTTACGTAAAGGGAGTCTGGGGAGAAATGGAGGCCCTGAGGTAAGAACGCTGGATGGAGACCCTGAGCAGCTGTAAAGGAAGGCAGGGGAGGGTCAACAGACAGGAAAGCCGGTGTGACCAATGTTCAGAACCCTCAGACCTTCAGAAGATGGACAGGGGCATCAAGCTTCCAAATCCTAGCCCCCATTTCCATGCTCAAGACCCTACTCATTCCTCTTTGGCATCTAGGAATGCAGAGATAAGGTCAGGCAATGCTGTAGACTCAGAATTTTGGCAAGCCTCAGGCTTAATCTTTGACTTTGATTCTTGGCTACCTCAGCCAGGTGACTGAAGTAAAGATAAATGATTATTTCGGTACCACCAATGAGATCAAAGAAAGCATCTTGTTTTCTGAATACACCTTGGGCTGACGAATTCAGACTTGGAAAATGTTTTCTTTCTTTACACTCTTCAGAAACAGACAGCCCCCTCTGTAATCCTCCTGTGCACTTTGGCTGGAGTGTGCAGACTGCGGACACTCCTGGAATTCATTATTTCGGTCACTGGGTTCCTTAAATACCAACAGAGAAAAACTCGGGCATCCTTCAGGTAGAATGCTGGGTTCTTAAATGGTAGCAGAAGCTCCTGGAACCTGAAGATGGGTCAGGGAAGAACTTGGACAGGGTCAGAGGGACCATTCCAGCAGGGATGTGGAAGGACCATTGTGCCAGTTAGATACAGGTCACAACTGGACACATCTTTGAAGAGCTGGTAGTTAAGACAAGGTCTGCACAAGTCTGTGGGAGACCATCTACTGATTCACCCCATAGTAGGTGGAACCCCTTCCTGGGCAGGTGGAGAAGATGGTCTGGCATATTTTTGGCATCCTTTGACAGCTTTGCACATGGGCAAGTGAAAAGATTTGCCCTCCTTGTAGCAATTCCTGTGGACAGAGCCTAGTCCAGTTCCCCTGACTCCTGATGTTGCTATGAATCTCTTCTCACACTGATGAATATGAGCAAGAATCGTTAGCAAGAATAAACCTGTTCGTCCCCTAAGCTGCTTGGTTATGTATTTATCAGCAACACGAAGAGAAGTGGAAACAGCCACCATGAAGCATAGTGCCACAGCCTTCACATCGACCTTGAGCTCCCACCAGTCCTTGTCCCTGTCTCTTTCTTAATGCTCAGGGTGATGCCATTCATCACATCACTCTCTCCTCTAGCCTGGGCCAGAACCTCTAGTGGCGTTGCTCTCATGTCCTGTGCCTGTCCCGGGGCACAGCGTGCAACTATGGCCTAGAGCACATGAGATGAGACTAGAAGATCTACAAACATCGGGCGGGCAGGCATTCAAAAGGCAGCAGGCAGCAGTGGGAGCCGATCACTACATACTACAAGAACAGCTCATAGAGGATGTTAAAAAGCCATCTCCAGTGAACCGGTATTAAGCAGCCCACCTCCCCGCTATTCTGTATGACACAGCTCCTTCTCTTGTTATGTAGGTCACTGTAACTTCCCACCTTTTGTAAGCAACCATTGTTGAGATTCGATGATATGAATTTAACTCACAATAACCAGAGGACTTCAGATATCGTCTTTGCGAAGTGCCTTCACGGCACTACTTGACTGCTTTTAATCGGAAGCACAGCGAGCTACCATGCACGTAGGATGCGTGTCACATACAAAGCAGATCATACAAGGATTCCCTGCCACTACAGATAGAAGACAGCTGGGCTTGCTTCAAGGCTGAGAATCACCACATTCCTTGGAATCACAGACAGAGAGGAGGGGTCTCGTCTCCTGCCCCCAGCATCCAGGAGCAGATATGCAGGCACTCCTTTGATGGCCCCATCATATCACCTGACATTTTTATGTGGGATCTGGGAATTTGAACTCAAGTCCCTTTATGTGGGGGGTGTTGCAATTCCTCTGCATGGTTGCTGATAAAATCATGACAAGTGGCTTAAAGGAACATGGAGTTTATTTTCTTACAATAGTCTGGTTACACCAGATCCACATAACGACTGAGAGAGAGAGAGAAAGACAATCCAATCCCTACTTGCCAGACCAGCATGTCTGGCCGAGTGTACGTAAGGATGTCCCTTTCTCAACCAATTTCCTCCATCTTATTCACCTGCCTGGGGACAAGTGCCACCCACCGCGGGCTGCACCTTCCCCACCCACTAGACAGTCTCTTGTAGGTTTGCTCTGGATTTAACTGAATCACTAATTCTCTATAATTATGTTCAGAACTTGAACCCTCAACCATCAAGTTGACACATGTACCTAGCTATGACATGAGGCAGAGACTTTAACCCCTGAACCATCTCCTTAGTTCTAATTATATATTATTTAAACATTGATATTTATATATAGATATAGTTATGCACACACAGGTACCTGTACAGTATCTTTTCTCCCTGCTAATACATAAGGCTAAAGACTACAGTAACCTTGCCCAAGAAATTGCTGGTGTGTGTGTGTGTGTGTGTGTGTGTGTGTGTGTGTGTGTGTGTAATGGGCAGTCATCAAGTATTTATTGAGTGAATGCATCAAGTAAAGTGACAGAAAGGTGTTTTAAAATGAAGCTATTAATCAAAATGATTGATTTTTGAAAATTGTCGACTCTGGGAGCAGAATCATGTAAGCCCAACTCTGAATGCTCACATTTTCAATCTATGGGTTAAAAATTTGAAAAAAAAATTGTGAACAGCATTGAATCAGTTGGCTGTGGAATCTCCATGCTTCTTTCTCGTGGGGCGTCTCACCTCATGGGCAATGATGCGAGCGATGCCCGCACCCCCTCTGGAGTTATTTGCTTGTTGCAGGACACAAGGACCATGCACCTTCTGATTGCCTCATCACCAGTGAGAAGCAAATGACAGCATTTAAAAATTAACCTTATTGAACTGTGAATATTCTGACATCGCACTTGACAGAGCTCTTCCCTGAATTGTCACTGGTATAGGGGTGGCCTGTCACAGGAAGCTGAGCTAGACGGCCCTAATGATGTGCTCTGTTCCTTAGGTCCCTCTCTTGAACTTCCAGCCTGCTGGGTGACCTGCCCTCAGAGCTCAATCCTCTGGAATACCGAGTCCTTGTGGGGCCCTCAGAGCCTCCCCCAGCTTGCCGGTCCCCTGTTTGTTTGTATGTTGTTTGTTTGTTTGTTTTCTCCCTCATTTCTTTTTGACCCTCCTAGATTTAGCTCACATCTCAATCCACACATGACAATCACACACGCAGAATTTTAGCACTCAGAGGGATTGAGAGCAATCTTGTCAAATCTTTTAATAGATGAAAAAACTGAGTGGGGTTAACAGATGGCAGACACATAGTAGACACTTTTACTGTGTGACTGAATTTCCTGTGACCATTCTTTATGATGCAATAAAAAAGCTGAGACTTAAAAGCTTCTGAGCACCATTACCTCGCATGTAAATTACTACTTGAGTCATGATGGAAGTGCAGATAACTCTTATTAGCACCTAATCTGTGTCAAGCACATGAGAGAACACATCTGCCCTCCCAATGTTCTTAGGGACAGGGATATTATTCTTACCTCCCTAAAAGGGGTGGGCTGCTCTTCCATTTCACAAAGAAGAAAACTGAGACCCAGAGGCACTTAGAGGACCACAGCTTCACAGGCAGAGATGGGATGCGACCTCCAGTACCAGTGTGTGTCTTGAGTATGTAATGCTGTCTGCTTATTTTTTTAAACTTTATTCATTCATTCATTTAATATGTGTGCGTGTGTGTGTGTATGTGTGTGTGAAAGAGAGAGAGAGAGAGAGAGAGAGAGAGAGAGAGAGAACTGTGTACCCTGTGGAAGCCCAAGGGTGACTTCAGGGATCATCCTGGATTGTTTCTACCTCCTTTTTCTTCTCTCTGAAATTTCCCAGGCTCCACCCATCAGGGTAAGAAGTGCAGCTACTGCCATTTCTGCTTGGCATTTTTACATGGGACCTGAGATCTGAACTCAGGACCTTCTGCTTTCAAGGCAGTCTTAATCTCTCAGCCATTTCTCCAGCCCTCTGCTTGTGTTTTGTATTGCACGCCCATAAAGTCAGCTGAAACCTCAATGTCCAGGGTCCAAGGTGGTAGCTAAATTTAGAGACATAGTAGGTCACTGAAGAGATAACTAAAAGAGACTCATCAAGATGAACCAATATTCATTGTGACTGTTGTGCTAGTGATTTAAATCTGGAGCACCCTCTCTAGGTTCATGGTTTGAGGACTCGGTCCCCAGCTAGTGATGCTGTTAGGGAGATGGTGGAACCTTTGGGATGTGGGCCCCAGCTGTGAACACAGGAGCAGGTCTTTGACAATCATGCGTACTTCCTGTTCTAGTCTGGCTCTCTGTCTCTGATCCTACACCACATGAGGAATTCTATCACTTGATTCTACAGTCATAGACAGAGCCTCGCCTGCCACCATGCCTTCCTTATCCTGATGGACTGTAATCCTTCTGAAGCCATGAGCCTGGATAAATCTATCCTCTCTTAGGGCACTTTTGTCAATGGTGAGAAAAGAAACCAAGACACTGTCTTTATGAAACAGGGTGATAAGGACACATACATGCACAGAGGGATACCACAGGAGGACACAGGCAGAAGGCAGTCAAATATAAGCCAAGGAGAGAGGCTTGAGGGAAAGCAACTGATCCAGCCAACACCTTCATCTCAGACTTGCAACTTTCAGTGATGTGCAAAGACAAATTTCTGCTGCGTAAGCCCCCTAGTCTCCAGTCCTTCCTTACCACAGCTAGAGCTAAACACACCAGCTTTGCCTCCCAATTCCCCATGCCCCCATATCTCCCATACCATCCTCTCCATCTGGAATGTTCTCAGTCTCACTCTTATGCCACTTCTTCCATCTTTGCGCCATAAGCATCTATTCATTATGTTCTCTGTGAAGCCAGGTGAAATGAAGACAGCATGTCAGAGCTCTGAAGCCTCCACAACACACATCTGTCTCTGTGCTAGGACATGACGCTTTCCGCCTTGGCTTGTCACGGTTGCGCTACCTTGTAGTGCCCCTGCTTCACACGGAACTATCTCACACAACTCCATATCTGTGTCTGTGCTGCAGGTAAGATTCTCTCAGCCTTGGCTTACCACTGTTGCCCTGCCTTGCGCAGCTCCCCTAAATGCTGAGCTATCTCAAGGGGATGGGGCAAGGCAAATTGTCCTTTGTTAATTTCACTCATAAAGCCCCTGGTGGGTGCCAAGCATGACACTATGGTGTCTGGGTGGGCGATAAGATTTGTTGTCTTCCTTGAGCTCTTGCATTTACTTCTTGTACATAAAACTTTATGTACCTTGCATTCCCTTCAGTGGGACCGCACATTTACCCATAGCCAATGGGACTTACTGAGATTTAAATTCATATGGATTCATTCCAAAGAAGAAAAAAAGCAAAAGTATTTAAGTTTGTGAAAGGGATAAAATTGGCTTTACAAAACAGTAGCAGCCTCCTCTGAAGCCAGGTGAACTGGGCAACATTAGTGGGGTATTGGACAGAGTTATAGTTATGCAGGGTACCCTGGAAAGTGCACCTTATGCTTGGCTGGCAATGAGGAGGAAGAGAGGGGGTGGACGGGCGGGCGAGGGAGGGAAGATCTCTTTAATTCTGACAAGATTATTCATGTAATCACACCCTGCAGAGAATCAGAATTTGGGTAAAGTATTTTTAAGCGCATTAACTGTTACACACTGGAGAGAAGAGAAGACGCGCAGACAGTTATCTAGAGATGGGTATGCCCATGGTGGCCTCAGTCGCTGAACCTGAAAATTTTTGTTATTTTGCTTCTAAAAAACAACCAGTAATTAAGGATTCTTAGGGAAAGATAAATCTGCTCTAGAAAGGCAGAACGGAAATCATTGTTAAACTCTTGTTTTGAAAGTTTTGTTGAGACTGTTTTTGTGAAGAAGTTGCGTTCGGTCTTCTCTCTTCATTGCCCCCACCCAGGAGTCGACAGGCTTCCCCCACCACACATTCCCACCATGATGTGCCCCACGCACAAGCCTAAAAGCAAGTGGGGCTACCCAGAACAACGCTTCTAAAACTGTGAACCCAAATAAACCTTTCTCTTCATGAGCTGCCCCTTCTCGCTAGGCCTTTGCAACCCCATGCAGCCTCAGGGGAGGGGGGAGGGCTGTGCATCTGACAGGACAGGAGATCAGACACATTTTGATGAATGGGCATAAAGAGTGTTCTTACGTATTTATAGGCCAAAAGAAGATCATCTGCCCAACGTTTTAACTGGAAATACTATAAGAAACAGACTGTGGGACGTGCATCCAGGTCAGATGACATAAGGTCACCTGCTTAGACTAGAGGCACCGGGGTGTGGGGGGGTCCCTACTCTCTTCTCTCTTGATTGTGTCTGCTTCCACTGAGGAACGCTGTCTTTCATTGCAGATCCCACAAGTACACAAACAAGGGCCGCAGAGGCCCTCCAGACTCAGAGAAGCTTGAGCGCCATCCTGAACCCTGCTATCTTTCTTTCCTGCTCCCAGAATTCCTTCGGGCCTGTGGAGCCGCCCCTGGCCGGACACACAAGGCTGCGCTTCTTCCTTTAGTGCCCCAGACTGCACTGTGTCTGCGCTCCAGGCTCATGATGCGTCTGCAGAGGGAGGAATGGCAGCAGGCTGCACTGTCCAGCTCTGTCCAGCTCTGTCCAGCTCTGGAGGGGGCCCGGATGTTTGTTTTTGTGTTCTTTTCCTAAGCTCCCGCTTGTTGCTTGCTGCAGTGTAACAGACTATGAATTCACAATGCGATCCAGCCGTCCAGAGAGCTCCATTGCTGTTGAATGAATCTTCAGTCTTGACCAGTGACCTCGCGTTTCCCGTGGAACTTCCAGATCTTTCTCTGCCTAGTAGACTCGGAAGAACGCGTCACTCACAGCATATGCAAATGCAGGCTACAAGAGTTTTACGAATGCGATCAAACCGGTTTCCTATTTTCCAAGCCCCCAGCTCTGTTTGGCTTCTTGATATATGCCATGCAATGAATGAACACTCGTTCTTTCTTTTTTGTTTTTAATTGAATCACAGTGCGATTCTAGTGTTCGTGAGGCTGTTGAGGGTGAGACATTTTGCCAGTGCCGCTTAGATTTGGTAACTGTCTTTGTGTCCCACCCCCTCAAGCTTGGGACACTGGCTAGAATCTGAAAGAAGCAGGCACCAAGCCCAAGCCCAAGTTCTGGCTGACTTGGCTGTGGAGCTTGTAACAACTCTCCCTGTGCTGTGTTTGTGCCTGCAGAAGCCATGACCAGAAACAGTTACTGTGTGGTGAACGCAGTGCTTTGTGCGCTTCTAACCACCTAATAAAAATAGAAGCTGCAAGAGAGAAGAATCCCAGAGCTGTGCATAGCAAGAATGAACTTCATCTCTTGCTCACCAGGCTCATTCACTTGTCACCTCCAGTAAATATGGCGACTGCCCATAGCGTCCTGCTAAAATACCACTTTAAGGAGCTAAAGTGCGTCAGAGTGTCACCCGGCACAACTGGGTGGCACAACTGGGTGTCACCAGGGGAGAGGTAGCAGGGGGATTGGGGACAAAAGTCAGCCACGGTGGAGCAATCTGAACAGGTCAGGCAAGGAGAACCCTTTAACCCAGACCTTTAGCCCATTTGTTGGCAATTGGAGATAATTTGCATGCATATGGATCATGCTCATATTCCTTGCTTACATTTTCATTATTTCTCTTTTTATTAGCATATGTTGTGCAGTACGATGGATTCATTGACATTTCCATTTTTGTATTGTAGATACTCAGATTTTATTTACCAGTCCATTACTCCAGCCTCTCTCTCTCCTACTCATCCCTAAAGCAGTAACCCCTTTACACTCATGGGTTTACATTTTCTTGATTACATTTCTTGTCCCTAAACCAGTAACTCTTTTATGTTTATGTCTTTACATTTTTTTTGAATGAGAAAAAACATAAGCTACCTGTCTCTCTGCTTCTGCCTTATTTCACTAATCTCATACTTCCAGATCCACCCATTTTCCTACAGAAGAGGGATGATTTTGTTCTTTTAATAGCTGCATAAAATTCTAGTGTATGCATGAGTGTGTGTGAGTGTGCATAAAATTGCATCTTATTGATTATATTTCTTTTATCCACTTATCCCTTACTAGGCACCCCAGAAGATTCCATGATTTGACCACTGTCAGGGTTAGTGCTACAATAAACAGATGTACAGGTATCTCTGTTGTATGCTGTCTTTGAATCCTCTAGGCATACACACAGGATGGTGCAGGTGAAACGAATGGTAATTCTATTTTTTTCATCCTGAAGACCTCCATGCTGATTTCTGTCACAGCAGAGCCTGATTTGTATCCCATCCACATCATGTAGGAGCTCCCTGTCAGCGTTGCTTTCATGCTGATAGATTATGACAAGGTGAGGTGGAATCACAATGTAATGCTGATTTGCAGTTCCCTAATGCCTGGTGATGTTGAATTTGTTAGCTGTTTTCACGGGGTGGGAAAAGCTGCAGGCCTGCAGTCTCCACTAAGGGGCGCAGCAGAAAGCCCCTGTATTCCACCTCACAGGTCTCTAGCTTCCCACGATGTAGCTCTTGCACATAATCACTTGCAACCTCCTCATCATTGGTCATTCCAGACCTAGCTGATGGCCCCCAACAGGAAGCAACCCCCTCTCACCACTGTGTCCGGGATCCATGTCTCATTGTGTGCAACTTCCCATTCTTGGATGCAAAGTCTTTCTCCTGGAGTTATTCCAGCACTGTAGACCTGGGTCAGAGCCTCATGCATTGAAGGAGTGTCTGGAAGAATATAGGGTAGGAAGCTCTGATTTGCAGACATGGGCAGGCACCTTGGAGGGACTCTAAACACCAGGAAGAAGAGAGAACTTACCTGTCATTATGTCAGGTAGGTTCTAGGATTTGTCTGATTAAGCTACAGATAAGATACCTTGTTCTGCTTTCCAAATTCTCCGCTGTCATGCTGTCTGTCATTCTGTCTGTCTGTCTATCTATCTATCTATCTATCTATCTATCTATCTTCTATCTATCTATCTTCTATCTATCTATCTTCTATCTATCTATCTTCTATATACCTATCTTTCGATCATATTCACCTCTATCATCTATCTGTTATCTTTTTCCCCCCTCTCTCTCTCCCTCCCTCCCTCTCTTCTTCACTCCCTCCCTCCCTCCTTTCCTTTCTTCATTCCTTCCTTCTTTCTTTCCTATTCTTCCTTCCCCTTCTTCCTTCTTTTTTCCTTGTCTCCTATCAGCTATCTATCTATCTGTCTGTCTGTCTGTCTGTCTGTCTGTCTATCTATCATCTCTATCTAGCTAGCTATCTACCTATTATTTAGCTATGATCTTTATCTTTCTTTTATCTACCATCTCTGGCTAGCTAATAATAGTTATTTATCATCTATATAGCATCTATTTATCTATCATCTATATCTATCCACCTATCATTCTTAACTTCAGGTGTCTGTCTATGTCCTGCGTTCACTACTACGGCTTCAGAGCCTTCCATGAGTCACCATGTCTGCAGCTGCTTCAACTCTCTCCCTGGAGACACTAGTGACTGGCAGCTGCCACTCTCCTCCACTTTCTTTCTCAATCACTCCTATGCTCTTACACCAACTGCTAGTTGATATTTGCTTGCCCTGAGCAGTACATGGTCAGTTTTGCAGCAGATTAGAGAGAAGGCAAGGTAAAGAGAAGGAAATATGACGACTCTGGATTCCACATAGCTTGTGAACACATTTTGCTTGGACTTCTTTTTTTCCCCTCTAGGCAGTCTTCCCACTTTACTAGGCCAAAAACGTGAGTAGAAATTCAACAAAAGATTCACAGTGGGTGAAAAGCTGTAGTTGTTGCTTTAGTAAGAACAAAACAACATTTTTCAAACAAGTAAGACAGAGCTTACGTTGGCCTCAAACCTACTTATCTTTTTTTAGCAACAAGAAAACTGAGAGACTCAGAGTACAATAAATTCTTCCTTTATCCTTATGTGGTCATTTTAATGCTATATACACTTAGATATTTGTATTTTGGGTGAATAACTTTCATTATTCCTTTGGAGAAAATTGAGTTAAAAATTAATCCTTTTAATAATAAATGAAAACAGATCATCTTCCAAAAGACAGTCTATCTGATGAACAAGGCTGAGTCCACACACTTACTGTGATGATGATAGCAATGACAATCATGTGTCCATCCTCTGTGTGGGAACAACAGAAACAACAAAGTGCTTCCGTTCTGTGTGCATTGCTGGTGATATGAAAGAGCAGAAAGAACAATCGCTCTTCTATTAGAGTGAATTGATGTTTGGATCTGAACACCAGGCATGCGCAGGTTCGGAAGAGAGGGCAGGAGGCCTGATTTCAGTGGTAATTCTTTTCAGATTTTCTCTCAAGTGTGGAATCTAAGCCTCCAGCCCACGCCCACACTATGCGCCAGACTGCATCCTGAGCAGCATGTCCACATTCTGGAGTTTTAAAAGGAAGCAATGTACAGTTACCCCTGACTCTACTGTGCATGGAACAAGATGAAGAAGGAGGTGAATGGAATCTCTCAGCTGATAAAGAAACAGTTGTGTGAACTTCTACTGAGGGAGATATAAGCAAATGTCTGCCCCAAGGTAGGGCACCAATAACAGAACAAAGTACAATTCCACCAAGTCCGGCTTGAGAACCAGTAAATTTATTGGTTTTATTTACAGAGCATGGACGAAGGGGTGAGAGTGACCCCCACAAACAGCAGTATTACCAGAAAGTCTCAAAGCAGCAAGGATGATGACGTCTTCATGGCTGTGCAGGTGGCGCCGCACCCCTTCACCTGACACCCTGCACACTCCAGCACTCCAGAGACACAAGTTCATGTACAATGAAGGCAGAATCACATACAGATGGCTGAGAGACACAAAAAGGAAGCTCTGTGATGACCTTTCTTGCCCAGTCCTTTCTTGAGGGAACATGAACCATCAACATGCGTGACCTTGAGGGTCTTTGCAAGTAGTCAATGACTGTTGTCATGATGATGATGATGATAGCTGTTATGCTTAGAGGACAGTGTTCTGCACAGAACGAATTTCCACTTCCTCATATTTGCACTCTCTCGCTGACCTCTAGAGAGGGGAGGTGATAAAGGCTAAAGCAAAAGAGACTAGAAGACGAAATATATTGAAAACAGAGATCTGGATGGGTGATCCAGAAACCTCATTTCCCATGGGCAACATTGAGGGTCCTGTGACTCCTTCCCCTCTACTAGATTTTTTTTTTCATTTTTATAAAATCCTCCATGTTTTTAATAGATTTCCATGAAATTACTTTTGTTTTTGCCACGGTTTCAGAAGTTACATGTAGGTCAAGGAAGAATTTGTAGAACAGGAAGCAAGAAAATGAAAGGAATCTATTTTCTAAACACACAGAGAAATGACCACTGTTAACATTCGAGTGTGTATCAATGTTTCTGTGTCATGTATGAGTGCCATTATGAGAAAAAAGAAAAGAAAATGAACTTTAAAAGTTTTGAGGCAGGAAATGAGTAACCTTGGTAACCTTAACATTCAGTATAAAACAACATATCAGTAACTATATTTTGAGGGTGTTCTTTAAAGATAGCTAGAGTCAGACCCCACAGACTAATAGCTTAACTCCACAAGACTGTGCCCTGATTTAGATGTCAATCATGAACTATAAAGTACCCACAACCGTCTAGCTCTGCTATAAATGGGAGGTTCTGATGATCCTTCTCCCTCTGGTTCAATCCATTTGCTAGAGGAACTCACAGAATTAGGGGTGCTCTTTCTTACAGTCCTTGATCTGTTTGATTAGTGAAGGTTGTTATAGAGACTACAAATACAGATTCATATGTTTCAGGTCTTCTCTATGACCTGGTTCTATAGACAAAGTTTTACAGAAATTAATAATAATTGATTTTGTTCCTTTTCTCTTTACCTTTTAAAAAACTTTGTGTGTGTGTGTGTGTGTGTGTGTGTGTGTGTGTGTGTGTGTGTGTGTGTGTGTGTGTGTGTGTGTTTATCAGAGGGCACTATGAGTTCCTGTGGAGGACTTCACCCTGGGATTTCCAGGCTCTCCCCACCAGGGCTGGAAGTGCAGGCCATCACTGTTTCTGCCTGGCATTTTCATATGGGACCTGTGATCTGAACTAGGACCTTCTACCTGAGAGGTAAAGTCTAACCCCTGAATCATCATTCCAGTCAGTCCCAGTTTAAAAATAATAAATGGCTTGGTTCTTAGAGAGAGAGAGACAGAGATACAGAGAGAGAGAGACAGAGAGAGAGAGACAGAGAGAGAGAGAGAGAGACAGAGAGAGAGAGACAGAGAGAGAGAGACAGAGACAGAACAGGAAGGGAAAAGAGAAGGGAGAAGAGGAACAGAGAGGAGAAGAGAGGAAAGAAGTGGAGGGGAGGGGAAGGAAGAAAAAGGGAGGGGAGGGGAGGGGAGAGGAGAGGAGAAGAGAAGAGAGAAGAAGAGAAGAGAAGAGACGAGAAGAGAAGACAAATGGACAGCTAGGTGAAAGGGTATAGGAAGTGAAGTCCAGAAGGTTCCACGTGAAGTTTCTACCCCTACAGAAGTGGGGTGTCTGTGAAATTCTATAAACCGTGTTCTCCAAGAATTATCACAGATTGTTTCTTCATGATTAGTCCCATCTCCAGCCCCTTTCTCCTTCCCAGAAAGTGGCTAATGTCTGAAGCTTCTAAATCACAACTCAGTCTTTCTGTGACCAGTCCTCACCCAGGGAACCAACCATAGGAGCAAGCACTGCCCTTGAACTCTTGTAGCTCAGGAAGTGACAAGTTGTCAAGAAGCACATGCATTTTACATGTCTTGGTATCCGAGTGACGGGCAAAGCCTTTGGTTTGCCTGGCAGTATATGTCCACACTATGCTCGCAAATCTTTCAAGTCTTCTTAAATCATAGAGAAATACACTATCTACAGAAGCAAAATTATTCCAATTACTATTCATAGCTCTTTGTTTTAAGATGTTATTATGAACACTTTATATTAGTAAAAATTCCCTAATACATTTATTTTGATGATATATTATTATTTATTCAGTGAATCTCTGTTCTTGGCCACTAAGCAAGTTATACTTTTTTTCCTCTACTACTAGAGGAACATTTGTAATAATAAAATTGATAGGAATTTCACATCTTTAGTTCACAGATATGAAATGCTGGCATGAAAGTACAGATTATAATACCTAATTTGCCTGTTTTGCAGTATTATTTTATAGATAAATAAAAAATACAGAGCTGGAAGGCACAACTCAGTGGTAGACCTCTTGTGGAGGCCTTAGATTAGGTGCTCAGTACTGTAAAAGAGTGCACACAAATCATAAAATCACTACATATGCATATGAAATATTAATTGCTAGTCTATTAGTTGTCATTAACTTTGCACAAATTGTTTGAAATGATTCTCATAGCTTCATCTGTGTTTCAGCCTCCTAATAAGTCCATTATGGTTTATA
The DNA here is from genome assembly GCA_023101885.1 of Typhlomys cinereus. Taxonomy (NCBI): domain Eukaryota; kingdom Metazoa; phylum Chordata; class Mammalia; order Rodentia; family Platacanthomyidae; genus Typhlomys; species Typhlomys cinereus. The sequence goes on along the minus strand of JALPQD010000414.1, from coordinate 999,432 downwards.
AATGTAAGCTGCAATTAGATTTCTGTAAGGTCGACCCTATCTGGATGTATTAGAAAAGGGATTGATGTCTAACATTTGTTTCTATTCATGTAAATTTCACCAGTAGAAACAAGATGATTGTGTCAGTATTTTTCTTTACCCACAGCTTCTTAATACCCATGTTCAAGGATCTCTGATAAATATCAATTTCACTGTCAACCGAGATAATATGTCAGTGGTCTCCAAGTTGTTTAAATGGTTGGTATATTCGAACCTTCTTTTCTTTCCAAACTCATTCTTTATAATGGTCCACATTCCCCTAAGAACAGTGAAAGATCATGTTAGTCCCATATAATATGATAAGTACTGTTTGTGGGAATGATTTCTCTAAGGTGACAGATAAATGGGCAGAAAACTATTGCTTTTTCTATAGCTTTCCTTTATAGTTTCGTTTTGATGGCACTCCATATTTTATTTACAATTAATTCTCTTGAAAATGTTAGAATCAAATCTTGCTGAAGAACACCATGGTGTAGTGTTTCACCAAAGCAGGAATGCCTATCTTTAAATCTTTAACATTAATCCCATCCTTCCTGAGCTTAAGTGATAAGAGTCAGGATTTGCACTGTGAAATGAACAGATAGGACTCAGAAGCGAGGGGGTGGGGAGATGGCTCAGTTGTTAAGCGCTTCCAGGCAAGCATGAAGACCTGAGTTTAATCCCCCAGTATCCATGTCAAATGTCAAGCGTGGCGTTGGTATTTTCCTTTATTTCTAGCATCAGGTTGCTGGAGGCAGAGAATCCTTGGAGCTTACTAGTCAGCCAGTTTAGCTATGAGCTCCAGGTTCAGAGAGAGAATGTATTGAAAAATATGATGGAGAGAGATTGAGGAAGATACCCAGCATACAACCTCTGGCTACGAGCACATAGATGCACACACACCTGCATGTACATACATACGAACACACACACACACACACACACACACACACACACACACACAACACACACACACACTCAGCCACAGCAGACACTTGTTGCTGGCTTGATATGTTTAGTTGTTTGCCTGCTTGTTTTAATTCTGAGATTATACATCATCACATACATTTTTCAAAACTTGAAGTCATATGCCAGGGTAAAAAAAACATATTTATATTACACATTTGATGAAGAAAACTGCTTTCTATTTCTTTTCATCCTGCTGTAACTGCATATGGAGGTGAAACTGATCAGTATTTGACTGGCCTGCTACATCCATATGGAACAAACTTTCCTTGACCAACTCTTGTGTGTCTAGCACGCTGTGTTCTCACTTTATCTAAATCTTGACAAACATTTCTATGGTCATTTGAAGTTCAGATGTACAAAGATCCACCCAAAGAACACTGAGTTAAATAATTTACATAAACCAAAGGTGTCAGGATCAGCTCTGGTCTTTCGAATGAAAGTGTTGTCCTTGGCCTATCGGCTCTCAGCTTGATGGGTTTTGGCTAATTGGAAGCATCATGGGTGACAGATATGACGATGTGGGTGAGTCTCAAAGACATTCCAGTCATTGAAAGAGGGCACAGCAGAGCTCAAGAGTGAATCAGTACAGATGAAACGTCCAAGCTGCTGGAGAAAGCTGCAGATAGAAAAAGTGGTTAGCGCCTGTGAGGTGTGTCTGCCAGTGCGGGGAACAGACTAGAAGAACCACAAGGGGATTTTCCACGGGGAGTAGAGATGCTCAACATCTTGTTACACAGTCATGCTCAATTGTCAAAACTCTTTTTTACTGAAAGCTTAAAACCCGTACTTTTTGCCTTGTGTTGACATTTCTCACTTTAAAAAAAAAGAGTATTATATTTAAATGACTTAAAGCAAAGCTCCAGATCACTTTGCTTCTCTGGAGAGCTTTAAAGTAAATCTGCAGGGATTCTCTATTTGGAATAGAAAGCAGAAAGAGGCATGTCTGACATCAGCGGTACTCGTGAATATAACCTTAGCCTCTGACTTAGATTCAGTGAGGAGGCTCCCGCGAAATGTGAGTAAGTAGACATCATCCCTGGGGACTCTTAGTTTCACCCAGATGATGTGATGATTATGTTAATGATATCATTTATTGAAGACTTCCTTCAGTCATGCACTTAAATACCTTATTGCCTGTTCGTATTCCATGCATGCAGCAACTCTATGAGAAGGTAATGGACTCCCACCGTTACACAAACCCAGGTGACATGCCCCAGACCCAGGATTAGGTGTTGGGGGCAGAAGGAAGTTCTACCTGTGTTCTGTGTACTATCAAGTCTTGTTTTATGTATCAGGATTAATGCAAATGTTGACAGCAAACAAAGATGTTGAGTGGATCACATTACCTCTGGCTTCTTTCTGGTTTTATATTTTCTGAGTGTTCTGTATTGAGTGTTGGCTTACTTTTAAGTGGTTGGGAAAAAATGTATTCTAAAATGTCAACTAACAAAACACCAGTTTAGGGTTGAGTCTCAAATATTTTGAAATTGAGAAATATGACTTTGTTAATGTCAGTAATTCTGCTTCAGTGTTGTGAGTCAGAAGTATATTTTACATTTCCGTGTGGCCACAAAAAGGTGAATATATGGCACAAATGTGTTATTTTTTTCCCAGTAGGAAAGTAGCCATGGTATCCCCATCCTGTACAAGCTGGAGATGAAGCCACTTTGGATGAGCAGGCTTGCTTGACCTTTCCTTTTTCACTATGGACCTGATGTCTAGTCCTTGAAATCTAAACTGACAATGAAACTGATCAACAGGCACGTTGATTTCTTACCATGGTATGTTGACCCTCAAGGAGGAAATTAGAAATTCTTGAGCAGCAGACTTTTAATGTATCCTCATGGTTTAGGATTAAATAAGGTGATGTGGTCTCTAGTATATTGCCTTCAAGCATGGAGAAAGTCGAACATCTACATTATGTAAATTCGACATAGAGACATCCTGGCATATTCGTCTGTGTTAGCATGAGGCTGTTTCCTAGGTTTGAAGACTTACATATTAGGCTGGTCAGTTTTCCATTAGAGCAACAAAATACTGAAGATGATCAACTTAAAAGGAAGAAAAGTTTGAGTGGGCTTACAGTTCCAAAGGGCTCGGTTCATGTCCTGCCACTTGGTCCTGCAGCAGCATAGTCTATCATGGAAGCATGAGCAAAGGAGAGGGCCACCATCACCTCATGGCAGTCAGAAAGCATAGACAAAGGAAGGAGCTAGCATATCAATATCTCTAAGGAAGCATCCTCCAATAACCCAACGTATCCTACTCATTCTTTCCACATGCCACAGGCTAGCAAGCAAACCATAAGAGCCTTTGTAGACACTTATCCAAACCATGCCCAAATTATCCAAATGTTACAAAATTTAAAGTCAAATCAGAACCAGAAGCCCACCTTGTTCTTTCTTTTCTATCTACCTGCCTACTCAACCTTCACCTTTAAGTCAATCAAATCCCCTCCATATTCAGTAAGCAGGACCCTGGCTACCTCCATGTAAAAGGTACAAGTACAGTATCTAGAAATCCAACCCTTCTGAGTCCTGTCACTCTAATAAGCTCAGTTCTCATCTACATTGTTCCACTCTGCCTTCCTGTTACATGCCCGTGCTCTTTCAGAAAACCACAGAGGTTCTCGTTGTTTACTCACCTTTACTCCTGCAAATAATGCCTCATGTTTTCTGTACACATTCTGTTTTGCACAAAATACTTCCTCCAAGAGCGGCATCAAAGAGAATCTTTGTGCTAATCCTCAGAGGCAACTGTGTGCTTGAGCGGAATTTGTTGCCTTTAAACAAAAGCTCGGCCAAGCAAAAACACTGTAAGCACAAGTTACTTTTTTCTATAGCAAATTGAAAATCTAGTATCATCTGAAGACCAGGGAATGTCCAACATCGAATTGATGCTATTCCTTTGTGTCAGGACCCTTCTTTTAGACTTTAATGGTCTTAAATTCCTTTATCATTTAGCAAAATGTCTTTTCTTTTGACACTTTCTAAGCCCTTTGACACTGTGACCTTTCTTCTCTGTTTAATTATGGGTGGCTTTCAATCAGTATTTCTTTAAATATTTTCTTCTTCCATTTATTGTATTTTCTTCTGAAGCTTCTTCTCACCTTTCTTTCTTTTAATGTGTTTTCATATTTTATCTTTTATATACATGTGATATTTGTGGAGGAATTCCTTTCTAACTTTTTTCCAATTTACTAGCTCGCCTTTGACTGTATCCATTTGTCATTCAATTTATCTACTGATGTTCTCATTGTAATAACTCGTAATTATTGATTCTGCAAAACTCTGTGTTCTAGCTTTAAATTGTCATTATTCTTCTGCAGACATTTCCTTGAGGTAAGTTCATTGTGCTTCCGTGTGGACAGATTCTTAGATGAGTTTAGCGAGACTCCAGTGTCTGCTGCTGAGGGTTTTAACTCTCTGGTGGCTTCTCTTGTGACTTGTTCTCTCTCACCCGCTGGGCTCTAGCTTTACTCCTCTACCTCCAACTCCAACTCTAGGCTGGTAATTCAGGTTTTCTTCCTCCAAGGAATGATGCGACTTCATGTTCAGCCAATTTGGGAAAGAAATAACTACAGTGAAAGGCTTGTTCTTCTTAGTTGCTATGGCTTCTAGCTCCACATCAATCTGTCACCCAATTCCCTCATTGCCACCTTCTCTCAGTCTCCCTGGACCTTTCTGCCAGTTTGGCTTAACCCACTTTCCTTTCACCTCTGGAGCATTTCCAGGTCACATTCTTGGAGAAAGTCACTCCCCTATCTTGACTTGCAATCTTTTTTATTTTTCTGTATATTAGAATGTTGCAACTTTCAAAGCCAGCAGAAGGTATGGTCTTCCCTTCTCCTTTGGAGTGTCTTCACTATTCTGAAGTCACTGTGTATCTTAGATAATTTTTGTGCCTTTACATATATATATGTATGTATGTATGTATGTATGTATATATATATATATATATATATGGATTATTTTATAGTAGTGTTTTCAAATTTTATGGTATCCTGCCATACATTTAAAAAGAAGGTATAACTTTTGCATATTAAGCTTATTGTATTTAACTCCTTTTCAAAACCAAACTAAACATGCCAAAAAGAGCATAAGACATTTTAAAGGCAGACACATTTAGTAAAATAAAAATAAAAACCCAAACCAAAGAAAAAGAGAATGCAGACAGGTTAGGGTAAAGGTCAGTATAGTTAATGTGTTTAAGAACTAGGCATTGTGCTGGGTCATGAAACCTATTTATTTCTGGAGAAAGATCAGAGTCCTTCAGGAAGCCCCATCTGACTCACGGGTCACTAGCTGTGTTATCTGTTTAAACGCAAAGACAGCCAATCTCCTGCCCTGTATTCTAGCTGGCGTGGGATACAGCAGATCTGCAACCTGACCCTGTGGTTTCAGAATATGTTAGCATTGGGTCAGAGCCTTTTAAGGGTTTGAACAGAAGCCAAGAGCAAGACAGAGCAGCCGATGTCCAGAAGCTGATCCAATGTGCTTTCTTTTGAGAATTAGATTAAGTCTCCCTGCGTCTTTAGAGTTATACATCTGCAGCATAACTTGGCTGTCCACATACTGTGAAATGATTTCTAAAATCTGTAGACATGATGTTAAATAAGAAAAGGTATGACTTTCTTGTTTATTGGACAAAACAACTGGCTTTAGACTGACGAGAACCTTGAAAAAACTCTTGAAATTGTTGATATCTTGTATGACTCAAAGAAGTCAAACGCTGGGTTTGGGTGGTTCTAGAGGTGAGATCATACTACAGCAAAATTCTGCTTTCTGCACCTGCAATGGGTGCCTTTCTCCCGATGGGAGAACGATGGATGCAAGCGGCCTGTGTGCTCATGGCTCTGTACCACGGAATCCAATCAACCTCAAGGGAATTGCATCCGTGCCGAATGTGCACAGACATTTTTCTTGTCATTATTCCTGAAACCTTCCATCCAACAATTCTTTCCATAGCATTTGCATTGTCTAAGAGACAGACCTTCAAGAATGATTTAATGTTTACAGGTGGATATGCCTACGTCATGTGCAAACAACATGGCCTTTGATATAGGAGATTTGAGATTTTGATCTTCAAAATATTTTGGAATGGCCCTGTGGAAAAGCCAGATTAGACTCTGTGGCTTGACTCCCGAAAGGCTTTACACACAGAAAACCTTAACCTACCATTATCAATAATGAATGCAAAGGAGGGACAGGATTATAATTAAGATCTAGCTACCCCATAGCAAGAAGGTCATGATAAATTTAGAGGTAGAAAGACTCTGAAACATTTCCCCCTATTTGAGAAAGAATTTTATGTGCTAGAGATGAAACTTAACACGTTTTTCTGATGAATGGAAGGTTGCACTGATTCTCAAATCTAATTGTTCAAATGAATGAAAGTTATGGATGTAAGCTTTAAAGGAGTTAAATTTTATGAATATATAAATTTTCCTTAATTTTCTTCACTTAAAAATAATTTATCAAAAAGATGGGGCTGGAGAGGAGGCTCAGGGGTTACGCCTCTGCCTTGCAGGCAGAAGGTCCTGAGTTCGGATCCCAGACCCCACATACAGACATCAGGCAGAAGCGGGGCGGCCTGCATTTCTGGTCCTGGTAGGGCAGAGCCTGTGAATCCCAGGGCAGAGTAAACAAGGAGGAGATAGAGGCAGTCCATGGTGGTTCCTGAATTTGCCCGTGGTTCTACACATACACATACACACATACATACATACACACACGCATACATGCACAATTGAATAAATAATAAAAAACATTAAAAAATAATTTGTCAAAAATAATACTTTCTGCTGGACTCTTGCCTTTGGTTGGTTTTAAACCTAGTGTTTAAAAAGTTCAATGGAATGTGATTTTGGCAGTGTGCATTAAAAGTATGTTTCGCCCCTGGATGTAAGGTTACTTAATGGAATAAAGATCACAAGTCCGTGTTAAAAAAATATTTTGGAATGGAGGCCCTGGGGATAACAAGGGGTGATGACACGAAAATTATCTTTTTCAAGCTCTTTTACTCTAGTTTGGAAACAAATGTGCTGGGAACAAAATTCAGCTTCAAATACAGTTCAAAACATTTTAAAGCTTTTAAATCGGCCTTGCTGACTAGCCATATGCTCGTGTTGCAGGGGGATTCAGAGCTAACAGCTTTGTTCATTCTCCCCTACAGGTTCTCAGCTACTCCATACACTACAGATATTTACAGACCGCTTACTGTGTCAGGCACAGTTGGGAATACTAGGTAGAAGGACTAAATAAATCCTTGGGGATCACAGTTTACAGTTGAGAGGTACGCAGTCATGCAATGAGTCAATGTCCACTTTTACCATGTGTAATACATTGAAAATTCAAGACACCAAACATCCACAAGGGACGCGGTAGCTGGAGATCTAATGTGATCATGTATAAGGAGGGGGGGCCCCAAGGAAGAGCAGGGTTGGGTGACACCACCAAGGTGAAGGGAAGTCAGCAAAGGGGAGGCAGTTTGCTTAAAGTGGAAGACAGATGAGTGGTCTCTAGGGTAGGAAGTAACTTTGTAGGCTCATGAGTTAAAACCATCTAACCAACTAGACAAGTAAAACAATGTACACATGCAGAAACACACAAAACAAGATAATGGCCGGAGCTTAAGAAACGAAGAATGAAAAAAAAAAAAAAGAAACGAAGAACGTAGAGACCAGATAAGCATGGGACTTCTGGTTAAGACGGTAGCAACCTTGGAGTTGGAAGCAGATCACAACAAGGGAAATAAGACAACAGGAATCTTCTGCTCCTTAACCATCTACCTCTACAGTCATCAGAAGTCACTCAATGAGCAACCTCAAGGTTCTTCCTTTCTACTTTGGTTTTTCATTTTTTAAAATATAATGAATCTAACTTGTGGAGAAAAAAAAAAACTGCTAACCTTTCCAGGATTTCCAAGGAAGCGCAACTGGGAGGGGCTCTAGAAAAAAAATGACTCCCTTAGTACCGCCTTAGCAGTTGTGAGGGGGTAGACAAACTGGATACTAAGTACGAACTCTAAAACGTCCGTTGTGCTCAGTGTGGCTGTCAGCCGTTACCCACCTAGAGGCCCGCAGCCCCGGGAAAAGAGCAGAGTTTGTTTCCACCACCTCCAGCTTTCAGAACACAACCAAGTAAACTGTGGGAGACAGCAACAGGCAGGCTGCTGCTGAGAAATAAGGCTGCCCGGAAACTGAAGGGAAAATTTCCACAGAGCCCTTGAAAACCTCCCTTGGCATATGGAAGGTCCAGTAAGCTACAAGGAAACATTGAGACCGAGTATTCACAACCTCCTGGCTCCCACAGAGCCCCAAGAAACAGGACGGCTGATCCTGAGTGCTGCCTGTCCGACCTCCCCCACCGAGAGGCGCCCGTGTCCTCCTCCAGCCAGAGAGCAGGTGAACTCACCTTTCAGCTCAAGACAGACTGTCCCACAGTTGGCACCACGAACACTTATTTGCTCTGCTGTCTTTTGTACCTCGTTTTCCTTCTTTTCATCTTTCATTATTATTTCATTTGCCTACTTAATTTTATATTCTTCCACATCTCAATTAGAATTCAGTACAGTACCTTAAAAATCTCTACCTAGATCGTTACAAGTCATTCCTTACCATCATCGTTCACCTACACCTTCCATAGCCTGCTCCCCCAGATCTACCACCCTTCTTACACCTCTCACCTCATAGCCTTGTCCTCTCACAAACTCTAAAATCTGTCAACTAACACAATCGTTGCCCGTCCCACTTCTCCACCACTTCTTTTATTAACAAACCTAAAACATAGTTCTTAGCTACATCCTCGAGGCCCTGAAGTTCAGCAATGTGGACTGAACGCAACCATCTATCAAAGAATTAGCACCACATGGATTCAGATTGAACGCCAATCAACAGCTACCCATTCAAAAAGCAATAAAAGCAGAGATTGCAATTTACCTATTAGACATGGGTGAACTAGAAATAAAAATCAAAGAAAATAATCAACTACCTAATTCCAAATACCCACATCTTATCATAAAAACAGAAATAAAATAAATCAAGAAAATGTTTCCCAACCCATGGCCTCAACTCCCGCAGCGGGTAATTCATTGGGTAGTGTTGCAGTCCTACTGCATGGTTGCTGATAAATGACCATCACACAGCTTAAGGGAACAAGGAGTTTACTTTCTTACGATAGTCTGGTTACAGTTCATAGTCCAGCTTGATGGGAGAGCATGCACCAACACCAGGGCCGAGGGAACTGGCCACCATAACGGCTGAGAGATGGACAATCCTTACTTGCCAGACCAGCATGTCTGGCCAAGTATACAGAAGGATGCCCACTCTCTCAACCAGGTCTCTCTGATTTATCCAGGGCCTAATCCCACCCACCATGGGCTGGGTCTTCCCCATCAGCTAGACAATCTCCTTCAGGTTTGCTCTGGGCTTAACTCAACCATCAACTCTCTACAACTGTGCCCAGAGCTCAAACCCTCAACAGTCAAGTTGACAGGTAGCAATCAAGAAAGCAATAAACAATGAATTCCAAAGATCAATTATAAATATGGTCAAGGAACTCCAAGAGAACATGGACAGACCCTTAAACATTCATGAAGAGGAACATGATAAGTGCAGGAAAGAATAGCAAGAAAACATAAACAGCTAGACACAATAAGAAAAACAACTGAAGATCTGAAAACAAACTTAGAAACATTGAACTAAAACTGAAAATCAAGTATTTGAACAATCCAATTAAGAATTCAGGAGAAAGTCTAAAAAATAGAACTGACAAAGTGGAAGACAGCATATCAGGGCTGAAAGAAACGATAGGGGAATTTGATAAGTCAATCAAAGAACATCAAATGATAAGATTGGAAAAGAAACTCCCTACAACACTGTGATAGTCAGAATATTAAATTTGAAAACTAAAGAAAACATCTTTAGAGATGCAAGACAGAAAGACCACATCATATAAAGGTAAACCTATCAAAGTAAGAGCTGACTTTTCAATGCAGACTGTAAAAGCCAGAAGAGCTTAGAGAGATAAACAATGAGTTAGGAATGAACAGAAATGTCAACCCAAACTATTATGTCCAGCAAAATTATCAGTCTTAATGGAAGGTAAAAGAAAAGTATTCCAAATAAAAGCAGGTAAAAGGATTATATGACTACCAAGTCAGATCTATAGAGAATACTGGAAGGAATTACCTAAGACTGAAGAGAAGGATTAAACACATCCAAGAGGCTGCAAGGAATAAATAATACCAGAATAACAGCCAAACAAAGTAGTATAAATGCAAGCACCACAAAACCAACAAAATGTCAGAAATCAGAAAGCATATTCTAATAATAACCTTAAATTTCAACAGGCTCAATTCCACAATCAGAAGACAAAGACTTAGAGTTTGGATCAAAAATCATCACCCATTAATTCTTTGCCTCCAAGAAACACACCTAGACGTGAAAGATAGATACTGTCTCAGGGTGAAAGATTGGCCAAGGTACTCCAAGAAATGGAAACAGGAAGCAAGCTGGACTCACTATATTAATATACAACAAAATAGATTTCAAACTAAAGACAAGCAGACGAGGAAGAACACCTTGTGGCCATTTCAGGCCATAAACAGACCTTTCCATTTTACCTGTGCTGAGCAGTGATATGGTCAGAATTGTCATGTATAGAATGAGCACATATAGAATGATCACATATGTGCTCATAGGCCATGGACTAGGCAAGACAGCTGGAGCTCACATGAGGGATAACAAGGATCTCAAGATTTATCTGGAACCGGTCCCGGCGGCAAGCATCCAGGCCGACTGCGGCTTGGCCTGTGCCCCCCCTTCCCCCCTCCCCCCCCCCGCCCGGACGACCCCAGCCCCCTCGCCCCCTCCGCCGCGCCGCCCCGCCCCCGCCCCCGCCCAAGGTGAGAGAGAGAGAGAGAGAGAGAGAGAGAGAGAGAGAGAGAGAGACCAGCCCAGCCCCCACCCACCCCGGAGCCCCACGCGTCCCGGCGGCGAGCACCCAGGCCAACTGCGGCTTGGCCTGCGCCCCCCGGCCCGGACGACCCCAGCCCCCTCCACGCCGCCCCGCCCCCGCCCGCCGCCAGCATCCCGCTGCCCTCCGCCCTCCGCCTGCCGCCCAAGGTAAGTGAGAGAGAGAGACCAGCCCAGCCCCCACCCAACCCGGAGCCCCACGCGTCCCAGCGGTGAGCACCCAGGCCGACTGCAGCTTAGCCTGGGTCCCGCCCCGGACCCAAGCCCCTCGCACCCTCCTGCCCCGTGTGCCTAGCCACGCCCCTGGATCCCAGGTGAAGAATTCTGCCATTGAGCCAAGGAGCGAAAGAGCCCAGCCCAGCCCACCTCGCCCCCCACCCAGGAGCCGCCCGGCCAGCAGCACCGCACTGCGCAGCCGGCTTTGCCCCGGGCCCCGCCCCTCTCCGCGCCCACCTTCCCAGATCGCAGGTGAAGAACTCTGCCATCAACATCAGACCCTCTGCCTCTCTGGCCCACCAGGGACCTACCCATGTGGTCCACGGAAGACACACTGCTACTCAGAATTCAATAGAACCCAAAGGAAACTCAAGCAAAATTCTAAGGAACAAAGGGAGCACAGGCCATACATCTGGACTCCACTACAATCATTATATCACGTGGGCGAGTTTCTTCTCATCCAGCCCAAAGATAAGTAAACTTTTTCTTTTCACCTTACTGATCCTTTAAAATATCAATGCTGTAGATCAACTTTCTCATACAGCCACCCCACAACATACAACTCCAGGGAGTACACCACTCACCCCCACATTTCATCAAGAAACTAAATCGTAAAAGTGCACTACCAAACTAATACTCACCCCCTGGTAACGTAACCTGAATTAACTGACGTACTAACAGACTAATAGCCTCATCTAGGATATAATACTAACAATACACAGACATACCCAATCCAAGGCAAGAACTAGTAATAACTGGCAAGCGTAACAATACTAACTACGTGGATTCAGTGAAAAACAGAAACTGAAAGGTCCTAAAAAACAAAACAACAATGCACAAGTCAAAGTGCAGATCCACGAGAAACAAAACCCAAGAAGACCAATCTCCTGCCGAAAGAATCAATCCCATAATGAGGGATTGCGATCAGAACAAATCCACAGAAAATCGCCATGAAAGCCAGACCCAACATAACGACTTTCAGAGTATGATTCTTACCATGATTAATACTATGAAAGAGGAAATCCGAGAAGAGATAAACAACCGAATCAACCACTTTGAACAGGAACACAACAGGCACTTGGAGGAGTTGAGAAAAACAGTTCAAGAAACAAAAATAGGTATGGAGCAATTAAAACAGTCTCAGGCAGAGTTTAAAATTGAACTAAAAGACAAGTTATCTTCAACCCAAAACTCAACAGAGAGTCTTATCAGCAGAACAAATGAGGCAGAAAATAGAATTTCAGATCTTGAAGACAAAGTGGGAGAATTAACCAGCTCAATGGAAGAGATTGTTAAAGCCAAAAAGATACTTGAGAGGAACATTCAAGAGATATGGGACACCCTGAAGAAGCCTAACATGCGCATTCATGGAATACCAGAACAAGAATCCCAAAATACCACACCTGAGGAAATATTTCAATTCATCATAAATGAAAACTTCCCACAATTAAAGAATGAGAGGCCTATCCAAATACAAGAGGCATTTCGCACTCCAAACAGATACGACCAAAATAGAAAATCGCCACGGCAAATAATAGTCAAAACACTCCACATTCAAGACAAAGAAAAGGTGATGAGAGCTTCAAGAGAAAAAAAGCAACTCACTTTTAAAGGTAAACCTATTAGAATAACAAATGACTACTCAATGGAAACAGTAAAAGCAAGAAGAGCTTGGAGAGACATACTTCAAGTATTAAATGAGCAAAAATGCCAACCCAGACTGATATACCCGGCAAAACTATCTGTCATGATTGAGGGAGAAAGAAAAGTTTTCCAACACAAAGACAACTTGAAGGGATACATGTCTACCAAACCAGGCCTTCAAAAAATCCTAGAACTGATACTCAAGCTTGAAGAAAAGAACAAGCATATCCAGGAGGGCAGAAGGGAAGTATAATACCACTGAAACATAAATATCAAACAACATGCTTACAAAATCTACTAAACATAAAAAATGTCCAGAATTAAAAATAATTTCTCCATTATAACATTAAATGTCAATGGGATTAATTCACCGATTAAAAGACATAGATTACAAACTTGGATTAAAAACCACAATGCAACAATCTGCTGCCTTCAGGAAACTCATCTCACCACAAAAGATAGGCACATCCTAAGAATGAAAGGCTGGTCCAAAATCTTACAAGCTAATGGAACCAGGAAACAGGCAGGGGTAGCAATTATGCTTTCAGACAAAGTGGACTTCAAACCAAAGAAAATCATAAGAGACACAGATGGATACATTTTAGTCACAGGTACAATTCACCAGGAAGACTTCACAATCCTGAACATTTATGCACCCAATATGGGCCCCTCCACATTCATTAAGAAAACCCTACAGCGCCTAAAGCAAGATATCAACCCCCAAACAATAATTCTTGGGGACTTCAACACCGCCCTGTCAACATGGGATAGATCAACAGAGACACTTTGGAACTTAATCAAACCCTGAAAGAAATGGACCTTACAGATCTCTATCGAACTTTTCACCCACGCACAAAAGAATACACATTTTTCTCAGCAGCACACGGAACTTTTTCCAAAATAGATCACATATTGGGCCACAAAACGAATCTACACATATACAAAAAAGTTGAAATTCTAACCTGTGCCCTATCAGACCACCATGGCCTAAAGCTGGACATCCACAACACAACAAACAAGAGAAAATACACTAATTCCTGGAAACTTAACAATATGATGCTGAATGAGAACTGGATTCAGGAAGAAATTAAAAAGGAAATTCAAGATTTCCTGAAAGTGAACGATAACGAAAATACAACTTACCAAAATCTCTGGGACACAATGAAAGCTGTCCTAAGAGGTAAGTTCATAGCTCTTAATGCCTACATCAAAAAAATGGAAACATCAGAAATAAATAACTTAACAATGCAGCTTAAAGCTTTAGAGAAACTAGAGCAATCTGATCCCAAAAGTAGTAGAAGAGAGGAGATTAGCAAAATAAGGGGAGAAATATCTGAAATCGAGACTAAGAAAACGATAGAAAAAATCAACCAGTCAAAAAGCTGGTTCTTTGAAAAAATCAACAAGATTGATACACCCCTAGCTAAATTAACCAAAAGCAAGAGAGAGAAAACCCAAATTAACAAAATTAGAAATGAACATGGAGTAATCACTACTGATACCCAAGAAATCCAGAGAATTATAACATCATATTTCAAAAACTTATACTCAGTGAAGTTTGACAACACAGAAGAGATGGATGAATTTCTAAGTAAATACATCTTACCTAAATTGGATCAGGAAGTTGTGAATTACTTAAATGGCCCTATAACATATAAGGAAATTGAAGAAGTAATCTCAAATCTTCCCACCAAAAAATGTCCTGGACCAAATGGATTCAGCATAGAATTCTACCAGACATTTAAGGAGTCAATAACACCAATACTCCTTAAACTGTTCCATCAAATAGCAAAGGAAGGAACACTACCAAATTCCTTCTATGAAGCTAATATCGTCTTAATCCCAAAACCTAATAAAGATTCACTTAAAAAAGAAAACTATAGGCCGATCTCCCTGATGAACACAGACGCAAAGATTCTCAACAAAGTCTTAGCAAATCGGATTCAAAAACATATCAAAAAGATCATTCACAGGGACCAAGTAGGCTTCATCCCCGGCATGCAAGGTTGGTTCAACATACGCAAATCAATAAATGTAATTCATCATGTAAACCAGTCCAAAGTCAAAGACCACATGATACTCTCGATAGATGCAGAAAAAGCCTTTGATAAGATCCAACAGCCTTTTATGATCAAAACGCTAGAGACAGTAGGAATGGAAGGAACCTTTATCAATATAATAAAAGCTGTATACAACAAGCCCACAGCATGGATTATGCTCAATGGGGAACAATTGGAAGCATTCCCACTTCGATCAGGAACTAGACAAGGCTGTCCACTCTCACCACTTCTATTCAATATTGTACTTGAAGTCTTAGCTGAAGCCATAAGACAAGAAAGGGACATAAAAGGGATTCAAATCAGCAAGGAAGAAGTCAAGCTATCCCTATTTGCAGATGACATGATCTTATACCTGAGTGATCCCAAAAACTCCACCAGGAAGCTCCTGGAACTAATTGAGAAGTTCAGCAGGGTGGCAGGATACAAAATAAATGTGCAAAAATCAGAGGCCTTCCTATATGCCCAGAATGAAAGAAGTGAAAAAGCCTTGAGAGAAACAATCCCATTTACTGTAGCCCCTAAAAAAATGAAATACCTTGGTATAAACCTAACCAAGGAGGTAAAAGACCTTTACAATGAAAACTTTAAAACCCTAAAGAAAGAAATTGCTGAAGACATCAGAAGGTGGAAAGACCTCCCATGCTCCTGGATTGGCAGAATCAACATCGTAAAAATGACCATCCTACCTAAGGCAATATACAAATTCAATGCTATACCAATTAAAATCCCAAAGCAATTCTTTTAAAGAAGTGGACCAATTAATCTCAAAATTCATATGGAGGCACAAAAGACCCAGAATAGCAAAGACAATCCTGAGTAACAAAAACACTGCTGGAGGTATTACCATACCGAACCTTAGTCTATACTACAAATCCATAGTTATAAAAACAGCCTGGTACTGGCTCCAAAATAGACACACAGACCAATGGATAAGGGTTGAGGACCCAGATATAAGCCCACAAAAATACAGCCATTTGATCTTTGACAAAGGGGCCCAAAGAATCCAATGGAAAAAGAACAGTATCTTCAACAAATGGTGCTGGCAAAACTGGATCTCCACATGCAGAAGACTAAAGCTGGACCCATACTTGTCACCATGTACAAGACTTAATTCCAAATGGATCAAGGACCTTGATATCAGGCCAGAGACTATAAAAATCATAACTGAACGGATAGGGAACTCCCTTGAGCTGATTGGGCTAGGCCAACATTTCCTAAACAGACATCCAATGGCACAGTCACTGCTACCAACTCTCAACAGTTGGGATCTTGTGAAATTAAAGAGCTTCTGTTCAGATAAAGAGATTGTAACACGAGCTCAAAGGCAACCCACAGAATGGGAGAAAATCTTCACTAACCACATATCTGATAGAGCTCTACTGTTCAGAGTGCACAAAGAACTTAGAAAATTAAACACCAAGGAAACCAATGGCCCAATTAAAAAATGGGCCCTGGAACTTAAAAGAAATTTTACCAGAGATGAAATTAAAATGTCTAACAAATATCTTAAAAAATGCTCCACTTCTTTAGCTATCAGGGAAATGCAAATCAAAACTTCCCTGAGATACCATCTCATCCCGGTCAGGATGGCAAAAATCCACAATACAAACAACAAGTGCTGGAGAGGATGTGGAGAGACGGGAACCCTGCTACATTGCTGGTGGGAATGCAGACTCATACAGCCATTCTGGCGAGCTGTCTGGAGATTCTTAAAGAAATTAAAGATTGAAATGCCATATGACCCTGCTATTCTACTTTTGGGAATAACCCCCCATGCAGCAGAGGTTCGCCTCGATAGCATCAGCACGACTATGTTCATAGCAGCACTGTTTACAATAGCAAAGTCATGGAATCAACCTAAATGTCCAACAGTTGATGAGTGGATAAGGAAACAGTGGTACATCTATACAATGGAGTACTACTCAGCCATCAAAAATGATGAATTACTGGAGTTTGCTGGGAAATGGATGTCATTAGAAACAATTATATTAAGTGAAGTATCCCAATCCCAGAAAGTTAAGCGCCATATGTACTCCCTAATAGGTGGCTCCTAGTACCAAACTCACCCAGCCCACATTGAGACACTCAAGGGTAAATCTATGTAATATGGTAATTGCAAGGATTGTGAACAGGAGGGATGGGGTTGGAGAGCCACACCAGACACAAGGAGAGAGGGGAACATGTTACAGCAGAAAAAATCGACCTCCAAGGAATGCAAGTAAGTAATGTGACACCTGGTTAAGTTCACAGACATTCGTTCCTGATCATGTACAACTGAGGGGGTATGATCTCACCAGAAGGAGAGGGCATATAGTCTGGCAGATGAAAAGAGATCATTTTGCAAATGGATGACTGATCCCTCCCTCACCGAGGTTTCCTGCTTTTATTACATCTATCCTTGAATGTGCTATTATAACAAGACTCCAGTTTAACAGTTTTTTGTCTCTGACCAGGGGGTGACATACAGTGCCCATCAGGATGGAGGGAAGGACATAGCAGGAGCAGCAAAACTGCAAAAGAAAATCAACAAACCACAATCCAGAACTTCAGAGACTCTATATCATCCACATAGAACTAAGCCAGCCTAATCTCCCCCCATCCTGAAGCTCAGGGATATCTGCGGAAGAGGGGGCGGTAAGATTGTAAGAGCAAAAGGATGGGGGGAGCAATGATTTGAAGAGTCTCCACACTAGATAGGACTGAAGCAATCATAATAGGACTTTGCATGCCCTGCGCCATGTCCATCACACTATTGACCTCACAAAGTCTAACATTGGCTAAAAGCACCAAGATCCTTGGAGGCAAGGGATTGATGGCCACAGTAGTGTTCCTATGCTTAAGGGGAACACGAGAAAGGGATTCAGGGAAATGCCACTGGGTCCTTTTACGTCATCAGAAAGGAGGACCAAGAGGAGAGTTAGGCATACGCAATAAAGGACTCTTTGGGAATTGGGGGGGGGGTACTGGGAGATGGGGAGGGAGGGAGGGGGAGCAGGGGGTTCGGGGGGAGGAGGAGGGGGGAGGGAACTGGTCTACCTATTAAGTTTGTATGAGCGGAAATAATAATAAAAATGTTATAAAAAAAAAGATTTATCTGGAACCAAGAGAAAGAGTAAGTGGCATCGGGTGAGCACTGAAGGCTGCAGTGAATGCTGCTGGAACAAAAGTGTCATCAATGAGATGGGTGTGCATGTGTCTGGACTGACACTGGAAGAGGAGAGCGAAGGGCCGGAAGTGGGCAATGGATGCGAATTCTATCAGGATAGGATATGAAGCCAAGTATGGATGAAACCAACATTCTACTTGCTTGTGATCACCAGGTGTGGCTGGTACAATGGGCAGGGACACCACCTACTGGACCCCTGAAGCAATGGAAGCTCTGTGCATGGGGCCAATGACTGCCTCAGTTGGAGACTCTCTGATACCTTGGCAACAGGCCAATAGCCGGAGCCCTTTCTCTCCCAACATATGTGTCATTTGTTGACACAGAGGTACCTGGAATGACTGTCTCTTATGTTGAGGATGTGGCAGCTGATCTCTCAGTCCACATGCCAAGAGGATAAACATCAAGAGATCAGAAGGCCTGGAAGAAACAAGAACTGGGGGCCGCAGAGAAGGCTCGGAAGTGAAAATGCTTGCTACACAAGCCGTAGACCCGAATCTCCAGAACCATGTAAATCCTGGGCTGCTGCGGCAGATCACCTGCGATTCCAGCCATGGGAGGTGGAGATGGGGACTCCTTAGAGCAAACTGGATAAGACTCTTCCCATCAGTGAATCCTGGGATTGATCAGAGACCCTGCCTCAAAAGAAAACAGTAGGTGAGTAATCATGGGCGAGTCTTGACATCAACACTCACCTGCGCATGTATACACACACACACACACACACACACACACTTGGAGAAAAAAGAGACAAGGACTGGTAGAAATAGTGAAAATTTAAGAGGAACTCTCCATAGACCCTTCTACCCAAGAACTGCCTGTTTCCTATTTGAACAATTTGAATTAGAGCTGGATACTACTAGTGGTGTCCAGTTGTAGCCCATGTTACCTCTCTGGCCCAGTGACCCTGCTTCACGTGCATAGGCCCCACACATGTTCCTCCCATGGGATCTTTGCACCTGTGCCTCTTTCTGCCTAAATCAAGTCCTTGGCTCCTCACACTTACATCAACACTGACCTACTTGAGGCCTTTGTCTGTCTGTCTTGCTTTCAGTGACACCTTCTGTCCCTTAAATACCATGTTCACAATGTCCCTCACTGGAAAGACAATTTTCTGACTTTTGTTTTCTCATAGTGGTTGCGGCCACCTCACATAATTGCTTTTGTTATCTGCTTCCTTGTCTTTTCCCATCAAAACACAAGCTCGAAATATGCAGGGCTTTTAGTTTTCCATGCCAGCCAATCCTAGAACAGGACCTCACTAAAAGCGGACACTTGCTGTCTTAGTCATTTTTCTGTCACTATGATAAGATCCCCTGGCCAAAGCAACGTAAGGCAGAAAGGGTTTATTGTGGTTCACCCTTCCACACATGGGATCCATTATTGCAGAGAAAGTATGGCAGGAAGAAGGACTGAGTACAGGAATAGAAAACAGGTTAGCTACATTGCATGGGCACACAAGCACTAAAGGGAAAACAGGAAGCGCAACCTGTCTATAAAACCCCAAGGCCCATTCTTCAGGGACTTACTTCCTCAGCAAGGCTCCACCTTCCAAAGATTTCATAACTCTTCCAAATAGTGCTACCAACTGGCAATCAAGTGTCCAAACGCAGGAGACTACAGAGAACCTCGTGCATTCAAACCACAACACTCAGTAAATACTTGTCAGATGAATGCATGGTTTTTAAGATACAATACGTCAACATTTCAGACCTTGTTGAAGCTAAAGCAATTTGTACATGAGACCCCCCCCCAGGAGACCACCAGGATCCTGAGTGCGCCCATGGAAAGAACACCAATTTAACGGCAACTGGTCCGGTCTGTCAGTTACTGGAAGGAGTCACACACTGTTCGTAAGCATAATAAACATCTGAATATCCTCCTTCACATAAGGAAAAGCAAGGATGTAATGATGGCATCTACAGCTTTAGGATTTCCATGATTGAAAAGCACCAGTTGTTATAGCTCTCTCAGTAGCCTTGTCGCCCCATGCAGAGACAGCTGATGCTAGTCACGAAGCAAAGCCAGGCTGAGCGTTCTTGACGTTTGCCACTGTGAGATGGCGAGTGGGGAAGCCGCATGATGTTTGGTGTATTAGAATGCTCTGGGGAGAGTTTGGTTCTGACAAACTGCACAGCATGGCAGCCCAGTGCCCACCACCCCCTCAGCAGTTGGCTGGGTGCCTATTGAGTAGGTAATAATCTGTGAACAGCTGGCTGGAAGGGATCAGAATGCAGAGGGAGGCACGCACCACCCCATCAGAGTGTCCTTCCAGAATGCCTGGAGCCGCATCTGTCATTCTGCAATCCCCTCACATCCAGGAAATGCTTTTTTAAAATTTGTTTTTTTTTTCTTAATTCTATTTCATGTGTTCGTGTGTATGGGAAACATGCAGGTATATATGCATGTGTATGTACACATGTGTGTGCATATGGGCTGTATGCTTATACTGGGAATCATCCTGGATTGTTCTTCCTTATGGGGGGCTACTTCCTGAAATGGCTTTGCTCCTCCACTTTTTTTCAACATACAAACTCGTCCCTTCTTCCAAATATGACAAATTCTATGTGTGTCTTAAGAGTCATGAAAGTACTACCATCTATGAAGTCACTGTGAGCCCCAAGACTCCCTGCATGCATCTTGTATGCTGCTAACATTTCAGAGCCTCCATCCCTTGAAATGGCCATAATGTGTTGCTTATGGAGCAATGGATGATAAATACTTGAGCATGATGCACACATAAATGGTGACAAGCATATCGACCCTTTGCCTCCTGTCATTTTTCTTAAATCCATGCATGCAGATACCTTGGAAATTTGACTTTTTTCATTTAATAGTATATGCAAAACGTTTCCCATCACATTGACTATTCTTTCCAGAATAACATTTAATGATTGCCTCATATGCTGTGATGGCTACCAATTAGCTCTACATAAAAATAGAAAAGATAAAATTACTTTGCCCATTTCATTCTACAGTGTCTAACAATTGCCTATTGCTTTTCATTTTTATTACACAATAATGTCATGCTATTAAATGCTTGTGCGCATCCTTGTTTCCTTTCCCAGGATAAAGCACTACAAGTGAATGTTCTAAATAAATAAGCCTGAGCATAATAATATTTTAATATCTATATTTGGGAGGGTTAATTTCCCACAACCTTGCAATGCTTCTTTTTCTTATTTAGGTTTTTATTCCTAATCATGAACATACCTCTTCAATCCAGCTAGACTTGGAGAGAATAAGGAAAACAAGGGGCCTGAAGACCCGCAGTAAGAACACGGCCCATTGTGAGCAGATGGGTTGGAAGGGAGCTCTGCGGAGCTGCCAAAGGAAGGGCCTGGTGGTTATGATGCACACAAGTCAATAGTATCAGAATTATTCATTGTGGACCATGATGGTCTTGGTGGTCTCACTTCTGCTCTTCCTAAAGTGCAGCTGTATCTCCGCAATGTCCGTGCCCTCTTTCATCTTTGTGAAGGACCGCTTGCTTGTTGTCCATTCAACCGCTCAGCCTTCATAGTGCAGGGGACTATCAGGAACCATCTGGGCTTGGATCAGCGTTTGCTTGCTTCAGGATAAAGTTCTCATTGCATTTATCCTGGTAGATGAACTTGCCAGAAAAACCATTTTGGCATGTGAGCTCACCACCCTGGCATATGAATCCTGGAATAACTGACAAAAGAAACTGCTTGACCCAAACCCTTTGTTGCCAGTGTTTGGAATATAAAAGTTTCTACTGTCTGCAACTTTGCAAACAGCTAGAAGGAGATGTGGCCCAAGGGTTCACCATCAGAGGCCATGTCAGTGAGCAGGGAGAGGTTGACCATGACTGACAGCAAGCAGATACAGAGAACAGTCGCATCCACAAAGCCTCGCGTAAGCTTTCACCAGTGACTTGCATTTTATTTGTTCCAGATAAAGATTTAATTCAGTAGAATTGATTTTGGCTTTTGATGCATGTCCAGATGCATTCTCCCTCTCCCTCCCCATCCCCATCCCTCTCCTCCTTTCCCTCTCTCTTTTGTTCCTCTCCCTCTTTGTTCCTCTCCCTCCCTCTCTCTCCCCCCCTCTCTCCCCTCTCTCTTGCCCCCTTCTCCCTCTTCCTCTTCCTCTTCCTCCCTCCCTCTCTCTCTCTTTCTCTCTTTCTCTCTCTTTCTCTCTCCAGGATCCTAGCAGTAACTTTTCTCATTAGTATAACAAAATACTTGACAGAAGCCACTTAACAGAGAAAAGATTGGGCTGGAGAAATGGCAGAGTTAAGACTGCCTTGCAAGCAGAAGGTCCTGAGTTTGGATCCCAGGTCCCACTTAAAAACACTAGGTGGAAATGGTAGCGGCCTGCACTTCTAATCCTGGTAGGCAGAGCCTGGGAATCCCAGAGTGAAGCCAAAAAGAGGTAGGAGCAATCCAGGATGATGTTGAAGTTACCCTTGGTCCTCTATAGGGACATACAGTACACACACACACACACACACACACACACATGCACACACACTTTAACTACTGGCCATCTCCCCAGCTCTTGAGCCTTATTTTTATTTATTTATTTTTATTTATTCAGTTGTGTGTGTGCACACATGTGTATGTATGTATTCAGTTGTACGTGTGTGCACATGTATGTGCGTGTGTATGTGTGTGTAGAACCACGGACGAATTCGGGAACCACCATGGACCGCCTCCACCTCCTCCTTGTTTACTCTGCCCTGGGATTCACAGGCTCCGCCCACCAGGACCAGAAACGCAGGCCGCCCCTGCTTCCGCCTGGCGTCTATATGTGGGGTCTAGGATCCGAACTCAGGACCCTCCTGCCCTGCAAGGCAGAGGCTTAACCCTTGGGCCACCTCTCCAGCCCCGAGCCTTATTTTTAGAGGGAGGATGCTTCACCCCCTACCCATACCTATTTTGCTGGTGGGTTTCATTTATTTTTTTTCTCTTGTAAGTCCATGAATAGTTTGTGTGTGACATCACCAAGGGCCACCTTTGAGGTTGGAAAATTACTTTCCTTATTATTGGCTCCCTTCCCAGGTATCGTTGTCCCCTGGAGAAAGGAGCTTCACCCAATGTTAACAGTCACATCCTGAATGTCTTCAATCCGTACTCACACACACACACACACACACACACACACACACACACACACACACACACACACACCATGCCATGAGACAGAGCAAAGCTTAGCCTCCTGCCCTTGGCTTGGGCAACTCCATGCCCACCAGAAAGTGAGATATGTATATTGCAACTCTTGTCAATAGTGTTCTCTTTGCAGATCTCTACCTGGAAGGTGAAATCTTCAGAAAACAGGCAATCTTTTCCATCCCATGGCTGGACCTCTTTCATGCTAACCCAGTGAAAGACAGAGATCACATACCCTGGGGGAGAATACTCTGCTTGTGGCCTCTGGCTGCATACACACGTGTGCACGAACAAGGCTATGCACTGGCAGAGATGTGCTGGTGGGAATCACATGTGTTTCTAGGAGCTTCTGCCTGGGCTTAAGTTCCAGCCTATACAAAGTTATGCACAACCTTTTTTGCATGTCTACCTGAGGCTGCGGCAGAGGTGCCTCTGAGTGTGTGTGTGTGTGTGTGTGTGTGTGTGTGTGTGTGTGTGTGTGTGTGTGTAGTGTTCCTTTCACAGCTCACACCTGCACCCACAGGCATGCATACACATACGTCATTTTTTTCTGGTGCCTCCTTGCTTGCTTTGGTTGGGAAAAGAAAGGATGAATGTAGGAAAGGCATGCTGTGCTCTGCATTTTATTTTCAGAGCCTTTGTGTAAACCAAAACAAAAATCTAGTTCTGCCATGAGACACAGATACATTTTATGTTGATTCCATTTCCTCAGACCTTATTGCTGGAGGAGATTACTATCACATTCTGCCATTCGCTCATCCTTTGCATTGAGAGATAAGAGTTTTTCATATTTTTCTTGCCACAGTGTTATTTTGAAAGCAATTTAGAAGAGACTAAAATGTGAATGCTATCCAGATTTTATAAGAAATTACTATTCCTACTATTACTTTTTAAATGTAAAGCACCTTCTAAGCAGGTGATATGGCTCAGCAGGTAAAGTGCCTGCATGCAAAACAGGTAATTTGAGTCCAATTCCCCAGAGCCCACATGGGAAGGAACGAATTTAAAAATCAACCTATAAAAAACATCTTCTGACTTCTTTCACATGTGCTCTCTCTCTCTCTCTCTCTCTCTCTCTCTCTCTCTCTCTCTCTCTCTCTCTTTCTCTCTCTCTCTCTCCCTTTCTTTTTCCTGCCCCCCTTCTTTCTTCCTTTCAAAATACATTAATTTTTTAAAAATGTAAAGCCTTCCAAATTGATTGGGAAATTGATTGTAACATTTGATTTGGTCACGCAGCCAGTATTTTTTTAACTCGTCGGTACGAGGCATGATCGCTAGGTGTCTTGGGAGAGGACACTTCTCTGTCCTTTAACATCTTCTGCTGTGCTTGGAAACCAGACACTGACCGAACACTCTGCTGCAAAGTAGAGCCGTGGATGCCACACTGGCCTGCAGCTCATCCAGCAGAGTGGCAGGAGGAAGCCGCCCTCTGCACCCGAGTCGGAACTAAACGTGGTCAAGAATATAGATACAGAAGCGGTGCAGCGTGTGTGGATTTTGGAAGAGTTTATGGGTGAACAAAAGAAGAGACATGGACTCCACAATGGAAAGACTGGCCACATGCACATGTGTGAGTGGGAGAGAAAGCCTTCTCAACATGCCAAGAAATTTGTAAACACTGGAAAATCATTGATGTATTGTGGTGGTTAGTTTCAGGGATCAACTTGACAAGAACTGAGCCTTTGGGCACATCTAAGGAGCGGTTACTTAGTTAACCCACGCCTCTGATCAAGCATGTAGAAGATTATCTACTGGATGGGACTAAATGGTGGGCGGGACCATTCCCCTTGCAGGGGGTAGGACAAAGAGAGAGCTAGTTGGCAGACTGTCAAGCTAGAACGTACATCTTGGACCTTGCTCCTCTCTCAGCTTTTCCTGTGTATACGCGTGGCCAGTCCCCTCGGTTCCTGATGCACTATCATAACAGAATGTAACCTGAAATTGTAAGTGTGAATAAACATCTCTTGCAGCCCTAAATTGTTTGTGTTGCATATCTATCATAGCAATGGAAGGAACTGAGACTATATTATAGGGAAAGAGAAGGCTCCTCTGTATAGGAAAAGCTCCTCTGTAAATAATTGTGGGGAAACTGGTACCACCACGCAGAAGAATAAAACTGGATTTTCATCTCTCAGTATATAAAAGTCAATTCAATATGCAGTACGGATTCCAGTGTAGACCTGAAACTATGAAACTATTAAAGGATGTCAGAGGAAAAGCTTCAGGGTATTTCCTTCAGCAATGACTTCTTTTGATTTTATTTTAATTATTTGGGAGAAAGGGAGAGGAAGAAGGGAAGGAAAAGAGGGAGGGCGGGAGAGAAAAAGACACACCTACACGCATACTATGGTATACTGGTGGAGGTTAGAGGACGAATTTCCACTACATGGGCTTCAGAGCTGGAACTTGGGTTGCCAAGTCTGTGAGCAGCTGCCTAACACACTGTGCTATTTGACTGGCCCTTCAGCAATGATTTCCCTGGATCTGACCACCAAAGCACGGGCAACAGCAATGAAAACTTGCATATGGGATCATGGCAAACTGCAAAGACATCTGCTCTGCATGGAAAACAATTGGCAGAATGAAGGGGCGATTGGTGAAATGAGAGAAGTGTTTGCAAACTCTTCATCTGGCCTTATGTCAATGTGCAGAGAATATAAGGAGCACACATAGCTCAGTATAGGAAAAAACCCAAATAATCAAAGTTTTAGAATGAGCTAAATATCTAAATATACAGTCCTCTAAAAAACACACGTAGGCACTCAGCAGCTGCGTGAAAGCATGCCTACTGTGGTGCAGCCCAGGGAATAGTGAATCACCTGGCAGCCTGTCCACAGGAGTGGCATTGAGAAGACAGGAATTAACAAGAACGTAGAGAAAGAGCAATGCTCATGCACTATGATTGTGATGATAATTAGTCCAGCCACCAAGGAGGTATTCCCCGGAAATCTAACATTAGAACCACTGTACAATGTAGTGCTTTCTCTGCTGTATCATGTGGCCTTTTCTGGGGCGACAAGAGCAAATGTCTGTTCACCCCAGGTAGGGCACCGATGACTGAGCAAAGAGACCAGTTCCCTCAAGTCTAGCATGGTGAGCCAGGGAGATTCCTGGGGCTCCTTGCAGGAGCGTAGGGATTCAAGGCAGCCGCATGATCAGACAGTCCATCTGAGCATGGGCAAAGCCCCCTGCCCAGCGGCGGGCATCCCCACCCAGGAGCTTCCTCGTCCCCAGAGGTAGTTGGTTGTTGATACAACCTCAGTGCAGATCTCCAGAACTTAAACTTTCTGAGTTTCTCAAACTTGGTAAGTTTCATAACCCTACTTAGTATCATTAGCCTATTTGGTAAATTTCATAATCTTATTTGGTAAGTTTCGATAGCCTACTTGGTAAGTTTCATAAGCTTCCCTGGTGGCACAGGGCTGAAATCCCAGTTATTCAACAGTCTGGAAGAGGAGGATTACAACCTCAAGGTCTGTTGGGGTCACAGAGTGAACTCAAGGCCACCTTAGGTTACTAAATGCAACTCTACTTCAAAATAAAAGCAAAGACAAAGTGGGGATGGAGCTCATGATAACTTCTGGGTTCGAATTTGCGCATATCAGGAATTAAAGTTTGTTTAACCAAAAGCCCTCATTTACAGTTAAAAGATGAACTAAAATAGTCATGATCAAAGAATCAACATCCAGAATCTATAAAGCACTCCAATAATCTGCTAAAATATAAATAATCTGATAGTGAAGTGCACCAGAGACTTTCAGCATGCATCTCATAGAGGAGAGTCAAATGACTAGCTAAGCAGATGGGAACACACGTGTGCACATGTGCCTGTATGCATGCGGAGGTCAAAGGACAACCTCACATGTCTTCCTCGAGTGTTGTCCTCTTCTTTTTCTTCTCAGAGATGGTCTCTCGCTGGCTAGGCTGGCCACCGAGCCAAAGGGATCCTCCTATCTCTGCTTCCCCGTTACTAGGGTTACAAACATGTGCTGCCACACCCAGGTTCCGAGTATGGAGTTTGTCCTCATGCTTGTAAGGCAAGGGCTTTACCAACTGAGGGGGTTTCCCCAGTCCACATATCCACATGGGAGGGGAAAGACCTCAAGACACATCACACCTCCCTGAAAGACTGATGAAGGCTGATGCAGATGGGAAGAAATGGAATTGCTCTCCTCAGTGGTACACTCCCTGATGTAAGATTCAAACTCCAGCTAGCACTCAGGCATATGAGACCAAAGGCAAACCAGATGAAACCTGGTGGGCCACAAATGTGAAAAGACTTGAAAATAGGAGGGAGTCTGGCAGGGGGGAAGAAGAGTTGTAATGGGAAGAAGAGGGGGGATAGGATTGGGGATTAAAGTGTAAAACCTCAGAAGTTTAGCGTATTCATGTATGATACACAAAGAGAATTAAATAAAAGATTTAAAATGCAGCTCAGTATTGATGATATATTTAGAGTTACATGGATACGTTTGTAAAACTTAAAGAAAATTAAGGGATTGTATAAATGTCAAGACAATGGGTACTTTTTGGGGACATGGAAAGGGTAATATGAGGAAAGGAACGTGAGATGTTCATAATGTCCCAGGACTATAGAGACCAGCCATTAGCATCCTTTGCTTTGTTCATCATAACATGAATTTTACAGTCAGTGGTAATCAAATAAAAATAATGGATGAGCTTGTTGACTTCACTTCACTCCAATTTTCCTCTGCTCCTCTGAAACCTCCCTTCCAACCTTCAGTCCCCTGTGGACATGGGGTTCCTTCAGGCACAGGTCTTGAACTTACAGAAGCCAGGAGTTTGGGTCTGTGTGGGTCAGGATAAAGCCTCCCCTACACGCTTCTATTCATTCTGACCACAAATTAACTTATTACTTTCTTGTATAATAGTCTATGGGAAGTACTTAAGTGTGTGGGTGGGCCATGTTTACCTCTATCATGGTTAAAATTAATTGTCAGCCTATCACCCACACTAAGATTGGTTTCTGGGCATGCCTGTGAGGGGCTGGCTTTATTGCATAATCAATATGGAAAGACCCAGACCATTATGGGTAGTACCATTCTCTGGGCTTGGGTTTAAAAGGTATACAAAGAGCAAGCCGAGCACAGGTTAGCTAGGAAACAAGCATCGGTCCTTGCCTTCTGCTACTGCTATACACGAGATGTGACCAGTTTCTTCAAGTTCCTGCCGCCGCAACTTCCCTGCAAAGATGGGCTATAACCTGAACTGTGAGTCAGTGCAACCCCTCCCCTGAGCAGCTCGAGTGACTTATTTGGTTGTTTATGATTTTAAGTTAGCGGAGCATACAGAAACGCTTCATTCTCTCTCTCTCTCTCTCTCTCTCTCTCTCTCTCTCTGTCTCTCTCTGTCTCTCTGTCTCTCTCTCTCTCTCTCTCTCTCACACACACACACACACACACACACCTTCATCCTGCTTTAGTTCAAAGCAGAAAAAATGGAGGCAATTGGGGAGGTGGGCAGGAGTTTTATGAGTCTGCACTAGAAGAGAGAGCCATTCTGTTTTGTTTTTTTTGTTGTTGTTGTTGTTGTTGTTGTTTATGCTCCTTTGTGGAAAAATTCCTCACAGAAGTACACGCAAATGCTACAGATGTGCTCCATGAAGACTGGATTTTGCTTGCCCAAGTCTCACACCTGAATCTGCAACCACAGAATTCAGTGTATGAACATCAGCCTCATCTCCTCCCAATTGTCGACCTTTTTCTCCAACTGAGCAGGCGCTACCTCTGCACAGGGAAAAATTGCTGTCACATGGGAAGAGGTGGATGCCCAGTCCTGCCAAGAATGCTCTTATTTCTGGATCATCCTTCCTCTAAGATGTTTTGAATGCTAAGGACTTGGTCGAACTCCCCCAAGACTCCCAAAGTCCCCCAGTGTCTCATGTTTAGCACAAGCTCATCTCGTGCAGCAAATGCCTTTGAAGCCAAAGTCACCTTCATCTTCTGCCATCTCTCCAGGAAGCTGCCTTCATTTAAAGTTGACCTGAATCTCTTTTCCCACCGAGGCATCAATACTGCGAGATGCTCTTCTAAGCCAGGATTTTCCATTGTCTTCAGCAAAGCTGAAGGTTTGCCTATCCTGCCACAGAAAGAACCTTGTACTCATTTCTCAAGTGGGCTGGACCAGTGTGGAGTTGCACCTTTTGGTACTGCTGCTAGAAACTTCTCTGTCCTCACTCTGACCCCAAGAACTTATGAACAGCTTTTATGCACACACCATGCTAAAATATCATAATTGTTCTTTCTTTAATGTATGAGCCAACAAATTATGAAAGCAGAAAATATCCATAAATACCATGCTGAGGTGAGATCTTTGCCCGTAGCCTAACCTGCTTCTTCCCTCTTGTATAATGCTAGCATCCATTTTCTTTTCTACTGGATGGAAATTCAGATCACGTACTAACAGAAACAAGCAAAGCTTCTCTCTATTGATACTCCTGGCTGCTGCAGGCCGGCTGAATCCAAATCAGGAGAAAGCGATGTAAATGCAAAGCATGCAAATCTTTTTTTTTCAACTTCTCTACTTTTTTTATCCCAGATAATTTTCTAATGGAATCATTCTCAATAAATCATCAATCTGGCCGTTCCTTTGTAGAAAGATGCTTCGCACCTCCTGCACCTGCCCAAGGCCAAGGCCACAGCTGGGGTCTACATTCTTGTGTGCAGCGTCTCCCACCCATCCTGGGAGATGCTCCCTGCAGTGATGTCCCTAACATGCCTCCCCCTCAAATTTGTAGTAGCTCACAACTGCTTCCACAGAATTGAGGGCGGTAGAATTTGGCAGCATTTGGCATGTCAGAAACTCTTCATTCTGATGTTGCCCTGAACACTTCAGATGGAGAACTGTACTTAATTATGCCAAAAAAGCCTACAATGCAGGTATTTAGTTACCTTTTGTTGCAGAAGTGACAACCAAGGCTCAGCCTCTGTTTCCGAAGATCACTCGCATGATACCTTGGCCTACTCAGGGTGCCATAGCAACTTGCCACAGCCCGAAAAGCCTTAAAATGTATCCAGCTCTGGGAAGTTTGGGGTGAGAGTGTTGGCAGACTCAGCATCTAGTGGGGCTCTCCTCCTCCTCTTCTTGCTGTGTCTTCATTTGGCACATGACTAGTTACCTGGCTTCCTACAAGGTGCTAATCACATCACAAGGGCCTCATGCTCATGACCTTATCTAACACTAATTACCTGCCCAAGGTTGCATTTCCAAGTCCCAGTATATCAGGAGTTAGGGTTTTACCATGGTGTTGGGAGAAGGGCAGAAACATTCAGGCGATACAGGTGGGAGAGACAGGTGTTCAATCTGGCTCCTTCCTCCACTTTCGGAAACTCTAGCCTCAGCAGCCTGTCACGGTTTGGATGAAATTGTCCTCCACAGGTGCATGTGTTTGAATCTTTACTTGTTGTTTGGGAAGGTCATGGCACCTTCAGGGGCAGGGGAGTTGGAGTCTTGTTGGAGGAAGGCACTGTTCGCTCCAAGGCACACATTCTCAGTGTCAGGCTATCTTGATGGGAGTAGTGCACTCCCAGAAGCTGAAACGCATGTGACAGTCAGAGGCAATGTGCAGCGCTCCCGTCTCACTTGCCACTTAATATCTGAAGCTCCTACCAGGCAAAAAAATCAAGGAGGACCGGAAGTTGTGTCTCTCAAGAAACAAACACAGGGTCGTCTCTGCGCCCTCAACTAAGGAAATCCTAATTCCTTTCATTAATCCTACTTTGGATTGAATATTCATACCCCTCCTCCATCCATATGTTGAAATCCTAATTCCCTATGAGATATTATTAATAGTGGAGGCTATGGGGGAGGTAATTAGATTGATGAAGTCTTAAGGGTGCGCCTCCTAGTGAAGTTCGCACTCTTATAAGAAAAGGACACCAAGCCTCCTTTCTGTGTCATGGGAAGACAGAGGGAGGTGGCCATCTGCCAGCCAGGAAGGAAATCTGTCTGTGGCTTGATCTCGAACTTCAGACTACAAAACTGACAAACAGGTACATGTTGTTTCATGCCACCTGGTCATGGTACTTTGTCACACAACCCTAGCTGACTAAGGCAGGTTACTTGCCGCCCACTCAAGCCCAGTTGGCTTCTTCTCCAAGGCTTCTATCCTGTGGACAAAACTCTTCTGTGATGACCGATTGCCATTTTGTCTGAGGTTGTACCTCAGTGGAACCCCTTTCTGTCTTGAGACTGTACCTCCTGCTACAGCGTGGCTCGTGTCACCAACGGTGAACCCGAAGACTGGCAGAGCCCTGAGCTGTAGATGGCGTCACAGGAAGCGCACTGGGTCTCTGTCTTGCTTTCCTCCTCCCCCTAGAACTGTTGATCTCAGGCTGATCTGGACGAGATAGCGACTGGAGGAAGCTGGTGTTAAACCTGTTCTAAGATGGGAAGACCCCCCACCCACTGCCACCCCTGTCAAAGCTGTAGGTGCTGAAGCCTGCCTCACCCCTACCCTGGAATGCTGATCGCTCTGCAAAGCTCTGGAGTAATAAATATCTGCTTATTGGCATTCGAAGATGCTTTTCAAAGTATTTTTCAAAGTCCAGTTCTGTCTGGGGTTTTTAATTAACTTAAATGCTTATTAAAGCCTGCTGAGTCAGTTTTCTGAATGCCAAGTGAGAGTTTTTGAGGTTAAAAACAAAAAGCAGTAATTTAAGAAAAAATGCCCATTCAGAGACATATACCAAGGTTACTCATCATCCTGTGACAAGTTTCGGAATAAAGATGAGAGATGCTCAGAAAGGGACTGGAGACCATATTCTTCATGGAGACCATTAAAAAAAATAATTGAACTACTGGGGATCTAGTTCGCAGTGGAACAAAAACTTTATGACTATAAGAACTTTAATTCCTGTGGCAGGAAAATATGGTTGCTCCTACCCTGACATTCCAGAAAATTTTTGACTGACACAGTCACCCAAAGGGTCTTGGGTTTGATCTATGTTTTGATAAAGAGCTCACTCTCAGTGTGAGAAGTGGTTACCATTTGTTCATTCAATGGCTTAAGAAGCATTCATGGAACACATGCTGTGTACCAAGCATTGAGTTCCTCGCTGGGGCTATCAAAACGATGTGGAGGATGCTGGTTTTGAAGAACAATTCCTACATGGATATGAAGGAAAGTTTTCAGCGCATGAAGGAAAATAACCGTGAAGCCCATAGAAACTGCGAGTGAGAACACACAGGAGCAGATGGGTGCATTTGTTACCTCCATCACAAGGATGGTATGACAGTATATATCCAAACACATGAATGCGTTCAGCACATGTAGGTTTTGTGTATATTGTTTACACCTGGATAAAGTAAGCAAGGAAGCTTTCATTGTGAGCAAACACTCATGAATTGTGGGAGGCAAGATCTTGGCCCTGCCCCAGCACATCCATCTGACAGTTCATAAAGCACAAGAAGTGGTCACAGTCTGGAGTTATGGTGGGAAGGTTCAGCACCATGGAGACCCGCAGCAGGAGTTGTCCTGGCCTGGGATGGGGGAGTGGAGAGAGACTATAATTCACGAATCACAAACTGACTCATACAGCTATCACTGACAAGCAGAACAACTTCCACAGACTTCTGCTGGGGGGATCAATTTTTTTCATAACACCATTTTATTTATACATGAGGATCCCCTCATTCCTAGTCACTGTCCCCTGAAAGCTGTGTTTTTCCAGATTCCCAGATACTACGGTTGAACAAAGAGGATTCAAGAAGGGCAGACAAAATGCAAAAAAGAGTTCCATTCTCTGTGGATGCTAAACTTTCTGCATGGGTGAAGCTGCAGCTGTGACGAACCCCAAGCTGCTTCCAAAATCATGTATCTCCTATTGCACCCTGGGAAGAAAATACTAATACATCAGGGGAAGAAGCAAAAGACTTGATTGTTTTAAAACCTTGAGCCTGCACAATTTCTCACGATAGCATGAATTCAGTTTAATAACTAAACAAAGGAAATAATATTGTTAAGGGAATGTCAGCCATGTTTCCTGCTTAAACCTACAAGCACAAGAAAAAGTCCTAAATTTATTTGGACTCGCTCACATACAAGCCCTGAATGGAAATCAGATTAATTGACAAGTCAATGACTCCGACATCATGTCTTATATAATAATCACTCTGCTAGAGTTTGGTAATTTATAAGTTGTAACC
This sequence comes from Typhlomys cinereus, assembly GCA_023101885.1. NCBI lineage: Eukaryota > Metazoa > Chordata > Mammalia > Rodentia > Platacanthomyidae > Typhlomys > Typhlomys cinereus. The sequence goes on along the minus strand of JALPQD010000414.1, from coordinate 966,081 downwards.
CTACGCATGACAATAAAAAGAATTAACTCCACATAAATTGTCTAGATAGATGGGCTCAAGGGACAGAGCCTGCCCACCGAGGGACGGCTAAAGCAAGAACTAATGTTGAGCAGATCTGAGTCATACCAGAGTTAATGCTCCTGGGCTGGGTGATGTTTAGTCATCCACTGGACACAGATGCACATTAACACCAGCGTGGTAATTAAACATGTTTCCTGGGTAGGGGTGACACCTCTAAGCACAGTATGAAACAGCCTCCTCTGTATTCTGCACAGGTTTTCTTCCATCCTGCATTTAGCCTTTAGTCACAGGAGAGATTGATATTTCCTGCAAAGAGCCCAGAGTCAGAAGATCTATATTCTGGTCTCAAGACTCCTGCAAGTTAACTATTTCACCTTAGGAAAAAAAAATCATAATCAGTTCTAAGCCTTACTTCAGTTTGCATGTCTGCAAAATGAAGATAATGTGTAAGGCAAGATTGGAAAAGGAAAGATACTCAAGCATAAGTAGGCACATGCCGGGAAATGATCTTTACTGAGGTGAAGGTGCAATATCCAAGGAGTCCACATATAAACATTGTTACATATCATAACAAGGCATACTGGATTGAAGATCTAAGGGACATTAGAAAGCAAACGAGATTAAAAACATGTGCATGGCGAAGTAGTGTGGCATCTCCATGGTGGTTCCCGAATTCGCCCGTGGTGCAGATTATTCATTTATTACAGAAGTCTATATTCCATGCATGTACATGGCTTTTAGAAAACCACAACCATTCAAAGGAAGTGGCCATTTGGTAGCTTATCTGGTGAACATGTGCTGAGTCACTTCTCTGCACAAAGCAATCAATAAAGAAGGATGATAAATGGGATCCTCCCAGGAGAGCTGAACACGTGGACTGATAAGAGCTGCTTTGTCGCTGAACCCTGCCATGGGGAATGAAATATGAAGTCATACCTCAAAGTCATGTGCAATGACTCCACTCATAAATTCCAGGAGGAGCAACAGGAGACAGAAACAGTGTAACACCATTAATTTGGAGCAAGTAGATAATTTTGACAATGGAGTTTTGTGTCCGTTAAGCATTTGTTTTTAGAAGGTAGACATTGCTCTATGCTAATATTCAGCATAACTATTCTTGTGTTCATCAGGTGGGATGTTTTGTCAATCATAATTTGGCAAGACACTACTCCATCTGATTTTTCTTTCCAGCGTTTCTATTCTTGTTTGGTCCTCTTGACTCATTAGACCCTTCTGGGGTCTTGATGGTCTCCGTTGCTATGAAGACAAGAAGGATTTTCCCAGATTTCTAGATTTCTGGTGTCTCTACAGAAGTGTGAAGTGTTGCAACCCCTATAGGATTCCTTGGCTAGCTTCAGCAGGGAAAAGTAACTCTTAAGCCTGGAAAGATGGAAAGTTGAAGCATCTTCTGAAATTGGCCACTCATTGTGATCCTTCTTCTAGCTAATCTACCCACCTTTTTGTGTTTGGGTCAGCTGACTTATACTAAATGACTTTATACTTACAGCTTTGACAAACAAGGAGAAATGAATCATCCCCTTCAAACCACACAACCAAAGATAGCACAGATCATGGGAATTACCCCTATTATCAATAAGGAAATGAAGTTGGTAACTACGAAGTTCCCAAGAAAGAAATCTTCAGGCTCTGATGATTTCCTGTAGAGAATTCACAAAACATTTTTTTTTAAAAGTTAACATCAATTTTACACAGCATCTCCTAGAAAATAAGCAGAGGACAGAAAGACCTTCCCATTCATTGTTTGAGGCAACTATTTTTATCCTAAAACTCAAAGAGACAGCATAAAAAGTGAAACTATGAAACAATATCTCTCACGAGCTAAGCTGCAAAAAAATCTCTAACATAGTTATTAGTGAATAACTTTAGTAATGTACAAAGGAAGTCAATAATATGAAATGATCATTTTTATCTCAGGATTACAAAGATTAGTTCAACAGTTAAAAGCCAACTAACATGATCCACCGTATCAAGTGTGATAAAAAAAATCATATGATCATATCAATTGGGACCGAAGAGTTGCTCAGAGACTGCACAGCCGCTTCGACAAGATGAAGGGCACTCAAGAAAATCCACAGCTGTAATCACACTTATGGAGCAAGGATGAATGTTTTCCCTCGAGTATCAGGAGAAAGCAGGGATTTCCCACCTGTTTTAATGTAGTACTAAGATTTGGCTACTGACATTATGTAAGAAAAATAAATTCCAGTTTCAAGTAATTGGAATAAAAAAAACCTGTATTTGCAGATGACATAATTGTCCATGTGGGAAATTCCAAGAGATCAGCAAGGTATCAACATGTTAGATGGACAGAAGCCAATCCTATTTATACTAACTACAATAAACACGCAGACACTGACATTAAAAAGGCCATACATGTTTAATAAATAAAAAAGACCATATGTGCAATCACTTTAGAAAGAAAATATGTATCTGTACACTTAACAAAACATGTACAGACCTACATGTAGACAATGTAAAAATGAGAGTGAATGAGAGAGAAAAAAATCTCAGCACCCTCTATAATTTAAAAAAAATTCCCAGAAGACATTGGAAAGATATTTTGAGTTTGAAATGTAACATAGCAAAATTAACAGTTTTACTCAAATTATCTAATACAATTGCTATCAAAAATTCCAACAAGGATTTTTATAGATATAGACAAGCTTATTCTAATATTGATGAATAAAGGCTTATATTCTAAAACAGTCTCAACATCATTCACTAGGAACAAAATATAGGATTCACTTTACACAGTATGAAGACATACCACAGCAGTCTAAACCACTAATGCATAGTAGAGTCTGCCCAGGGACAGACACAGATATGAGTGAGATGAAGCAGAACATGCAGACGTATTTACCTGAGCTTTGACATACAGCTGAAGCAGTTTAGAGGAGAAATGGTGGATTATTTTCAGCAACAGGCGCAGAGTGATCAAACATCTGTAAGCAAACAACACGAACATCAACCTCCACTTCCACCTAATATCTTATATAAAACCTCATGTAAAAATGAATTAGGGACAAAAGGTAAAATTCTTGGAAGTCAAATAGAAGAAAATCCTTGGAATCTAAGACTAAAAGACCTTGGCACAAAAAGCATAATCTATGGGAGGGAAAATTGATAAATTGCATTTTATCAAAATCAAATTCTTTTGCTGAATAAACACATGGAAATGAAAAAAAACTAGCTATGTTGGGAGAAAACAATACATATTGCATATGTTATATGTAATAACATTAAAAAGATTCATATTCAGAACACATTTTCAAAACTAACAGTGAAAAAATCCAGTTAGAAAGCAGATAAAACACATGAGCACCAAAGAGAATATTCAGCCCATGAAAAACTCAACTCATTGGTTACCACAGAAATGCAAAGTGAGACCACAATGCAATGTCACTGTGTACTATCCAATGGCTAATGTAAAAAACAAACGTGATTACTGGCAGAGGTCAAAAAAGCTATTCCCTTGCACATTGCTGATGGGAATGTAGACTAGTACAGCCATGCTAGAAATCAGGTTGGCAGTTTCCTACAAAATCAAAATTACCATGTGACCCAGCAGTGGCAGCTCCAGGCAATGGTCCTAGAGATATGAAAAAAAAATGTTTGTACAAAACCTGTACACCAATGTTTATAGCAGTTTATTTCTAATAGTCTCAAAATGGAATAAGTCCACTTGTCATCAGTGGAGCCATTGTGACATCAAGTGCAGAATATCCTTTCCATGGTACTCTGCTCAACAATAAGAGAATAAACTGTTGCTAAACAAGGTAGAAAATCTCCAATCAAGTGTAGGTACACCCAGAGTAGAAAGTGGAGTGCAATTCAAAATCTTACATATAAGCTGTCGAGATGACTCGGTGAGTAAAAGCTCTGCACATAAACCTGGCCACGTGTTTAAGCCCTGGAGTATACGGTAGAAAAAGAACAAACTTCCTCAATGTGCCCGCTGACCTCCACACGTGTACTATGTATGATATGTATGTACCTGCTCTTTCTCCCTCTCCCCCCCCTAGGAACTCCCCCAGGAATTAAAGATAAAAATTTTTTGACTAAAGTTTCAAAACCTTACAATTGATGTCATATTTTTTGAAATGGTAACCTTTTAAAAATGGGCATATGACCAGAGGTTATAATCATCTGAGATGAGGGCAGGAATGGGGTGTCAGGGACAAAGTGAGTATAGATAGGAAAGAGCAACATGAAGTGTCTTCTTGGTGAAAGTTGATTACTGTTTATATAGTAGTTGTGGAAACACGGACATAAATAGGTGTCCAAATGTGGAGAACATGTGCACAAGTGACACAGGGAAATGTATGATCAGAGAATCTCATCACTTCGTCTTTTGTCAGGCATCTTTTGCCATGATTTTGAAGAATGTGACCACTGTAGAAAACTGGGTAAAGTGGAACTGGGGCATCGGTATGGTTGCTTACAATTGTGGGTAAATCTACAAGTGGCATTCAATGTTTTCCAGCAAGATCTTGATCTTGGACCTGTATGCCATCAGTGTTTAGAGCTTCACCTATGTCCAGCCAGCTTTGACTGTGTCCACCCTTCTGAAATGACCTCAGGAGACATCATCACAGCGACTTTCTAATGAGCACACCTGAAATCTGGTAACACTGTGTGGGAGTGTTTGTGAAGTCTGTTTCTGAGGACGCTGTGAACAATTTAATGAGTCCTTAGCTTTGCCTCTTTCCAAAATGCTACAATAAGAAAAGGAAGCGGAGGCAGGAGAAAATTGCCCATAATAAATGTGCACATATAAGCTTTTCCAAACGCAAATGTCAGGTAGCTTTTTATTTCTAGAATGAAATCAGGCAGTACATTGATGGAAGAACCTGTGTTGTTGGTGCAGAAGGAATTGATATGTTCAACCATGAATTTTAAATCATTGTAACTGGACTCAAACACATATGTATTCATCAAAATAAGAGTCATCAACATATTTTTTGTCCACAAGAAATGTTTATCCTTGTAGCATAAATCCGTGATTTGGGAGTCAATGGTCTCTCAGAAAATGCTGTCCGGTAATAAAGAGTTTTCCTTGCAGGAAGTTGTCAAGATGCTCGGAGAAGTGCAGTCACTTGGCAACAGGTCTGGCAAAAATGGTGAATGAGGCATAACCTCTCTCAACTTTTGAAGCATTGGTTGTGTGACGTGTAGTCAGGTGTCACTGTGGAGAGTGTGGCCCTTACGCTTGACCAGTGCTGGCTGCAGGCCACACAGTGATCCATGCATCTCACCCATCCGCTGAGCAAACTTTTCACATGAAATGGGTCACAACAATTCAGGAAGTGGGGTGAACCAGCCCAGCCGTGACCATGACCTTCTTTTGGGAAGAGTTTTTTCCTGCTCCGCTGAGCTGGATATTCCCAGTTGTCACATACAATCCATTTTTTTGTTGTTACATCTGATTTGGGAATGGCTTGTGGTTGTTGCATAAAATAAGAAAAGTCCAAAGCAATGAGTTTTTTTTTAAATTTTTGGTCAGCTCATGAGGCACCCGCTTACCAATCTTTTTCTTTTTCTTTTTCTTTTTTTTACATTTTTTATTATTATTTCAGCTCATACAAACTTAATAGGTACACCAGTTCCCTCCCTCCCTCCTCCTCCCCCCAAACTCCCTGCTCTCCCTCCCCTTACCCCTCCCGCCCCATCCCCCCGTGCCTCCCGCCCCAATTCCCAGAGTCCTTTCTTGTGCATGCCTGACTCTCCTCTGGGCCTCCTCTCCAACGTACAAGGACCTAGTGGCATTTCCCTGAACCCTTTCCTGTGTTCCCCTTAAGCATAGGAACACTACTGTGACTGTCAATCTCTTGCTTCCAGGGATCTTGGTGTTTTTAGCAGATGCTAAATAGTGAGGTCAATAATGTGTTGGACATTGCGCCGGGCATGCAAAGTCCAATTATGATTGCTTCGGCCCTAACTTGTGTGGAGTATCTTGCAAATCATTGCTCCTCCCATCCTTTTGCTCTTACACTCTTACCGCCCCCTCTTCCACAAATGTCCCTGAGCTTCAGGATGGGGAGAGATTAGGCTGGCCTAGTTCTAGGTGGTTGATATAGAGTCTCTGAAGTTGTGGATAGTGGTTCGTTGATTTTCTTTTGCAGTTTTGTTGCTCCTGCAATGCCCTTCACTCCATCGTGATGGGCATTGTATGTCACCCCCTGGCCAGAGACAGAAAGCTGTTAAACTGGAGTCTTATTATAAGAGCACATTCAAGGGTAGATGTAATACTTATACCCAAAAGTGGAATTGCAGGGTCATATGGCATTTGGCAATGGGACCCGTCAATCACCCATTTGCAAAATGGTTACTTTTTAATCTGCCGGACTATATGCCCTCCCCTTCTGGTGAGTTCATACCCCCTTAGTTGTAAATGATCAGGAACGAATTGTGAACTTAACCAGGTGTCACATTACTTTCTTGCAGTCCTTGATGGAGGCCTATTTTCTCTACTGTAACATTGTCGCTTCTCTCCTTGTTTCTGGTGTGTTCATCCCTCTAGATTCTTTCCAACACCGCCTGATTGTCCAGTGCCCCAAGCACGGTTGATTGTTTGAGAATCTCAACTCGTCTCTGTCAACTTCTGCTGACACTACGTTCATGTCACTGCTCTGTTTTATTCACCAAACTTTTTGAACCACCACCAATACTTACATTCATTTGCTATTCCTGGGCCAAATGGGTTGTCAATGTTGCAAGCGGTCTCCACTGACTTATTACCTGTGTTTAAGGGGGAGGGTGGCTCATTATGTTTTTATTTGAGTAGGGTGGTCATGTGAAGTAATGAGCCACAACATGCTTTGCTGCTTTCCCAGTATGTCTGAAGCAAATAGCATCTATTAACGGTTTTGAACTTGAAAGAGAAAATTGCCTTTGACCAGACCTCATTTACATAGTGTAAAATAAATATAAAATAACAAAAAACAAAAGGTGAGAAATGAATATTGAATGGAGTGTAATACAACCACGTTTATTTAAGAATGTATTCCAGTATTAAAAAGCAAATTTCAATGATGCAAATAACATTTACTTTCACAAAGCTCTGCATGTCCTGACAGCCCTTCATGTTCCATGAATACTCTCTGCAGTATCATTTGTATGTCCATGTAATCTATCAACTTAAGCTAATAGAGTTATCTCTGCCAATCCCTTGCTTAGAAAGGGTTGTTGATGGGTTTAACTGTATTAGATGTGTGCTGGCCAATTTCTGTGATTACTATCCTGAGATATATTCTTTTTAGGCACTCCGAATTATTTCCAATTTTATCAAAAATGGTAGTAAGAGTTCATTTCCCCAAAGTTTTGCGATTTTTAGAGCTGTCACTAAAAAAGAAAAAAAATCTTCAATGATTTAAAAGAAGGATAGACAGAGATTTCTCATTGTAGATTCAATACACATTTCTTTGTTTACTAAGTGAAAGCGAGCTTTGAGATGTGCCTTCTTCAGCTCACTCAGGCATGAGAACTGAGGTTAGCAAGGCAATGTGGACTTATGGATAAAAAATAAGGAATCGAACAATAAGAAAACTTTCCATAAATAATAATCAACACCAAAGTCTAAATGGATGAGAAATAGTAACAGAATTATCATTGATCAGTGCTCAGCGTCTCAAGAGAGGTAAGTCTGAATACTAGAAAGAGAAACTAGACAGGAATAGTTATTAAAATAGAAATTAAGTAGACGCCCAAAGACTTAAGAAATATGGAATTAATACTTCAAAGTGAAGATGAAGTGAATTTCTTTCTTTTCAATTTTTCAAAAAGTTATTTTTAGGTTTTTTTTTGTGTGTATGTGTCTGTGTGTCTGTCTGTGTGTATTAGAAGGCACTATGTTGCCTGTGGAGACCCAAGGGTGACTTCAGATATCATTCTGGATTGCTTCTACTGCCTTTTTACATCACTCTGGAATTTCCTAGGCTCTGCCTTCCAGAGCCAGAAGTGCAGGCTGCCACTATTTCAGTCTGGCATTTTTAAGTGGGATTCAGAATCTGAACTCAGGTCCTTCTGCTTGCAAAGCAGAATCTTAACCCCTGAGCCATCTCTCCACCCTGAGGTGGATTTCTTAAAGGATACAATCAAAGGAGGAATTAGTAAGTTGGAGGTTCAGGTCAAGAAAGTCTCCCAAAAGTACTGCAGAGGAATAAAAAATTGTAAGTATAGTACAAAGTCGAGTTGTCTTAAAAATTAAAAATACTAACATCAATGTTCAAAGGACTCCAGTAGAAAGAGAAAAAATAAAAAGAACTATTTAAAGCACCAGCGCTGAAGAACAGCCTATAATTTAAGAAAAACAAAAGATTTCAGCATATCAAGTCTCAAAAAGACTATAAAATAGTAACAGAATTATCATTGATCAGTGTTCAGCATCTCGAGAGAGGGAAGTTTGAATACTAATAAGAGAAACCAGACAGGATTAGTTATTACAAAATTAACTAGAAGCCCAAAGACTTAAGAAATATGAAATTAATACTTCAAAGTGAAGATGAAGTGAATTTCTTTCTTTTTAACTTTTCAAAAAGTTCATTTTAGTTTTGTGTGTGTGTGTGAGTGTGTGTGTGTGTGTGTGTGTGTGTGTGTGTGTGTGTGTGCGTCTGTCTGTCTGTCTGTATGTATGTATATATGTATGTATGTATTAGAGGGTACTATGTATGCCTATGGAGACCCAAGGGTGACTTCAGATATGATCCTGGATTGCTTCTACTGCCGTTTTACATCACTCTGGAATTTTCTAGGCTCCGTCTTCCAGACAAAGATTGACTTATCTGTTGGGGAAAACGAGACTGACAGGAGCAGATTTGTCTGGAGTTTTTCATTCTGGGAGCAGCCAAGAACAATTCTTGAAGTGATGAAAGAATTTCTACCTTATGATATTTTTATCCATATCAACTGTTTCTTGTGTGCGAGGAAGTCATGAAGCTAGTTTTGGACCTCATGATTTGAGAACACTTACCATTCCATGCCTTTTGAAAACATCTTGAGAAATACTTCCAGGAAAAGTATATGCCATTGTATACATTTGCATATAACCAGTCATAAGTAACAAAAAGGTATAGGACTTAAAATTACAAAAGACCATAAGAGAAAAAGAAAATATTGTATAAATAAAGAATATTTGAATATGATAGGTCAAAGCAGAGAAGTCATTTTTTCTCAAGCTAATTTATAATTACTACTCTAATCAAATTGGATTGTTTAGAAAATATCTAAAACTTATTTAGAAAACTAAGTATTCATTAGAAAGCCAGGATGTTCTCAGAAAATAAAATGCGTGCATAGAAAGTATTTTCCTTCCATATGACAGTATAATTGTTTAAATAGTGTAGGAAAGGCTGTTTTGCCCATAAATGGTATGGAAATATCTAATTAGCCATATGTAAAATGGAAGAGTTCTGTCCCCATGGGAAAGACATGTTCGTTGTGTTTTGACAGACCAATGGATAAATATCCTTTATTTAAAAATAAACAAAAAATTCACAGCTACTTCTGTGAGTAGAATAATGAATATCAGAGATTAGAGGGAACAAGTGGGCAGAGGGAGGACTCTGGTTACAGATACGAGGTCAGAACTGAAAGGATGAAACTCATACTACCTGTCAACCAGTACTGACTAGAGTGTAGCCATCTTAGTTATGTCTTCTTTATTGCAAGGCAGATACCTGACAAAGTCATGGGGGGGGAAGGAAGGAAAGAAGGAAGGGAGGGGAGAATGGAGGGTAATGAGGGAGGAAAAAGAAGAGAGAAGAAGGGAAGAGGGAGGAAGGAAAGAAGGTACGGAGGGAAGGAGGGAAGAGGAAGGGAGGAAGGGAAAAGGGAGGAAAGAGGATAAGAAGGAAGGAAGGCGGGAGGGAAGAGGAAGGGAGGAAGGGAAGAGGAAGAGAGAGAGGGAAGAGGGAGGGAGGAAAGAGGATAAAGAGGGAGGAAGGAGGGTAAGGAAGAAGGAAGGGAGGAGGGAGGCAGGGTGGGTTACTTTGGATCATAATCTGAAGGTACAGCCCAGCAGGAGCCGAAGACCACAGGAGCACAAGGCAGCTGCTCACGTTGCCCCCGCAGCCAGGAAGCGGAAAGCAATGAATACCTGCTGTTCAGCTCCCTATCTTCTTTTTATGCCTCCTGGGACTCCAGCCACCCATGGTGAGGGTGGGTCCTCTCCCCTCTGCTAACCTAATCTAGAATATTCCTCATGAACATGCCCACAGATTTGTCTCCTTAATGACTTTAGATCTTGTTAAGTGACAGTGGACATGAACCATCCCAACAATGAATCTCAAAATCACTAACAGAGTATTTTAAATGTTCTCTAATTAGTCTGGATCGAACATTCCACAATGATCACATTTATCAAAACATCACATTCTAGCCCCTGGATATATGCAATTGTTATTTCCCAATTTTAAAAAAGAAACATTAAAAAGAAAACCAACAAAGCTTTTCAAATTCCATAATAAGTCTGAACTCAAATTTATAAAAAAAAAGGCAGAATGTGAACATGCTACATATGCAAAAATAAGTATAAGAAATATTTTTCAAAATATATAAAATATGAAAATATTCAAACTCTTTAGCAGGCCAAGGGATGCCATTAAAACTAGACACTAGATAAGAAACAGTTTATCTTTCTTCAAGGCAGGTGAGAACAAGCTTGGATGGTTACCTCGTCTTTCTTCAGTCATTCTGTAGCTAAAAGATCTCCCAAGAACACTCTGCATGCTGTTTGCCAGTTTTAGAGCTCCCCTGTCTTGTTGCTAGAGAAGCAGTTTTGCGTAAGTCACCACCTAGTGTGGATTTCTGATGCTTATATTCCACGTTCTATTCGTAGTATATAAGTCAGACATCATCTGATACCCGAACACTCGCTGTGTCCTGAGTTTGCTTCTAATCCTTCCCACGCATCTTCCTCAGTCACGAGAAGTGCTCTCCTTTCGCACTCATGTTTTTGGCCAAGAGATCAGCTTCCTCAACCCCTCCTACAGTCCTGTCCTTGGGCACTCAGTATCTCCTAAGGCATTTTGATGTCTGGCTCAGCTCCTGACCCCCAATATGAGCTGAGATCATTGCTCTCTGCATTTGCGCCAGTGGCTGGCTCCTCAGACTCCTCGGGGCTTCCTATTAAGTCTCTTCTAATTTCCAGACACAGCCGTGCTATTTCCAGTGAAAACACTCTTGAAGATTTCATTTGTCGATGGATCTGGAGGGGAGCTAACATTGTTAGATGTTCAGATGATAAAATTTCCTTGATGAGTGAGATTTTTCAATCTGGAGCAAGCTGTCAAGACTAGAAAACTTCCGCAAGAGAAACTTGGATAAAAGAAACATATTCCCACTGTAACAACATAACTGACTTGCATGTTTTTTTTTTAAGAAAAGGTTTAAGGGATTTGTTTGCATGGGACAGGAGATCAGGAAATTGGCTTGAGATGTATTCAAGCACAGAATGATCTTTTAATATGCATCCATGTGAATTTCTTGGCTTTCTTTTCCTCATCTGTTAAAGGGAGAGATTATCATGACTTTCAAAAAATTATTTTAAATTGTCATGGAATCGTCTCTTTAGGAAGTCCCCCCTCCCCAGCTTGGGTAAGTGTTCTTCTCTGGGTCCCATGGTGCACCATATTATCTCTGATCTAACACACTACGTTTCTCTTGCCAAGGGCTTTGATTCCCCGGCGACAGCTCCCGTGGCTCAGGGAGCCGCTTTGGCTTCAGATCTTCAGGTGCAGTGTGTGATGATGTCTTACTGCTGGCAGACCTGTGTCTTGTAACTGAGACCTTCGTGGAGTGCAGGCTGCATGAGAAAGCAGGGCTGTGTTATTTTCCTCCTTCAATTGAAATTCCAGAAGCCATGCATTCCTCAATGCGGTGATTTATATTGCAGATGGCATATCTCGGAATACATATTTTTTAAAAAATCTCTTAATGGAAATTGCAACCCATGTTTCAGAGCCTTTTCTATTCTGGATTTCAGGGTTGGAAAAAGCTGCTGGCGTCACATCAGTTGTAAGATACACAGTAAGATAAGCTGAGGGCGATGTGTCTTTCTTCATTGTGCTTTTCATGTGCATATGTGTATGAGGTATATGTATGCATGTGTTTGTGTTTGCAGCTGTGTATGTGTGTTCACATATGTGTGGGTGCACATGCACATGAACATGTGCACTGTGAAGGCCTAAGGTTGATATCAGAAATTATTCTTAGTCACTCTTCCACCTTATACTTTTGAGACAGGTTCTCTAATCAGACCCAGAGTTCACTGATAGGGCTGGTCTGGCTAACCGGTTTGCTCTGGGAGTTCCTAGTCTCTGCCTTCTGAGGATGGAATTATAGATACATCTACCCAGAATTTTTATCTGGGATCTGGGAATCTGAACTTCAGTCCTTTGCTTCTGCAGCAAATGCTTTAACCCCTGAGCCATCATCTCAGACCCATAAGTCTCCATTTCAAAGGTCAATTCTTCCCAAGAGAATTTTTAAGATGCCGGATGAAGAATGTACAGACTGCTGTCATTCAGAGACCAGCCCCTTGTGCTTCCAGAAATCCCCATCCAGTTCTGGAGGAATCTCAGACTGACCACTGTGGAACTCCTGTTCCTGGGGACCAGTCACCAGCTCGTCCTCTTTCCCCATCAGAGCACGCAGTTTACTCCCACGTTTAAGGATCAAGAGCTCAAGGGCCAGAATGTGGGCTCAGTGCCTTAGGACCCCAAAGCCAAAGCTCAGTGAGGCCTCTGGGCCTCGCTCATCTGGGGTGGGGCGCATGGCAGACTCAGGCACAGAACTGATGAAGTCATCCAGCCCCTTCAGGGAGCCTTCCGGGTTGCCATGGGAACGGGAGGGTTCTGGGAAGCAGGAGGTGGGATCCTCTGTGTGTCAGTCTGATCCACCACTCCGCCCAGCGAGCACTGGGCTGCTCTCCCAGTGTGTATTTTTTGCATGAGAAGCAGATATTTTAGGTTTCCAGGGGCGGCCCGGAGCAGCTTGTTGGGTGGTTCCCTGGGAAGGGTAATAAGACCAATCACTCTAACCCCAGCACCAGCCCCTTCCCATGTCCTACGCGTGACTTGTTGACAAGTATCTGGCAGCCACCGCCTGCTGGAGCCGCGAGGGCTCCGTGTTCGCTTCTTGGCCGCTGCTATTTCAGGATTTGCATATGTTTCCCTACGGTTGAATATCCAGAGCAAAGGGGAGAGACCCAAACAAGACAGGAATAAAAGCCAGTAAACCCGGCCTCTGGGAAGGAAGGATTTCATGGCGAAATCGGCTGCTGGCTTTTCTGAATCATTTTGGAATCGCTGTAGGAAAAGGAACCCTAGCTACTCGGCCAGTTTCACTGGCCATCCAGTGAGACCCAGGGTTCATTCAAGAAAACACAGTCAAGTATCTGCATAATCTTAGTGCCTGGCTATCAAGAGAAGGCTTTCCTGGATGTGTTCTCTGACCAAGTGACAGAGCGTTTTAGAGAGGTGTATCTAAACACTCATAAGAGATATGAGAATCAGGAACAATTTTATTTTTCTCTCATGTTAAAATGAGGCTGTTATTATACTGGAACAAGAACAAGAAAATTAACTCCCTCTCTCAAGGTGGATTGGTTCATGGATTCAAGTGGGGATTGGTCCACAGAGTGTGGGTGTGAGTGGGAGAAGGATCGAGTGCAAGAGGAAGAAGAGCTCTCTGCCGAGTTTCACTATTTCTCTAAAGTGTCTGTTACTGGATGTTCCATAGAGTGGTACTACGAGGCTCCTTTACTGAATTTTCTTTGACAGGGTCTTACTATGGAGCCCAGAGTGGCCTGGAACTTGTGTTCTTCCTAGCTCTGCCTCTGTCTCTCAAGTGCTGGGATGGCCAGGATGTAGCACTGCACCTCACTATTCTTTTGTAAGAATGGAAGACTATGCAACACCTCGTTCATTTTATCTTCCTAATAGTAGGAAAGATGACCTTTGATTTCGCGGCCTAATTGTATTCAAAATGTGTGCTGTCTTTATTCAGAAACTCTGAAGATGGGGCTGGAGAGGTAGCTCAAAGGGTTAAGCCTCTGCCTTGCAGGCGGAAGGCCCTGAGTTCGGATCGTAGACCCCACGTATAGAAGCTGGGTGGAAGCAGGAGCGGCCTGAGTTTCTGGTCCTGGTAGGGCGGAGACTGTGAATCCCGGGGCAGAGTAAACAAGAGTGAGGTGGAGGCGGTCCATAGTGGTTCCCGAATTCGTCTGTGGTTCTACACGCACACATACATGCACACGCGCACACGCATACACGTACAATTGAATAAATAATTTAAAAAAAATTTAACAGAAACTCTGAAGATGATGGCAGGCTTCAGGCTCTCGTGGAAGACCAAGACTGGAGGGCTGCCATGGAACTTCATTTTTTGTCTTATTCTTAAAAATACTGGGTTGAGAGCAGAGCAGTTCAGAGAGCCAGTGGGGACCCTGGGAAGCGACCCCACCTGCCCACCCCTGCTTCTGCCCATCTCAAGAGCTGCACCCTGCCCCAGATAGGAGAGGATCTCAACACCCAGATAAGACGCAGCCTAGCACAATGGAAGAGCAGTGAAATAGACGGTAGCCAAACAGAATGCAGAGCCCCAGCGGCCCTGCAAGGCTCACCCAGAACTAGTCTTGCTCCATTCTACTGCTCAGGGAACCTTGAGAAAGAGGAGGGGTTAGTAAGAGAGTAAGAGCCTAAAGATGGGGTGATCCACCTCTGGACAAAACATTCCACTCAAGACAGGGCTGCTACATCCAGGAACTCACTGTAGTGAAACCTGTCCCTACCAGATCTGCACAATGACTGACACACCAGCATGTTCCCATAGCCAGCAAGAATCTCAGGAGAGATAATTAAATGCAGAGGGAACCTTAGGGGCTAGGGTTAGATAGATGAGGGGGAAATACCCCTGTCAGTAGGTCTGTCTAAGGAAGGGTCATTTGGTCCACCACAAAGACCTGAAACCCTACTGGAGTAGACAATCCAAAGGAAACCTGGGACCCATAGAAGCAGACAGATGGGAAGGTAGAAGAGATTGATGAAGGAAGGGAGGAGGAGAGGGAGGGAAGGAGGAGGAGGAGAAAGAGGGCAAGGATAATTACTCAGTATGCCTATAAAACTAGAAAAATAAATAAATACGCATAAAAATAAAAAAATAGGTTCCTTACCCTTGCCAAACACAAACATTCTGGAAAGCAATTAAATTGAAAATGGAATGGATAAAAAAATCTTGAGCTGCCGGGGAGATGAGGCCGCTGTTTGCAGTAGTAGAGTTGCAGGTGAGCTCTCCGTGCTCCTGTGGACAGCTCCTCGCCCACGCCCACACCCACGCTCCTCGCCAATACTCACAACCATACCCACACCCACGTCCACACCTATGCCCACACCTTTGGCCCTGGTTAAGCCCAGTGCATCACAAAGCAAGAAGCAAAAACAAAGCAAAAGACAGGAAAATGAGGTAGGCACCAAGTAGGAACGGAGGGGTGGAGGGTTGGAGGAGGGTAGGAGAAGATATCAGGGTGAGTGCAACCAGTAGGTGTCATCTACATCCACGGACCTATCAAAGAGCAAATTAATGAAATACAGAAAAAGTTGAAAGAAAGCAAATAAAAAGATACTCAGTTGTTTTCATAGAAACAATAAATAATTTTCAGCAGAAGTGTATGCATGCAATATCTGTCACATAAATTTGTCAAAAATATTCAGCCGATGTTAACCATCATAATACTTATGGTGACCTGATAGTGGGTGAAGGGCAGGGGATGAGACAGGGAAGGAGAACAAGGGCAAGATGAATGGGAAGAAAAGTGGGAAGAGGAAGAGGAGGAGGAAGAGGAAGAGGAGGAGGAGGAAGAGGAGGAGGAGGAGGAAATAAGAGAAAGGAGAAAAGAAAGAAGAGAAAAAAAGGAATAAGAAGGAAGAAGTAAGAGGAAGGAAGAAGTAGAGAAGTAAGAAGAGGAGAAGAAAGAGGAGGAATAAGAGGAGGAGAAGGAATAAGAGGAAGGAGAAGAGAAAGAAGAAGAGAGTGAGGCAGAGGAAGAAGATGAAGAGGGGAGGATCAAAGGGGAGGAGAAAAGAAGGAAGAAAGGGGAAGAAAGGGAAGAGGAAAGGGAACTTCAGAGAAAAGGGTCAGTCACAGAACCCACCATCAGTTTTTGTCTGACAGCTTGTGCAGTTGATGGGACCCAAGAGCGAATTATTATTTTCATCAAATTGGTGAAAACCCTGATCTCACTGGACACTTCGCTCCTTCCTCCTCCGCTCAACTTGCTTCTTCACTACCTGGCCACAGAAAGGTGTGAGACGGAGTCTTCAAAGATAATCCCTTCCTAACTCATTAATCCCGAGTGGCTTGAGACAAAGAAAACCAGTCACAGAGCTAGGAAAGGGGAGGATGCACTCATGGCTGAGTGAAGTGGGGTGTTCACTCAGAAGAGGATGCCTTTGAAGCTGATCTTAAAAGACTGCTGTGGGCTGAGGGATCACTCAGTGGTTAAACACTGGCCACACATCATTAAGACGGAAGTTCAGACCCCCAGAACCTACACATGCAGGGTGGCTAGTTGGCTAGCAAGACTAGCCTCATCGATGAATTCTGAGCTCAGTCGAGAGACTCTGCCTTGCTAAGTAAGGTGGAGAATAATCAAAGAAGATTCCTAACATCAGCCTTGGTCTATACATACACACCGCACACCAACGCACACATGTTAAAGACAAAAGATTGGTCTACTTGATAATCACTTTGGGGTCTGCCCTGGAGCAGAGTGAGGCATGATGGGAGGAGCATAGGGGTAGATGGAGCAGGAGCAGGATGGTGAGGAGTCTGGGGAAGATGGAAGAGAGCTTACATAACTCCTGCCCTGTATTTCATTTCTGGGCAACTCTGAATGTTAGCTCTGCTGGGACCAGTTTGTTTCCCTCTGAACACACTATGATAATCAAAATGATACTGTTTGCGTAAATTTATCCCTGACTTAGTGTTTTTCAGGCAGACAGGCGAATTGACTGTGCAGGAACTGAGAAGCAAGTGAAAAGTCATTCATTAGAGTGTCTGCCTAACATTTCAAATTTTCTACGTGCAGTCAGTGAAGTGCTTGCCTTGCAAGCCAGAGGACTTGATGCTGAGTCCAGATCTACATGTGCTGGAGTGTGCTCCGGATCCCAGTGCTGGGCAGCCGAGACAGGTGGGCCTCTGGGGCTCACTGGCCTCCCATGACAGCCTCATTGGTGGGCTCTAGGCCAGTGGAGACCATGTCTCCAAGGAGGTGGGTGGCATTTCTTTCATTTTTAATTTGTGTGTGTGTGTGTGTGTGTGTGTGTGTGTGTGTGTGCATATGTGTGAGTGTGACACTATGTGTACTTCTGGAGGCCCAAGAGTGACTTCAGGAATCACTCTGGATCATGCTATCTCCTTTTTGCTTTGCTCTGCAATTTCCCAAGCTCTGCCTTCCAGGACTGGAAGTGTAGGCAGCTGCATTTCCACCTGGAGTTTTTACATGGGATCTGGAATCCAAACTCAGGACCTTCTTTTGCTTGTAAATCAGAGGGTTAAACCCTGAGCTATCTCTCTTCAGCCCATGGATGACATTTCTAAGGAAGCTGAAATTATACTTGAGGGCTGACCTCTGGCCACACATGCACACACACATGCACACATGTGCAGCCACACATGAACACACACATACATAAAAAGAAGGGAAGCCTCCATTTTACCTAATGTGCCAAATACATATGTAAAAAATTACTTATGCATGAAATATAATATAGATCAATGCTGTATGTTAGCATAACATAACTAAACATGGTATATAGCAAACCTATATATATTATATATGGGAAATAATTTCATCCATACAGCAAAGGGCTATATGTATTATATATTATACCATGTGTTATAATATGCATATAGCATAATGTGTGTTTTACGTGTGGTTGATAACAGAACAATTGTGCTAGTGAAATCAACAGAAGTAGAGACAAATTACATAGATAATGTGGTGTGGTCCTCCAGGTTCATGCCTCAGTTCTCAAATCTAGCATGTTCATGGAGAGATTCAAACTTGGAAGAAGATGGACGTCAGTGCATATGAATTCCATTGGAATCATTTATAGTTCTTATATTTGCCTCTTCTATGTTCACTAGTACTCACAAAGGCGGCCACCTCCAGGTCTTAAAGGATTTCATGAGAACAAGAATTCCACATCTTGTTCCTATAAAGCTCCAGAAATACCAAAGAGACCAAACACTGCCAGAGGCTGAAGAGATTTTTACAATGGATCCTCCTGGAGAAACACACGGTGAGACAGTATCAGGACACAAGCAAAAACGCAGTCTGGTACTAGAAGAACACAGAAATCAATTCTTAATAATATCCCAGGAGGAAAAAAATAGATTGTTATCAGACACTGCACACTCCAAAAAACAAAATAGGGAAAGGGGCCAAGAAACTGTTTTATAGTTTAACTTCCTACAGCTTGTACACCAAGAATGCCAAAAAAAAAAAAACTTATGTAAATAGCCACAGTGAATAAAAAAAAATTCCAAACTTCTCAATAATGTGGGTATCACAGTGACCCAATATCTCTGCTTCTGAGCACAAATGGTAATATTCTAACATCAAATTCCAGATGACCCTGGCCCTAAACTCTTGTTTAGGAACACAGGGCCTCCTCCCCAAGGATCTACTAGGACAGACCCATGGCAGCTTCTAGAACATCCTACCTATTACTCTACCACACTGACTGTCTTCCACCACAGTGATACTTTGAAAAGTTGGTTTCTGTGACATTTAGAACCCTAGTGTAGCAGTTACTTATTTTCTGTTGCTGTGAGACATCACTCAAAATTAAACACTTAAGGGAAAAAGGGAGATTCATTCAGCTTATGGTTCTAGAGGGGAGAACAGTCTTTCACTGAGGAAGCAGCATGGCTGGGGTGAAACTGGCGGTGGGCTAAGTCACGTCCTTCATGACGGCTGAGAGCTGCAAGACTGCCAGCTGCAAGGGCAGACCTCTCCCAGTAGTAGGGTGGGACTAATCCACCTGGAGGCGCACCCCCTTGGGACTGCCTCCCTCCAGCAAGCTCCACCTCCTAAAGGTGCCATGACCTTCCCAACAACTAAGGAGTCAAACACATGAGCCTGTGGGGGACATTGCACATTTCAAACCAGAACACTTGGTCTGGGAAGGCCTTGGGTTGCTGCTTGCTCCTGGGCTCTGCTCAGCTTTGTTGGCACCAGGACAGAAAAAGGTGGGGTGGGTGGGCAGGCCAGGTAGCACGGAGGAGCCCTGGAAGCATGGAATGTTGCCAATGTGGTGTGACAATAGCCTCCCCTCTCTAACCCTTAGGTTAGGTTGAGCCTTGGGTTACCTCAGCCTTGGGCTGCATCCTTTGTACAACAAATGACTAAATGGACCATCAACCAGGTACGCCAGCTTTCCTTGTGAGGTTCCCTGGTCTCAGTTACCTAAGGTTAGACGTGTGATTTTCTTCCTTCTCTCAAAAAAGGGGGGGAGAACATTCTCAGATACATGGCTGTAATTATTCTGTTGTTACCATTTATTACTGTTAATTTCAGTGTCTTCATAGAACTTGGCTCTTATAGCACCTGCAGATACCCATGGAGTCTGGTAATGTGTACCCAAGGTTAAAGGACATCAAATCTAATCTTCTTCATTGCTGTCTCTATCAGGCCTCTTCCCCTAAGATCTGAGCACAATGCCTGGCATGAATTAAGTGACAAAAATATTTATATAAAACGATGGAATGTTTTCCATTGAGATGGGTTCCGGAGCTTTTCTCTGGGTGCTGTCTTGTACAACAAGATTGTCAGCAAGAAAAGAGACTTCTCCCACCTTGTGTGTTCACTCACTGTTTATTCTTCATTAAATTCTCCCAATAAAGAAGCCAATGTTTTCTCTGCCTGGCATATGGTGGAACTGAGGGTCAGAGAAACTAAGGAGTTAGCCTGGGGTAGTTAGCCATAGACCAGGGCCTGACCACCGGCAGTGTGTCTGCTGCCTGAGGCTGCTGACTTCCGTTTAGCTCCTTCCCCGGGAGGAGGCCACAGGTGTGTGGAGAATGTCATCCCCTTCTTATCTATATTCTCTGCTGTCAATAGCAACAGTCATAGCAGACGTGCCCCAGGATGCTCAGTGGGTGACTGAACTTGCAGAAAACACTGTATCCTAATTCATAGATGAGCTACAGTAAAGGACGAACAATAACAAATGACAAAGTAGAATCATC
Source organism: Typhlomys cinereus (assembly GCA_023101885.1). NCBI lineage: Eukaryota > Metazoa > Chordata > Mammalia > Rodentia > Platacanthomyidae > Typhlomys > Typhlomys cinereus. The sequence goes on along the minus strand of JALPQD010000414.1, from coordinate 945,789 downwards.
AGATTATAGTGTAATAAAAATCTGTAAATATGATCTTTCCTTCAAAACATCTTACTGTACTAAAAATGTATTTTAGAGTTGTAGATATCTAAAACATGGAAGATAAAATTGAAGTTCAGAAAGACCCTTCTGCTTCCATTCCTTCCCCCCCCCTCTTCATTCCCCTCCCCTCCCCTTTCCTCCCCTTTTCTCCCCTCCCTCCCATTTTCCAGGTTTTACAGCACACTCTGAAACCCATCCTATCAATCCTGTGCCAGATTAAGAATTTCATCCCTGCCACCAAACTGGAGTCTAGTGGGAAAAGTAGAGCCCCTGCGACATTAACCACTTAACCTAAACAAATAAGGCTCAGTGGAAACATCTGGTAAACCTCAATGCAGATAACATTGGCAGAAAAAAAAAAAAAAAGCCAGAGGCACACAGGAAATGGACTAAGTTCAGAAACAAATTGGGGAAAAAAAATATTTGGGCCACAGTCAAGCCCAGCTCCTGATTCCCAAAACTGCAGCTCAGTAGTGGAACCACTTCAACCCGCAGGTAGAGATAGATGGATACCACGTATTCCAAGGAGAAAGTCAGCAGAAAGTCTCTAGATTGCTAGGTTTCACAGAACAAATGAGGCTTCACAGACACTAGGGAGTAGAGAAGGAAACCCAGCACTCATCTTCCCAAACTGTAATTTATCATTCTTTCCTGGGGAATCTGAGGGCAAAATTAAGGATTCTATCTTGGTCTGGTATTTGTTCTGGGCAAGAGATTATATTTTAAGAAAGGCCAGGGGAACATATAGGAGGAGTCCATCGCTGTTGTGGGGAAAGCCCAGTCACAATGAGAGGTCACTTTGAAGCCAAGGGAAGGCAGAGCACCCCAGTTCTCATGACTCCTCTTTGAAAGGAGCAGGGTGCCACAGTGCAAGGTCTTAGAAAACCCAAAGCCTCCATGGGGCCCCTGCGGACCAGCAAAGTGATCTTGGTTAGACCCTCGACTCCAGGCAAGCTTACTCGTCCTCATCTCAAGTGCAAACTACCATCATCCCGATTCTCCAGGTTGTTCTGGGAAATGATATGAAATGATTTAAGCTCTCCTGTGTGTGGCCGTAGCGGTACTGGCGATGGTGGTAATGATAGGTGGTGGGGATGATAGACTGATAATGTGATGGTGGTACTTGAGTCAGTGCTGGTGGTCCTACTAGTGGTGTGGTGGTAGGAGTGATGGTAGTAGGTGGTACTGTTGATAGTGGTGATGATGATAGTGGTGTTGGTGCTGATGGTGGTGGTGATGGTAGTGATGGGGAGTCATAATCATGGTAATGGTGGTAGCAGTAATGGTGACGGTGTGATGCTGGTGGTGTTAATGGTAGTAGTGTTGGTGGTAGTAGTGATGGTGGTGATGGACATAGCAGTAATGGTGATGGCGATGGTAGCAGGCAGGATGGAGCTGATGGTGGTGGTGGTGTGGTAGTAGAGGCACATTATACAGAGAAGTGATTCCCACAACTTCCACTGCTGCTGTCTTTACCTCTCTGTTTAAAGAGGCATGATGATTCTCTCTCATTAAAAAAAAGTAACATATTCCAGGATCTTTAGGCATCAGTGCATTCCTGAATACTACTGGATCTCAAAGCCCCAGACCATGAATCTGTGTTTGGTAAGATCTGTGGGAGTCACTTGCTATAATGTTGAGCTAAAAGCTTTGGTGACATGGCCCACATATTTTTGATATCTTCTTAATCAGGGTATGTGCTGCATTTAAATCCTCATGGAATCCACTGATGCTTTCTCTCTAAAGGCATTTCTAATAATGCATTTCTCTTTTTTGGCTTCACAATACTTTTTTAAAAATTTTTATTTATTTTTTCCATTCATACAAATTTGATAGGTACCTCATTCCCCTCCCTCCCTCCACACCTCCCTGGATCCCCTTGCTCCCTCTCTCCTTTTCCCTTTCCTTTCCCCCCTCCCTCCCTTTCTCTCAGGGGACCCCCCCATTCCTGGATCATCCTTTAGTGTGCATGTCAAACTTCCCTCTGGGTCCTCCTCTCTGATGAGGTGTAAGGATTCAGTAACATTGCCTAGAGCTCTTTCTTGTGTTCCCCTTTAATATAGGAACGCTTCTAATAACGCATTTCTGATGCTTTTGGTTTCATATGTGTGTATGAAATACTGCCATGAAAGTTGCATATAAAACCTCTTGAACCCAAACCACAGCAACAAAAAAAGAAAATCCAGGAAGATGCCAAATTTTAGCAAAGGACAAAGAAAGAGCAACAGAGGTGAACTTTATGCAAGATTCAGTCTCATACCATCCCGAGCAAGAGAGAAGCAGCAGACTTCTCAGTGAACAAGTATTATTAGCATTCTCTTTCGTCTGATGCTAACTCAACATGACACGTCTTTTGGCATGGACCATACATCCCATCACCATCTATTTGAAAGTATAAGATGCTTCTTACTCAAAAACTAACCGGAAGCCTATTCTCTGCTGTCATCAAATCATCCCACCCATCTCATCAGGACTGGGCCCAATCCAAGAACTACATGCAAAATAGACCATGAATCACTTTCTGCTGTCACAAGAACGAGCGAGGCCATACATAGCTCTTTCTGAAGGACACAGCCAGTTCTCAGAGGCCAAGTACCGTCTCTGTGAGTGGACAGAGCCTTCCCATCTCCTCCTCCTTGAGGTTTGGTCAGGACATCTGCCTAAGTGAGTGTGGGGAAGGGTACAGGAAGCTGACTGTTTATGTGAATTCCCTGGCACTTTGGGCTGGTCCTTAAGACACAGGGTGAGGGCAGGGCTCAGAACTGTGGAAACAATTCTGTGCTCTTTAAGAGACCCTTCATAATCTGCGGGATGGTGACCTATAGGCTTCCCAGAGAACACTTAGGAGCTGCTGAGTATACAAGTGACTTTTCTGATTAATGTGATGAATGTACAACACAAGTAACTTAAAAAGGAAAGAAAAGTTTGTTTGGGCTTGTAGTTTATGAAGGGATATAGTCCACATTGGCAGAAAAAGGAAGGGATATAGTCCATCATGGTGGAGAAAGGAAGGGATATGGTTAATCATGGCGGAGAAAGGAAGGGATATGGTCAATCATGGTGGAGAAAGGAAGGGATATGGCCCATCACAGCGAAGAAAGGAAGGGATATGGTCCATCATGGCAGAGAAAGGAAGGATATGGTCCATCATGGCAGAGAAAGGAAGGGATATGGTCAATCATGGTGGAGAAAGGAAGGGATATGGTCCATTATGGCAGAGAAATAAAGGGATATGGTCCATTATGGTGGAGAAAGGAAGGGATATGGTCCATCATGGTGGAGAAAGGAAGGGATATGGTCCATCATGGTGGAGAGAGGAAGGGATATGGTCCATCATGGTGGAGAGAGGAAGGGATATGGTCCATCATGGTGGAGAAAGGAAGGGATATGGTCCATCATGGTGGAGAGAGGAAGGGATATGGTCCATCATGGTGGAGAGAGGGAGGGATATGGTCCATCATGGTGGAGAAAGGAAGGGATATGGTCCATCATGGTGGAGAGAGGAAGGGATATGGTCCATCATGGTGGAGAGAGGGAGGGATATGGTCCATCATGGTGGAGAGAGGAAGGGATATGGTCCATCATGGTGGAGAGAGGAAGGGATATGGTCCATCGTGGCGGAGAAAGGAAGGGATATGGTTCATCGTGGCAGATAAAGGAAGGATATGGTCCATCATGGCAGAGAAAGGAAGGGATATGGTCGATCATGGTGGAGAAAGGAAGGGATATGGTCAATCATGGTGGAGAAAAGAAGGGATATGGCCCATCATGGCAAAGAAAGGAAGGGATATGGTCCATTATGGTGGAGAAAGGAAGGGATATGGTTCATCGTGGCGGAGAAAGGAAGGGATATGGTTCATCATGGTGGAGAAGGCAAAGCAACTGGAATATAAGACAGCTGATCACATTGACCTGCAGTCAGGAAGCCAACAGAGATGGATACAGACAGGTGCTCAGCTCTTTTTCCCTCCCTCATTCAGTCTGAGACACCAGTGAATGGAATGGCACTACCCACATTCCGGGTTGGTCCTCTATGCTCGGTTAACCTCTTGTGGAAACACACAGACACAATGGAGGGGTGTTCCCACAGTGATTCCAAATCCAGTCATGTTGACAACTAAGACACTTGGTGATTGACTTGTCTTGTCTACCCAAAGTCCACTGCTAAGTTTGATTTCTGTTTATTTCTTATTTGTCCATCAGTTTCTGCTACTGACAAGTAGCAGATATTTTTGAAAGCCACTACATTTTCCTCCCTCAGTATTATGATTTCTCTGAACTGTCCTCCCCAAAAGGGCAGCACTTTTGAGTAGCTACTGGTTCATAAGGACACTCAGCTAGTCGATGGATTAATCCATCACTTCACTGATCTGGGGGTGGTGGAAACTGAGCAGTAAGGTCTTCTCAGAGGCATTGGGACCCTGGGGACATGTCTGTGACAGGAGTGTTCTGCCTCTGGCCTTACCCTCTGCATATCTCTCTCCACTTTCTGGCTGCCATAAGAGGTGGGCGTCTTTGGGTCACCATGTCTGTGTGCTGTCATATTTCAGCTGGCCTCAGACCCACAGCAGGGGGACTGACCGTGGCTGAAACCTCTGAACATGTGAACCAAAATAAGCCTTCCCTTCCCCTCCCTTAAGGTATCTTGTCTTCAGGTATCTTGTCACTGTGATGAAAAATGAACACACCCAACTTTGAAGTGTTGTGAACATGGTTTTCAGGAATCTGCCAGCACCATGCAGGGCTTTTCTAGCCATACACCCTCTGACTCCATGAGATGTGGACTCTGTGTATTGTTATCACCCTCTAGACAGAAACTTCTTGGGAAGGGGAGAAAGAAGGTCACCTCCTCCTGTGACTGCCACCCCATTGCCCAGGGAGGTTACCAACAATGTGGAAGTATCCAGTTAATGGAATAGGACCCACACTCACACACAATTCCAGGAATGGCCTCAAACTCCCACCTTTATCTCTTGCAAAAGGAGATATAGAGATAAATTCTTTTTCTAGAAAAAGAAACAGCTACAGCTTAGTCATCAAGAACCCACCCCCACATAAACAGACCAATAAGACAAGAAAGGACTGAAAAGGCCCATTTAAAGAAACTAAAACCAACCAATAGAAAAAGTCTGCCCATCCCTGTAAGTACCCGCCCCTGCCCCCTTCACAGCTTCTTCTTGCCCCTCTTGGACTCAGAAGTTCCCCTCTTTTCTCTCCTTCTCAGTAAATCCTGTTTTACCCTCAGCACATGTTCTGGTTCCAAACTTTGACCTAGGAACACCAGAGCTGCAGAAAGAAATCCGGTTTCACAGTGAATACAGAAAGTGTGTACTTGGGCTTTGTGTGCTTAAAACGTAGGGATTGGAGGGTAGTGAGCTTTCTCTTTGCTCAGAATCCAGGCTAGATTGTTCCATTTACAGGAGATAAGCAACAGTTTTAAAGTTCATCTTCACTACCTGTTCTTTACTTTTCTCCTGCTAATTTTGTGCTCAGAGGTCCACAGGTGAGTGAGGATCCGTATGAATCTCTTTGATCCCAACAGAAATTAGATGCTTTTATTCAGGTAGCTGTTTACCCCTCCCCTGAGGTTTTATGTTTTGATCCTCGGTGCTTTCTGTTTAAAAGTCAAGTCTGATGTACTCTGGGCTTACAGCACAAGAAAGCACGAGATCTATCGTCCACTAGTCTACTGATTTTTGCCAACTAGGCAGGTATCCTGTAATATCAGCAGACTGATCATTCCAGGAGCAAACAACACACGTGCAAAGGCAACAAATTGTTGTGTGCATTCAGCTAAATTCTAGTGAAGACTGGAAAGGGTATGTCAGGACATGAGCAAGATGTAAACAGAAAAAGAAATGGAAGTGTGGTGGATGGGGAGGTGGCACTGTACCGCTCCAGGATGGATGACCAGACAAGTACAGCCTCGAGAGGCAGCATCCATCTTGAGACGTCCCCGGGCTGTGGGGAGCCCAGGTTGGAAGAGTCCTGGCTGGCTGCAGCAGCAGCAGAACTCTTCTTCTTCTGCACAGAGCCTGACTCTGACACGGGCACCGATGACACTGAGCCAGCAGCTGCAGTTCTGGAATGTCATGCCTAGTTTGCTCCAAACACGCAGCAATCTTGCCCCAACGGAAGTCTCAGGTACGAAGGAAGATGGTCCCTCACTGAGGCTGTGAGTATCTGTGTTTCCATAGGGACTTTGTAAAGCAAACTTTCTGCCTGCTTCTGCGGTTTCTCTTTTTGCGCTATGAAGCGATACTCATGCACCACTTATGGGAGATTTACTTGGCTTGCGGGTCCAGAGGGAGGCGATCCCATAGCAGAAGGAGTGGTTTGGAGGCTGCTCGGTCACCGCAGTCATCATGGAGGCAAAGAGGGCAAGAAAACACTGAGAGGAAGCAAGGTGAGAAGGTCTCACATCTCAAGGTCTGCCCTCTATGATGTGATTTTCTCCATAAGGCTCCACCTCCTAAAGACACCATGACCTTCCCAGACATCAATAATGGCCAAGGATTCAAACACATGAGCCTTTGGGGAGCAACTTATGTTCAAAACACAGCAGCTACCAACATTGGTGAAGGCTTTTACAATATTTTCTGTTTTTGGTGCCCTGATATTAAACTTGCTATTTTCTTTCTTCCTTTTTCTTATCCTTTGAGTGATTTTGCATTCTCTCTCTCTCTCTCTCTCTCATACACACTTGTATCACACAAGTTTAAAAAGACTTTTTAATTAAATTATTATGGGTGGTTCATGATTTATACAAGAGAGAGACAAAAAGGTCCCAGAATTCAGTATCCTTTCCATATGTACATGCACACACACACACACACACACACTACTTATTTATATTACATTAAACCCTGTAGGGCCAGCGGGTCCTGCCAGGAGTTTTTCTCATCAGTGAGTCTCCCTGGGAAGCCTCAGCTGGTTTGTGGCCCTAGAGACGAGCTGAGCTGTCCGGCTTTCCTCCTTCTCCCTCCCCAGCCCCACGGGACTTGCTCTCTCCTCTCTCCAAGCTTGCAGCTGTCCTGGCTGAGGGGCCCACATTGCACAGCCTGGGGCATGCGGCATGCTCCCTCGGGGAAACACAAGGCCACCAGAGCTTGTATGACTAACAGGTCAAGTTTTTGTTTCTTACCCTTAAACCTCTTTAACAAAAGTCCATGGAAAGTTTTAGGAAATTTTGTTTTTGAATTAAGAGCCCGTCACACTTGGGAGATGCAAAGAACCACAGTGGCGCTTTCCCAAGTCCATCCTGTTGTTTCAACCTTATAGCCACCCTAGCAGGTAGACATCATGCCTGTCTTTTAGAAGAGGAAGCTGGGGCTGCACAGACAGATCCCGAAACAAATGCTGTCTGTTTTGCTTCAAGATAGCATGCCAGTGTCTTGAAAGGCCTTGCTTGGTATGGCTCATGTGTGTGCCACCTGAAGGCACGGGGCCTGTGTGACTCTTAACTTGGTAGAATTAAAGGCTCTGAAATGAGGAGGGAGAAAGATATATATATATATATATATATATATATATATATATATATATATATATATATATATATATAAACATATGGAGAGAGAAAATAAAGATGGAGGTAGAGGGCTGGGGAGATGGCTCAAGGGTTAAAGACTTTGCCTCACCAAAATAAGGACTTGAGTTTGGATCCCACATAAAAATTCAGAGCATAAATGCAGGCAGACTTCATGTTCAGCCCTGGAAGGCAGAGCCTGGGGAACCCCAGAACAAAACAATAGGGAAGAGAGCAATCCAAAATGATTCCTGACGTCATCCTTATGTTTCCACAGGTACACATATTCAAGTGTCCTCTTGTAGACATAGACACACACACACACACACACACACACACACAGATGGAGGTAGAAAGGGAGTGGAGGTGGGGGAGAGAAAGGCAGAGAAAGACAAAGCTCACATTGATTGGCCTTCTGCTTCATTCTGGATCCTGGGCCAGGCTCCTATTTGGGTGGCATCTTGAAATTTTCCTTCCTTGCTCCTTCAGCACAGACTGCCCAGCACCCCAGGGACCCCTAGTCCATGAAAGTCCCAGATACCAACCTCAGTCACTGGATTTCTCCTTGGAAAAGCAGGTTTGCTGCTCTTGGGCACCTCTATGTGGCTACCCATAAAAACACACACGAAGTTTCTGTGAGTTTGAAGAAACCACCAAGACATGCTACATGAAACATGTCAGGCACCAGGTAAACACTGCATAATGTTGTGTGCTGGTCAACTCTCATCGCTATGACAAGATAGCAGAGACAAGCAGCTTGAGGGAGGAATGATTACCTCTAGCTCTCGACTCAGTCACATGCTCCATAGTTTCATATCTGTGACAGACAAAAGCATCCTGGGCAAAGGGCAGAGAGCATGATAGAGGAAAGCTGCTCACCTCATGACAGTCAACAGCAAGGGTACGAAGGCACCAGAGAGTGGGCATCCTTTCAAAGGCACGAATACACACGCGCACGTGCGCGCTGCACACACACACACACACACACACACACACACACACACACACACACACGCACGCACAGCCAGTGATCTATTTCCTCCAATCAGGCCCCACTGCCTAATAGCCCAGTCTGCTCCCATGGAAATGTGAATGGATTAATCCTTTGATGAGGACAGCATCTTCGTGGTCCAATCCCTCCCTGCTCAATAGTGCCACCAAGTGGGAGGCCGAGGTTTCAACCTGTGAGTCTATGGAGGGACATTTTTTTTTTAAATTCATTTTTTTGTTATTCTTTGAAGTAAAGGGACCTATCTTTCTTTTTAAGGGACCTATCTTTTTCAAACCACAACACATAAGAAATCTCAGTCAAACTCACAGGAGCAGAGAATAGAATGGTTATCGTTTAGGGATTGTAGAGGACCAGTAGAAAAGATGCTATTATACCCAGCAGGTGCACAATTACTGAACAATGCTACAAGGTCAAGTGTCAACTTGTGTTCTAGTTACCCTTTTCTGTTGCTGTGAGAGAAACACCCAAAATCAAGCAACTTAAGGGAGAAAGGGAGATTTATTCAGTTTACAGTTCCAGAGGGGAGGAACAGTCTTTCATGGTGGAAGTGGCATGGCTGGTGGGGTCTCTGCAGACATCTTAAAGGTTCAGAACTACAAGATTGCCAGCTGCGAGATCAGACCTCCCCAGAAAGGCCCATCCCTTGTGACTGCCTTCCTCCAGCAAGGCTCCACCTCTTAAAGGTGCCATGACCTTCCCAAACACATGACCCTGTGGGGGACACATGTCAAACTATGACAACTTGCCAGAATCTAGACTCACCTAGGAGATGGGTCTTTGGGATTATCTTTGTTACTTTGATTGATGCAGGAAGGTCCACACGCGGCAGGTGGCCCCATGCCCTGGCTGTATCCATGAAGAGGGGGCGTTGAGCAGCAGCCTGCATTCATCCCTCTCTGCTTCCTGGTTGTGCTTGCAGTGTGACAGCTGCTTCAAGCTCCTGCTGTTGTGATTTCTCCACCATGGAGGACTCTACCTTTTAACCACGAGCTACATAAAGCCTTCCTTCCTCCCATTGGTTGTTTTTTTTTTTTTTGTTTTTTGTTTTTTTTGGTCTGGGTACTTTTATCACAGTATCAGAAAAAGAATCTAAGACAGGGACCTTCAGGCTATTACAGCAAAGGGTGAGAAGTAGAATGAAACACAGTTGTGTGGCACTCCTGGATGCTAGGCGTGCAGCTGTGAGACCTGCTGAGAGCATCCATCTGCCTGCAAATGCAGCCCATTGGGAGACGCACTCACTCTCCCATGCTGAAGAAGCAGCTCTCGCTGAGACCAAAGGAGCATCTGTCTCCTGAGGACTGATGCCACCCATCAGGTGCTTATTTCTGACAGCTGTGCCCAAACTAGACCTGTGGCTTACCTTTCACAACAGATGTCTTTTCTGTCTTCAGCTGCAGACATGTTTCCAAAGCAGATGCTAGTGGTGTGCCCATGCCAAACACTCCTGCTGGCAAAGCTGCAAAGGAATGAGAAGAAAACATCAGCCTCCTGGGAGGCTCTGCCTGCCTTGTTCTCTGAGGGAGAGCTGAACTCCAGAAAGGGGGCAGGGCCTCTGTGTGTGTGCCCACCGGTCTTCATGTCTGTTTATTGGAAAGGTGGAGGCCAAATTATAGCGATGGAACTGCATTCGTGGGATTTGTTAACCAAGAGATACTTAAATGACTAAGACTGGAGCTACAGGCTCATTTGTCTCATTTGCAAGACATTTGACAACCACTGTCTGCTATCTCGGTAGTTATAGCTACACAGTACAATTCCTGGGTACATATTTTTTATACCCAGGAATGAGGGCCAGGGAGATGACTCAGCAGGCAAGATCACCTGCCACACAAACCTGACAACCTCAGTTTGATCTATCTATGAACCCACAAAAAGCTAGACATGGTGTACATATCTGTAAAATATGTAAACAGTAAAATAAGAGGCACAGGTAGGATTGACCATAAATTTGCAGATCCTGAAGCAGAAACTAGAGAGACCTTAACCCAGCAAAGTGGAAGGTAAGAACTGACTCTTAAAAGTTGTCTTCTGGGGCTGGAGAGGTAGCTCAGGGGTTAAGCCTCCGCCTTGCAGGCGGAAGGTCCTGAGTTCGGATCCCAGATCCCACGTATAGACGCCAGGCGGAAGCGGGGACGGCCTGCACTTCTGGTCCTGGTAGGGCGGAGCCTGTGAATCCCGGGGCAGAAGGAGGTGGAGGCGTCCATGGTGGTTCGCGAATTCGTCCGTGGTTCTACACATACACAGACGCACACACAGACACACACACACACACACACACACACACGCGGGCGCGCGCACACACACCCACATGCGCACAGTTGAATAAATAATAAAAAAAAAAAAAAAAAGTTGTCTTCTGACCTCCATACGTATCTTCCTACAAGCTCACATACACACACCCACGTGTACATATAAAATGCATACACACGTGCACATGAAAACACATTGGCATATGCACACTAACTCATACAAGCACACACATGCACATACATACTAAAACATATATGCATACACATATATGCACAGGCATATTTTCATATATGCTCACATACATGTGCACATACATAGTTACATACACACATGTACATACACACATTCACACACAAACATGAATGCCCACATACACTCATAGGCACACATGCACACACATGTATATACACTCTCATACATGTACACTTAGACACATGCTCATACATACACATTCGCACACATGCATGTACACATACTCACTCATACGTGCATACATACACATAGACCCATGCTTACACACTCACTCTCATATCCATATGTACAACACACATGCACACACATGTGCTCTCATAAATGCACATACATACACATATGTAAACTCGCAAGCATACACACATATTAAAGTAATAAAGTAAGATTTGCTGAAACAAAGTGGCCCATTGTCAACTGATACACGATCTCTGAGATTCAGAACTGGAACGGAGACACATTTCCTTGTAGGACATGCATTGTCAGGCAAATTAGCTCCATTGAGGTGATTCTATACATGGTGCCACCAGTAAGTTCTGTGCAAAGCTAGATTTCCTGACAAGCCAGGACATATACCCACCCTAACACCAACTCAGATTTCTAGCTTCATGTTGGGCATGACCTAAAGTGAACAAAGGACAACTATTGGCTGGTCACTCCAAAGAGATGGAGGCATTGACTTCTGTTTTCTCAGTGGTCATCCTGTCTCTTTTATGTTCTTAATTTTTCAGCATGGCGTCCCAGTCAGTGTCCTGCCCGAAGAGTGGAAGGAATTTAGAATGTTTCTGTTCAAATTCTGCATCTTACCCTGTCTCTACCAATGCATCTGGCTAACTCTTGGTTTTATAGCTCCAAATTATTCATTGTCTTCAATTATTGCTGCTATTTTTACCCTGAGCTTAATGTTCCCTTTAATTTGCTCGCCTACTTTTTGTTTGAATTTCTTAAGTCTTTACCTCTACATTCATTCATCTTTCTGAAGAGCACTTGGGAGTCCTGCATGACGGCTGCTGGTGGCAAATGCTCAGCGCTTGCTTGTCTAAAACATTTTCACTTTGCCACAGGCTTCCACAGCATTGCAAGCAGGTACAGGATTCAAAATTTACTTTTAAATGATGTTATCAATCTGCTTTTAATTTCTAGTGGTGGTACAAATTACAGAACCATATAAGGAGACATTTTATACTTACATAGAGAGAGAATGTTTCAATAGATTTCAGAATTATGAGCTGATATTTCATCAACTTTTCATCAGCCCAGTTTCGTTTCTGATATCTTGCCTGCAGATGGTCTCCAAAACTACTTGGAACGTCACCACAAAATCAAAGCCAGTGTGGAGGGTGGTGTACAGTACACCACCATCCCATAGTTTGAGAGACTAAGGAAGGAAAACTGTGAATTTGAAGCCAGTCTGGGACACATAGTGAGACCTAGTCAAAAAATAAATAAATAAACTAAAAGTCAAAGCCCTTGCTGTAGTTCACGATTTCCCATGAGACCTAACATTCAGCTAATGTCTACTTTACTTCCTACCTTCGTCCTCGTCACTTCTCTTTGTGATCAACAGAAGCTTGGTAAGACTGTAATTCTAAGGATGATGCTTATAGTTGCAGATTACTATACATTGTGAAGACTTATAAGTTTGTTTCATTTTATTTTCTTTGTACATAGCATAATTGTAATGTTTGTGATATTGCTAACAGAATCCATTTGAATGATTCAGAAACACTGGGTTGTTTGTATTTTTTCTTTCTTCTACAATAATTTGGCCTGTTTTCTTATTTGATTTCACTGACTTTTTCAAGAAATTATGCGTAACTCAGAAGACAGCCTGGAGGGATGATAGTGCTTGGGATATTATTCCATAAATGTTTGTATACATTCCTTCACTAATAAATTGTACCCTGTGTATCTGTTTCTTGGAGAATGTCAGGTTGCTGATGCTATTTAATAAATTCCTTCCATTGATCTGGAAACAAAAATTTTGTTTGTCTTCTACCTTTTTTGAATTGGTGAACACCTCATTAGGTTTTGCTACAGTGGTTAAGTGTCTATGCAATTGTTCAGCAAAGCTTGGATACAATCATAATTCTTAGAATTGCATTTTTATAAATAATATTTACTTAGCAGCAAACCTCATGAGTAGGTTGCTTCCTTTTCCTCCATTTCCATGCAGTGTGAGGCAATGTTTTGCTGTTGTCATGAACTAATTTATTTTTCAAGACAGGGTCACATGTATTCAAGCTGGCTTTGAAATCACTACATAGCTGATATCCAGAATGTCCTTGAATTTAATGCTCTTGCTTTTACTTCCCAAGTGCCGGATTACAGGCAAGTGCCACCATGCTTGGTTTTATGCTAGAGACAAAACCCAAGGCTGTATCCATACTAAGCAAGTTCTAAGTCACCTGAGCTACATCCTCAGCCCTAACATTTAAAGCATGAATTTAAGAATTTTATCTAAGTCAGGCCAATGAGATAGCTCATCAGGTAAGCTGTATGCTTATAACCTGGTGGCCTGAGTTTGATCCCTGGAAGCCCATATAGTGGAATAAAAACAAACCCAAATACTGACTGGTATTTCAGAAAATGGCTCTGGACTCTGTCTGTGCACCTTCGTTAGACATAGTGTACAGTTTGGAGTTCTTGACTTGGCTTTTTTTCTGATTCTCCCTATATCTTGCCCTGCTTTCTCTGATGTTAAGCTAAAAATACATTTTTGATTCAAATAAATCAAAATGTTTCTTTACTTCCCACCTGCCTACCCTTAGTCCAAGCCATATTGGAACCAAACTGTCATATCTTGAAACCAGAAAATATAATTAATGATCAATGCTACTATTACTGTTTATTAACCTTAGATACTATTAAATACTAAAAATTTACACTACAAAATGAAGCCATAAAAAACACTAAAAGAAATGAAATGAACAAACACTACATAAATAAAATTTTTTAATTTATGAAAGGCTGAATGTGCACTTACTAATTGAAAGACATACCTCATAACCATCATGAACACCAACAAGAATGTCAATGAACAGATACACACAATGGGTGTTAATTTCATACGCCAGTGAATTCACATGTAGAAAACCAGTGAATTTTCAGACAAAGGGATGTCCAACACAGGAGAACAGAATAGTGTCTTTAATTCACATCTTCCTGTGGTCCGCAAGTTACATGAATCCCACAAGAGCTACAAATGTGGCCCAACACAAGATCTTAAGTTTAGTTAAAGCATTACAGGAATTTTTATGCTCCTTAAACTCCCTTGGGTGAGTCTTAAGTATGAATTCTGCAGACCATACAGTGTCAAAGGGCTGATATGACTACTGGGACAACCTTAAAAGGTAAAGTCATTGAAACACTAGAAGAAAACATGGAATCTCCATATTAAGACTGGATAGTGTCTCTCTAAGCATGAGCTTAACTCAGGAGCTATGAACAAAATGACTGAAAAAACAAGATGTCATAAATTCTGGAATTTCTGCATGAATTCAACCACCAACAGAAGTGGGTGGTAGGAAACCCATTTTCAAGATCCTACAGCCTTTCACACTGCTTCCAAGCAAAAATAAATATCTACTTTTTATTGGTGATTCAGCCATCTTGATACTTTTAAAATTCAAAAGGTTCGTGTCTTGAAAAGAAGATCCAAGACTTGAGTTAGGAAAACCAGAACCATCTGTCCTCTGTACAGCTGGGCAGGTAAACTCAGGGAGCAAACTTGTCTCTTTTTATTCCATTATTGGAACAACCATTGGCATAAGGCTTAAGGGCATCTATGTTTATGAAATGCCATGCTAAAGAACCTTCTTCCCACGATTGCCAGTATGAAGTATTTTGATGAAATTGCTGTTGAACAAAACTCTATTCTACAAAGAGAGTAGACACATTGTTAAAATTATGACTCTGAACAAAGGCACATCCATCAAGAAAGCATTCTTCTGCACAACCGTAGTCCTCTAGAGCAGGAAGATGGTTACAACAAACAAAGGAATGCTTTGATGGCTGGAATAATTTTCATTCTAGCTTAAAGGCTTTCTAACCCAGTGAAATGGAACTAAGACAATATTGACATCGATACAGGTAACTTTATATCGCAATTTCCAACTACAAGGAAGAAACCTAAATTACCAAAGATAACAAAAAAAAAAAAACCATTGAAACAAAAGCAACAGCTCACGTTCAATGTAGTCATTGTGTCTCCTCCTGAAGAACAAATAACTAATTAAAATTATCTGCCAACCAAGAGGTAGGATTTAGATGAGTCTCAAGAAAAACACTGAAACTTGGCTTATCTTTGTTCTTTTCATTATTTCCAGGATTACTACAGAATCCAGAAGAGGAAGGGGGAAAATTGGCCAAATTCTGTGCTCATAGACTATTTTGGATAATTTGAGCTCTTCCATTCCCTCCAAATATGTTTCAGCTCCAAGTCCTGGTCCCTGAGTGACTGATTTAGAGAAAGGGTGTTAGGAGAACCAACCTAATTATGATAAGGCCATAATCCAATCAGACTGGTGTCCTTACAAGAACATGAGCACAAACGGAATGTCAGCTCACAAGAGACCTTGGGGTCTTTTGTCTGTAAATCAAGGAACACCACACTGCCAAGAATTTATGACACTTGCCAGACTATAGAAAGAGATAAAAATGGATTCTTAGGCTGCTGATGTAGTTTAGTTGGTGGAGCACTTGCCTAGGAAGCATGAAGCCTTGGGTTCAATCCCAACCCTGCATAATTAGGGCAATGTGGGATACGCAGGAATCCCAGCCTTCCAGAGATGAAGCAGAAGACAAGTGATTTTCCCCTCCTTTACTGATTCTTCTTTTATCTTCCTATCCCTGGATTTGCAAGAGAACAGGTTGCTGGTGTTTCAACACCTAGTTTGTGGCGTGTTCTTGGTTGTGGAAGCTCTGAAAAATTAATCTAGGAGCCAGTTGCTTCTACTTCCACATGATGTTTCCAGGCTCTGTTGCATCATGAGAGAAGCTGTGTGGAGCCTGAGGCTGGTGAAGGAAATACTAGAGCCTGCCAGAGACCCCAACTCTTCTCTAGGGATGGCTGAGCACTGGATAGAGGTGGTGGAGGGGGTGACAGGGTTGATCCTGAAGCTATAATGGCATGGCAGCAGCGGCAACTTCTCCCATGACGCCTGGCACCAAAATAGTAATTTGTGAGAATCAAAGACCCACAACTCACTTTGTGACTCAACCTTGATGTTGCCTATTGTGAAGGGTTACTTTTGATTGACTGTCAATTCCACAGGGGCAAGAGTCCAGGATCACCATGGAGACAGACCTCCAGGACTATCAGTGAGGGATTTATCCAAATCAGTTTAATTGAGGCAGGTCCTTCCTAAAGTTCCTTTTGTCACAGCAAGAGAAAAGTGCATCTGTCCTGTGGGTGTGGAATGCACCATGACATCCATCACCGCACTATCATGTGGACTAGCTCAAGCACCTGTAAGTCTCTCCATGCTGCCTGTCCACGAACAGCAGAAGCCAGTGCACTTCATGCTAGCTCTATAATTTTATCTTTTCAAATTCTACAGACATGGCACCTTTGTGGGTTGGCTTCTTTCACTTAGCAGCATGTTTTAGGGTAACCTAACTCTCTATATATGTGGTACAATATACATCGTATGTGTACCCTGTAGGTAACGATAGTCTGTCAGTAGCATAGTTGTTGCTGAGTAGCATCCTGTTGGCTGAATGTACTGCTGTGTCTTCTTGTGACTCTGCCCCTGCCCGTTAGGCAATGCACCTTGCACGCAGTCCTGAAGGTCAACATGTGAGAGCCCGGCCCTTCATCTAAGGTCTCTCGTCTGATATGCCCTCCATGAGTTGCTTCTTGGTCACGCCCTTTGTTTGGTCCCCCTGTGCTTCAACACTCAGTCTCTAGTATCATCTCTAGCATTTGTTGCCTTTCTCATAAGATTGTATTCAGTGTTCAGTTTATGAACACCTGTAAAGCATGGTGTGCGTCTTGGCTCAGTCACTGTTGGCCAGCTGTGAAGAGACCAAAAATCACTCTATTTTCTCCTAAATGTTAAATGAAATTACTCCAAGATTTCTGGAAGTTGGTTTGTGTCTGCAATATTCTGGCCTACAAACAAATAATTTATGAAATACATTATCGCCCAGGAACAGGGCGATTGTAGTGAACATAATAAAGAAGCTGTTTTGTCATATAAAACATTAAATTCTATATGGGCTTAAGATGAACATTCTTTGTTGGAGCAATGTTGATCATAGACATGATTTCACTTGAAGGAAAGAGTTAATGAACCTAAATAGAAGCAAGAATTTTCCAGGCTTCTGCTGCATATCAGAAACCAATTACAACCTATTTCTGTGTCTTGTAGACACGGCCCAGGTGTTCCCATCAAATCAATAATGAGAAAATGTCATTTGGATGCTGTCACCGCCTCCCCCTCCCTGGGGCTCTGATGGCGCCAAGTCTAAGGAGCGGAGCAGCCAGAGGCCTGTGCAGCTGAAGCCCTGTGAATATGTCTGAGGGGGTGGATGGCATATCAAGATGCAAGTGCTCAGCTGAAGAAACATTCTGACTGGCGTGCTGCTTTGAGATGCTGATCAACATGATTAATATATCAGCAAAGAGCCATTTGTTCTGCATCTTGGCAGCAAAGGCAGAACCAAGCCACCTCAGTCTAGTTTGCTAGGGCAAACTGGGGCACTGGATTCTGAGGGTCTAACGAATGAAATCGTTACGCTTCTGGAAGTCCAATGAGTATCTGCTGCAGATCTGGAAAGATATTGGCACTGAAATCTCTTTCTGACTGCTGGGTGGGCACTCAACTCAAGCCATCCTCAGAGAGCCTGTTTATGCAAAGTGCATGTTGAAGAATGGAAAGAACATAACCTTGGTTACGAAAGACTCTTAATACTTCCCACAGAGAGATCCTCCGTCTGAAACATCTATGGTGCTTATTGAAAGGATGTGCTGATCTGCCACATGTTGAGAGGGCAGAATCGAGTCCAAAACACATCTCTTGGATAAGTTAATAAGATATGGGGAGGAGGAGAGGGTAGTAGACGTAAAATGTGTTCAAAACTGAAATGAGGCAGCTGGGGAGATAGCTCTACTGGACCTGAATTTGACTTTCAGAACCTCGGCAATGTGGGTGAATATCTATAACCCCAGAGCTGGGGCGGTAGAGACAGAAGGATCCCTCAGGCTTGCCATCCAGCCAGGCTAGCCCACCTGGCTAGTTTTACTCCAGGAGAGATACTGCCTCAAAGAAGAGGTAGATGACAGCTAAGGAATGACACCCAAGGCTATCCTTTAGACTCCACAGATATGCACACACACACATGCATGTGCACACACATGCATGCATGTACACACACACACCACTCACATGCATGCATGTATGTGCACACACTACACACATGCACACACACACACATGCACACACACAAACACATGCATGTGCACACACACCACATACAAATACATATGCATGCACAAACTGTAAAAGGTTGACTCACTGACAAGATCACAGTTTGGCCAATAGAGGCATGGTTAGAACATTACAGAACCATCCAGAAGGATCCAGAATAAATCATCAAATGTGTGATTGGTGGCTTACTGAAGTTCAGCTATCAAGAAAGCAAAAATGCACCTACCACAAATGGCTATTATTAAAGCCAAAGGAGTACCGCAGGTTTGATTTGAACTTACTTTTGAGTCTTTCTAGGTGAAAACCTGAAGAAATGCAGTGGCCTGTGGTCTGTGTGGTAAGATCTGAGGGACATAGGAAATGAGCTTCATTCTCTTGCTCTCAAGAACTGTGTGCAGGAACAAACATCTCCATTCTGCCTTCTCCTGCCAGCGAGAGACATGGTCGTTTTCCCACGAGGACACAGACCGAAGCCTATAATTCTTCTTGAGGACATGGTCACTTGCAGTGCTTCGTATTGTTAGCAAGCTAGCAAATGTATACCTCATGCCATCTAGTGAGCCAAAGTAAGGTAAAGTGAGAGCTGGAGAGATGGCTCGGGGATTAAGACTGTGTCCCGCAAGCAGAAAGTCCTGAGTTCAGATCCCAAGTCTTATGTAAAAATGCCAGGTGGACATGGTAGCAGTCTACAATTTCTACCCTGGTGAGCCGAGCCTGGGAAATCCCAGAGCAAAGCCAAAAGGAGGTAGAAGCAATCTAGGATGATTCTCAAAGTCACCCTTGGCTCTCCACACATTACCCTCTCTCTCTCTCTCTCTCTCTCTCTCTCTCTCTCTCTCACTCTCTCTCTCTCTCTCTCTCACATACACACACACACACATATACACATATGATAAATAAAGTTTTTAAACAAGATAAGGTAAAGTGAGGTAGGAGAGAATTTCCCAAGGGTGAAGTGAAGCACAAAAGATTAGCCTGGATATGAGAAACATTCAATGCAGACTGCTCAGGTGGGCTTCTGTGATGGTTGGTCTCAGCTGTCCACTTGACACTGGGCGGCAAGTCTCGGGGCACGCCCATGAGACTGTCTATGCTTCAGAGGAAGTGTGAAGATCTCCCCGTGTGGGCAGCACCGGTTGCTAGGCAGGTGATAAAGAGGTGCACCTTGAGAAGGCGGAAAGAGCAAGCCCTAAGGGCACAGCCTTGAGCCTTCCACTCTCACTGCAGATGTGAGGTGACCAATTCCAAGTCTCCTAACTACCCTGAAAACTGAGTCAGACCCCTGTCTCCTGCTCATAAGGTGCTTATTGCAGCAAAGATATACAAAACAAAGACAGCATCCATGGCAGGAACTCAGTCCTCCACTTGAGAACGGCACATCTGAAGGCCAGGCAGAAAAAAGCCTGAATCAGGAAGAGGAGTGGACGGTGATTGACAAGGTGTTCAAAGTGAGCTGCAGCCACACATGCCTTCTCCTGTGCACGTCACTACAAATCTCATGACAGCAGCCCACACCGTCATCTGAGGCTTCACTTCTCAGTCACAGCGAGCCATGATGACTATGGTCTGAAAGCATTAGATGGAAAATTCCAGAAATAATGAATTTTAAATTGTATGCTATCCTGAGTGGCATGAAGAAGCTGCCATCATCCCCTCTGTCGTGCCCAGAGTGTGTGAATTACCGCTTCATCCAGTGTATCCGTGCTGTATGCAGTGCCAACCCACTGGCTGTGATTACTACACCAGCTGTTGCTGTATTGGTGCTATGTGCGGGAATCCGTGCTATCTGTGTTTCACACATTCACTGAGAATCTGAAAATGTAGCTGCAGAGATAGTAGGGACTATTATACAGGGTTCTGAAATCAGGTCAGAAGCGATGATACAAATTATTATTATTACTTGGGTAACAAGGTCTCATGTAGTCCAGGCTGGCCTTGAACTTGCTATGTAGCCAAGGATGACCTTGAACTTCCCATCCCAACATCCCACATGTTGGGATCGCAGGGGTATACCAGAAAGCCTGAATTTATGCTCTACTAAGGATCAAACTGTAGGCTTCATGCATAGTAATCAAACACTGGACCCATGAGTTAAATCTTTCACTTCCCTTTACTTAACACTATGGCATAGTATAAAGGTGACTTGGGACTGTCCCAAAATGGCACAGCTAATGCCTGGAAGCATCCAGATGGGTGCTCATCTCCCTGTACTACAAAGCTTAACATGTTTCTATGCCCCTGTGCTCAACCCCGCCAGCACTCTGAATGTCCATTTTTCTAATTATCATTCTTGATGTATGACTCTGTGCCAAGCCGCTATGATCGTTTGGGAAAATAGCATTCAGATTGAAAAGCCGCATCCACACGACCTGCAGGGCTGCACATTCCACTGAGTTTGCCAGCTTTCTGGGGACACAGCTTTTGCATTTCTTGCTCTGCAGCCTGTCAAGTGTTCACAGCACCCAACCACAGATGAGAAAGGTCACCCAGCCGAATCTGATCCTCAGCCCCATCACGTTCCTGGGCAGCCTTGGAGCGGTCACCGAGTCCTCCAAGTTCAGGGTCATGTCTTTGGGAAAAGCAGCTGGAGAGCCCAGACCCTCAAGTCTCTCAGCATGCCTGCGGCAAGGGCCAGGGCACAGCCAAGCAACAAGGGAAGCGTTTCGATCCAGAAAAAAATGATTAGTTCTCCAAACACCAGCCATCTAAAAATAAGATGCCTATTTATCTGAGGAATGTCTGTTTAGACCTCCCTGCAGCCTTTCTCTCTCTCACGTCTTTCTTCCCTTCCCATTCCCTCTGCAGTATCATGATTCCACAACATTTATCCTGAATCTAATGCACACCAGGACCTCACATATGGTGCCAATGCAGAGATACGATGTAGTTTCACTTGCGGCAATTCACCACCTACAGTAGAAAATGAGGCTTAAAAATCAAGGCTGGAAATGAGTCACAGCACTGAGCACTGAAGAAATTAAAGGAAAGAATTGAAAAGGTAGGAGATGGCTCAGGGGCAAAGCGCCGGTCCTGTAAGATCAGAACTCTTGTTTAAAAAAGAAAAAGATGAGCATAATAGTGCTTGCAATCCCAACTCTGGGAAGACAAAGACAAGCAGACCCTGGGACTCTCTGGCCAGTCTAGCCAGTCACACACACACACACACACACACACACACACACACACACAGAGAGAGAGAGAGAGAGAGAGAGAGAGAGAGAGAGAGAGAAGAAATGGCTTATGTGATTATGGAAATTGAGAACACCCACCTTCTACCATATGTTGGCTAAAAACAGAGAATCATGTTGAAATTCAAGTTCGAGTGCAAGCAACTCAGAAGAACAGATGATGATTTACTAGTCCAAGTTCAAAAGCTTAAGAAGCAACACAGCGGAGTATGTTGCAAGTCAACGTAGGAGGTGCATATCCACTCAAGTTGACTCACCTGCCTGCTGCACTCAGCATCAGATGATGCCCCTCCTGCACCCCCAAAGGGCCATATGCTTTACCCAGCCCACCACTAATCTCTTCTGGACATACCCCTTCAGACACACACAAATCTCAGCCAGGTAATCTGGGAACACTCGGGGCCCAGTTAAAAGTAATACAGAAAAATCAACCCTCAAAACATCTTTAATCACCTTTGGAATTAGCACTGAGAAAGTCCAGTTTTCCAAATAACACGGCTGGAAATTCAGATCCCATCTGTATTCCTGAAAGAGAAGGGCTTGGGTCAAGAGGGGGCTGTCTGTCTAGGGTCCAAGCTAAGCCAGGCTTGAAGAGCAGGGACAGAGCAACTCATGGCAGCCACAAGTGCCTATAAAAACAATTGCTGATCTGTTTTGTGAAGCTGCCAGAGTCTGAGCTGTAGCTTAGGGCATCTCCCTTCAGTTTAGATGCATTTCATGGTTGCAAGAGGATGCTCCTGAGCCAGGTGTGGTTAGCAGACAGTGGAGGCAGGCCTCGCATGCGGGACCCACATTCTTTCCTTCTGAAGAAATGGGTTGTCAATTCTTTGGGGTAAAGAAAGAAGGGATTAACCCCTAAATCTTCTCTCCAGTCCATCATCAAAAGATTTTTTAAAAAACTTGAATAGAAATAAAAAATTCTTTATGCCCATGTCTTGATTTTCTTGCATTGTGTTGATATATGTGAAAACTACAGAATGCATTGCTAATCAGCCAGTTTTTGACTCTACCTAACACCTTCCCATCCATTGCCTCTCCTTCCTCTTTCACCTCCTCCTTGCCTGCATCTCCATGCCGCCAATGTTCACTGGGATTTTCCATTTTGCATGTAGTATGCTGGTAGTCCTGAGAAAGATGATGATGGGAATCCCAAGATACCCGTTTGCCTTATTTTATGATTTGCTGAGAGCCTGGGACTTTAAGTCAGGGATCATTTGCTATGGAGGTTCCAACTGCCTCCACCTCTTTCTATGCAGATGTTCAGATGGAGAGCCAATGAGGGGTGAGCTATGAGTTGGCACGCAGGAGGCTGGTCCCAGTATGATCCATTTGCTTTCTAATAAACGTCACTTCTCACAGCGTTCTGGCACTGATATGTGAGAAACTGTTTGAAGCTGACTTTGCTATGATTTTGTGGGTGCCTTGGAGAGAAGTTAGGAGACATTACCTCCTGTCTACTTGCCAGCCATCACCTGTAACCAGAAGTCTCTTGGCCTATGGTGGAAATTCTCCCCAACCAGCTCTATCTGGAGAGCCAGAAACACTGATGAGCTGGTGGTTGACAAGAAGAATCTGCCAAATCAGTCATGTCACAAGAAACACAACAGGCTCTCGGAAGCCAAATCAGCACCACGCAGAGCGCACTCTTGGTTCGCTGGGGAAGAGGTTGGCTAGCTTGGTTTATTGTATGAGGCAGAATCCATCCGACAGAATCACAGGCACTTCAGCTAGACAGGATGCACATCAGTTCTAGGCTGGATTTGTGAAGAAGCAAAGACAATTGGATGATGGGGCATCCCAATCATTGTTATTAATGATTAGAAGTGACATGCATCCCATAGTGCTTTGCAAGATCACATGTCGAAGGCAAAAACAGGCACTTTCTGTTACAGTTTCAGCTCCCATGGCAATCAAGACCTCGACTCAAGCAGCAAGCAAAGAAGCAGTAGTCAGAGCATAAGTTGGCAGAGGGGACGTTTGCCTAGAGCTCCTTTCATGCCACACCCTTGGCATGGCTTTGTCTGAGTGTGGCTTACCTTTTGTGAACACATTGATGTTCTGTTGGAAACATCACAGCCTGGTTGCCAGCACCTTCTCCAACCTTCCCACACATTATCTCTTTGCAATGCTCTATTCATGTAGCCCATGACTGTGGGAGCTCTCCTCGGTCATTGCCCATCACAGACACAGGGAGCGAGGCTGAAGAGAAGTTAAGCAACGTGCAAAAATGTTGACCTCCTGAAGCAGCAGATCCTTCAGAGAATTACTCTGCTGTCCATCAAGGTGTGCCATGGGTACTGGATTTAAATGGTGACCCTGTGTATACCAGACAATCCTGCCACAGAGCCACCACTCTGCATGGGTACTCTGCCACAGAGCCACCACTCTCCACTCTACATAGTTTTGAGTTTTGATCTTCTAAGGCGGTCACAGTTGTGAGCAATGAAAACCTGGGCCAAAAAGGAATAGTGACCACTTGGGCTTCGGTGGCTGTTGATGACTCGTGCTGCTTCAAGGCTTTGGACAAGCTGATGTACCAGTGATCTGGTGCCGGTTGACAGATGAAGGGTTGTGTTTATAATAAATACTCCATGGTCACCAAGGAAGACAGATAAATCATGGGTAGTACAGTGGTTTTATTGTGCTTGAATCCTTCATCTGTATCTGGTGATGCTGTTTGGAAGGTCATGGGACCTTTGGAAGATAAATCCTTGTTGGAAGAGGCATGTCACTGGGCGGCGAGCCTTGGGGTTTCGATAGTCAAGCTCTGCTTCCCTCTCTTGCTCTCTCTACCTCCTCATGGATGTCACAGTGAATTAATCTTCCCAACCACCATGCCTGTCACCATGCATTGCCTGTCACAGTGGACTCCTATCCCCTCTGGACCCACAAGCCAAAATAATAAACCTCCTCTCGCCTAAATGGCGGGGACCAAAGTATTTTCTCACAACTAGAATAACTTCGACAAGGAGTATGAGACCCTTCAGCAGAGACGTGGGTAGGAAGTCTGAGAAGGAAAGCTAGATATGCTCTGTTGTGGCTAGAAGGGGCATCAAGACGCCCAGATGCATGCATAGCAATGTAACTACACACCGGTGCATGTATTTCTATGACCCCTGAAATCTTGAATCTTTAAGTAACACTGACCCATTTATGAATATAGACTTGGCCATACCTCCCCACATAGAAAGACAGATGGTTAGGCCTCTGGGTTTCTTTTTTACTATGTTTTATTATAGATCCTCTGAACTTGTGAATTTATGTGGGAAGACACGGAAGTGTCTTCTTGTACATATTCCCTTCCCCCCAACACAAGCTTGTTGGAAAGCAAAGGGCAGTGGGCATTCCAAGACGCCCATCCTGTCATCCCTCGTCGCTTCTCTGAGCCCGAGTTGAAATGCATGGACACTGTACAGGAGCATCTGAACAGGGGCTGCCTGTAAGCCCAGGGGCAGTGGCGGCTGGTGCTCTCTTGGCATAGCTGTTTGTGGCTATTCTGGGCGCTGCATCACCCATATGTAACTTACCGCTGTCTATGCTATAGGTGACATGTGGAAACCTTACCACCTTCTACATCCCTTTGTCTCATTATCATCATGTCATTGTTGCTTCGAGACAATACCTATCTCTCTAACTCAGGCTGGCCTCAATTTCACCATTCTCCTGCCTCAGTCTTCCAAGTGCTGAGATTACAGCATGTGCCACCAGGCCCTACAGGATAATTGTGTGAAATATTTTCTCTACATTGACTCAAGAAGGTTATATTTTTGTTTCTGTGATCAAGCCTCACTTAGAAAAGCCGATTCTTCCCATCACTCTTTGCTGCTTTCCGATGTTCTAAGTCCCTTCGTTTATCATTTTCTTCCTGGGTCCAGAATTTCCCTCACCATCCTTGCAGAGTAGACATTTCTGGGGACAGATCCTCTGAGCTCTGCTTCATCTGAGGATGCCTTGATTTCCTCCTCATCTCAAGACACTCTCTGCTAGTGAGGAGAATTAGGACTGACAGTTCTTAACCCCCAGCACTTGAAAGCCACACACCCCTGGCTTCTCTGTTCTCTGCTCAGCAATCTACTGTCTTCCTGCGGGTAAGGGGCTGTTTTCAAGTCTTTCATTTGTGCTTATTTTCATAATCTTATGAGATGCCTTAGTATGGGTTTGTTTGTCCTGTTTGACATTTACTGACCTTCTTGAATCTTTGCCAAATACAGAGTTTTTTTCCACGTGTTCTTTCTTCTAATGTGATTTTTACCTCAACCGCTATCTCATCTCCTTTCAAAACTTCAACGGCATTATGTTATTTTCTCTGGTCACAGGCCAGTTTTGTTCAACTTTTCTACTTGCTGTCTTCTGTTCTTTGCATTGCCTAATCTCCATCACTGCTTACAGTTTAGCGATTCTTTCCTCTCTCTCTGTTCTGCTGTGAGATTGTTTGTGGTGGTTTTTATTTATATCTGTTCCATTAGATTTCCATTTGGTTCATCCTGATGTCTCCTTGGCTGAGAGTTCCTGGATTGGGCATGTTCACAAGTTTTCTGTTGAAGCACTTTCCTGGTTCCTGCTTTAAAGTCTTTGTGAGGGGCCAGAGAGATAGCCAAGCAGTTAAGAAAACGAGATTGATTTCTACACTGGCTCCCAAAATCTCCTTATAAAACATCCTATTTTTTGCCAAGGTATTAGTCTTCTGGGATTCTTTTTGAAAGTCACAAACTAGGACAATTGTGAAAGGCTGGAAAGTCATCCAACAGTTTGAGAGGGCTGGTTCTTGTCACTAACACCATATTAGGCCAGCCACTGCTGATGTACACCACGTAATTAATTATCGTTTAAATCTAAGGGTTGTGTTCCTGTAGATAGGGTAAAATCTATAAAAACTCAGAATAAAGCAGTTATTGATAGTTCAGCAGGAAGCACTGGACTGGACTCAGAGGTGTACCAGCTCTGATCTGGAGATAAACGTTAATTAGGCAAGAGCTTATCTTGAGTTCTGTGAAGTCAATTCTATTCACAGAGTAGGAGTCCCCAGACACCCCTGAGCAAATAGGAAGAATTGAGACTCGAAGTCTGAGTCGGCGAGCCAAAGTTCTGAAGTCTAATGACTTTAAATATCATGAATGGACCAAACTCTTTAGTCAATGCGCAGCCTTACCCAGCTGAGAAGGTAATTCAAATTTACTCAGGAATACAGTCTCCAGTAGTGCTGAGTATGCACGTGTGTCTTCAATGTCTTTTATACAAGAAAATGCAGATTCAAGTCTAAAGATGATGACGT
Source organism: Typhlomys cinereus (assembly GCA_023101885.1). NCBI lineage: Eukaryota > Metazoa > Chordata > Mammalia > Rodentia > Platacanthomyidae > Typhlomys > Typhlomys cinereus. The sequence goes on along the minus strand of JALPQD010000414.1, from coordinate 918,812 downwards.
GAATCCAGTACATGAAGACTATGTATTTTATGCTTGGTGTTGGAGCAGAAGAGAAGGGGAAGATTACTGACCTTTGAGTTTGATTTTTTAGATGTCTTCATTTGAGTGTCTTCATTATCTGCTGCCTCCTTAACAAGTCACATCAAACTTGGCACCTCTGAACAATTGAACGTATTACCCTCATCATGTATGTAGTGCAAGATGCTGAAGAGTGCACTGGAATTGAGGTGCCGGCAGCCTATGTTTCCTGAGACGAGCCTGCTCCAGGCTTTTGCAGGTCATCAGCAGAATTCAGTCCATTGTTGTTGGGGTGGCTTGTTCCCCGGGTGGTTCTCAACATCTAGAGACCACTCACCACCCTTGGCTCCTTCTGATCTCCCAAAGCCAGTCATGGTGGGCGTGGCCTCATCTCACACTTCCACCTCACCTCTCCTTCCTCTCCCCTACCACATCCCTTCTTCAGCTGGAGAAATGTCTCTTTGTTTGAAGATCTCAAGGGATTAAATTGAGTTCATCCAGACTATCTAGGATGGGGGTCCTGTCTTACCATCCAAACCATAGCCACATTTGCAAAATCCCATTCATTATATAATATCACGTGTGTGCTTGCAAGTTTCTAAGGATTAGGACATGGGACTTCTTTGGGGAGACAGCACACTACTTGAGACTTTGAGTAAACTGATATAACCAAAAAGTTTTCAGGTATTTTACTAAGCCTGTAAACAGCCTTGGAGTTAAGTAATCTTGTAGCTGTAATCCATTGATTTAGTTATATTTAAGTAAACGTTTGCCAATTTTGTTAGGCCACAAAAGCCAAAGCAAACAGTACACACAAGAGTTCCCACCCAGCATGTTGCCTTCAGCTCTAAAGCCAGTGTGACTGGGGCCACTTTTCAAAACCGAGTCCGTAATGCCCTTCCAATGTCAGAGGTGACTCCTCCTACCTGTGATTCCTATGGTCTTGATTTTATTGAGGACAGAGATAATTTCCCTTTAGTTCAAATTATCCCTTCCTTAGCAGGAAAGCAATTGGCAACTTTCTCTATTAACAGAATTCGAAACAATCCCAAGTCAAGTTTCCAAGGGTCTCTGTCAGGGTTGAGGCCCTGTAGCCACTAGAGGGCCAGACTGCTAGTGATGCCCTATACAATGGATGTCAGGGGACTGCCAGTGTTGTTCACTGAGATCCCATGTGGTGGGTCCACAGCAAGGGAGGGCAAGAGAAGAAAAGAAGATATTTTGACGTACCATTCAACATGGCTGTCTGTGTGTGCGCACAGGCATGCTTAGGAGGTTCAGCGATGTGATAAAGGTCTACATTCAGGTCCCTGTCCCTTCTCAGCAATCATTTACTTACATAACGTCACCAACCCAATTCTTACTGTGTAGGATTTTGTAAGATCACCTGTGTGTAAATCTCTTTACTTGCTGCTGGTCTAACGCCTGATTGGTAAGTGTTCATTTCTACAATTAAATATTGCTTTTCGTGATCATCAATCACCTCTCCTTGGAGTCCATGATGATTTCCACATGGGGATGCTGCCACAGTTCATTCTAATAAAGTAACACGTAACAGGCCCCTCCCACAGCCATGAAACCTTAAAGCTGTGGAAAGGACTCTGATATGAATGAAGCCTTTGGGATTCATTTTCTTTGCACACCCAGTTAAACAGCATTATGAAGAAAACTCAGTGAACTTCATCGATTCTGGTTTTCTACACAGTCAGATTTCAGAGATGAATGTCAAAATCATCAGAGGTAGTGGTCCTAACCTGAAACCTTGACCACAAAAGATGTTTTACAACTCTTCACTGGACCTTTTATTTCCCTTGCAAATGATTTTGTGGACCTCTGTGGTTAGTTCGATCCTGTTTCCAGACCTGATTGATATGCCAAGTTCAAGCGACCTCCAAAAGAACAGAGCAATCACATCCCATCTACAAATGGCTGCTATTGAACATCTGTGTCGGAAAAACTGAGTGGCAATTACCTCCAGGAGACAATGTTATGAGCTGGTGATGTGCATTACTCGGCCTATAGTCATCTCATGATTGTTGATTTGTGCTTACGTCCTGTAACTTCCCTCAGCCCTGGAAGCATATTAAGGACAGGGGGAAACAGGAAATTTATTGTGGCCCTAAACTCCTGGCCCATGCAAGATTTTCGAAGTGTGCAAAATTCACTCGAACGCTAAGTCAAGAAACATCCAGAACTCATCTCTTTGGTGACCCAGAGACTTTCTCACTAGCAACGCCTCTTCTTCCTTTATGGATATTTTCACATCATCAGCCACATGTTTCTCATTCCATGTGAGTCACCAAAAAAGCAAGAACTGTGCTTAGCAGGATCACAGGATGAGAATTAGGAACTCTATTTGGTGAAAGCTAATAATGCGATGTGAGTGTGTTTTGAGAACATCTTTCCCCTGACTTTCAACTGCTGATTTCTGAGGGCAGATTTTCTTCTCTCTGCCCAGTGATTCAGACAGTGAGCAAATCCTTCACACTATTTGGCCCATGTCCAGATGAGAACATGGTGCATTGAGAAGGTTTCCAGGGTATTTATTTCCTCGATGGAGCTGTTGTGTTCCATGATCATGGCTCACGGAAGACACAAGATGACCTCTTTCCCCCTCCCCCAGTTAACGGAGCATCTGCTGACACACTCAAAGTCCAGAACACGGAGTCCAGTACTGTGATGTTGGCTTTCAGTCCTTCGAACCCCAGGCTTTAGCAATTTAAAACAAAGACCATCTCCCTTATCCTGCCTTGGAGTTCCTGGATTCCTCAGCAACCTTCGCCAGGTAGCAACAGTCAGATTGGTGCCACCTTGACTGTTTAAGATATACTGGATAACACACATGATAGTGGACCATTTGTCAAAAGCTACCTGTTTTTTTGGGGGGGGGCACTGTGTGTGCCTGTGCAGACCCAAAGGTGACTTGGGAATCATCCTGGGCTGCTCTTCATCTTTTTACTATGTTTGGGGTTTCCCAGGCTTTGTCTTCCTGGACCAGACATGCAGGCTGCCATCATTTCTGCCTGGCATTTTTACATGGATCCAGTATCCAAACTCAGGTCCTTTTGTTTGCAAGGCACAAACTTAACCTGTCAGCCTTCTCTCCAGTTCCAGAAACTACCAAATTTTAAATGTTCCTTCCCTTTTTCTCTGGTTCCACTTCCTTGAGAAAATTTAAAGTAATATTGGTAGAGATGCTTAAAGGTAAGTGTACAGGGATCCAGTAGTAGTTACCCCACACTGTTGTCTATAAATTCATGACTAAATAGTTTAAGAGAACAAGGGGTTTTATTTTGGCTTCCAACTGTCTGGTTACATTTCCTGGTACAACTTGGCAGGAGAACCCACACCATCACCAAGGGGCCAAGAGAACTGGTCATACCATAGCCAAAGGACTGTTGAAAGGGACAATCTTCACTTGCCAGTCCAGGACGTCTGGACAAGTATACAAAAAGAGACCAACTTCCTTAACCAGGTCCCTCTATCTTTTTCCCCCATCAACTAGACAATCTCCTGCAGGCTTGCTCAGGTCTAATCAACCACTAAATCTTTACAAATGTGTCCAGAGCTCAAACCCTCAACTATCAAGTGACACCTGTATCTAAGTATGGCAGATGCTTACTATAATGTTGTCCGTAAGAACACATCAGAAGTCTAAATGCACTAATAATAGTGTCCATGGTATAAAACAATCTCAGCAAAATCTCTTTATGAACTAGTTAGATAGTCTATTTTGCATAAGTTTTTAAGAAGTTCCTCCTATGTATATGTACTTATATATGTATGCATTTTATATGTGTGTGTATTTTTGGATAGATAGAAAACATTTTATATGTATTATAAATGCAGCTTCTGTTTTCACTTAAGAGAAAAGAAGACCAAACTTTGTGGACATATTCATTCCATGGATGTGGCAGCTGAAGCTGCTCGTAGTCCCTCTTTGTGCCAGAAGTGTTCACACATTTAAAAAAAAAAAAAGGCAGTCATGATGATATTTACTTGTAATCCCTGTGCTGGCCAAGACAGGCAGATCTCTGGGGTTCACTGGCTAGTCAGCCTCACTGATATGAGCTCTGGATTCAGGGGAGACCTTGAGCTCATATCTCCAAAAACAGAATGGAAAGAGACTGAGATAAATGACCATTTCTGACATGCACATACACACACATGCACAGCAAAAAGAAATAAAATAAATACCCTAATGGGAATGGAACATTTTCTGGCAATATGGCTCAAAAAAAATTAACTCCAACACTATGTTTTCTTATCTGGCTGCCATCAACACGACTGGGTAACCAGACCCTCCATCAGTCTGTTCTGAATGCCTTCTGATTTGAAGGATTTGAAAGTCATGCTGCTTAACTAAAAAGTCACATTAACTAATTTGATAGGTAAAATTGCTCAAAATAATAGGACCAAAAGAAGAAGTCTTAGAAGAGGAATCTCTGCAGTAAAAGCTTTGGAAAACCAAAGTTCCTGGCATGAAGTCCCAGTCAAGATTGATTTTGTGATTGTCCAATAGGCAGAGGAGGTGTCCTGCTGCCTCACTGGGCAGGTGGAAAGAATAAAGTTCTAGGGTTAAACTCCTCACCCCAGAGAATGATGAGTCTCCAAGCCAGATCTCTGAACCATGAAACGCAGCAGCCAATTCTGCAAGAAAACTGCTGGCTAGTTCGGGAAGGAAGAGGCGTCTCTTCCAATTAGTTCTGCTTAATATAGAAGCACGAACGCATCATCTTACTTTTGTCTCTCAAAACAGAATTGCAGATGCAAACAGCTTTTCCTCTTAGCATCGGGGGACATCTGTCTACCAAAGTCAGAGCTCTTTGAGGAGCCGTTGCACTAAGATGCACTCTGAACAACCACGGTCAGTGAATGCGCACAGCTAGGAAATGTCACTCTTACTGAGCCCGTCTCTTGTCCTCTCTACCTTGGCTATCAGTCACAGTTGTCTGTTGTCTTCAGACCCTACCGACAGGTGAAAAATGACACAAAGACATCGCCTCTGCGAGAGGTACACTTTACACCTATATGTGAAATTCAGTTCATAGCGGAAGCACACCAGTCACTTCGGTGATGGTTAAACCTGACTTGATGGACAGGGACTCAACCAAGAAACAAGTTTCTGGGCAGCTCTGGGAGGGCATTTCCAAGAAGGATTAACAGAGAGGGGAAGACCTTCCCCCAAAGCAGGTGGTTCCTTCCAACAGGTGGCCCAGATATAGAGTCAGGGGAGAAAGCCCCGTTGCTTGGCGACATAGTACCTCCAGTTAGTGAGTACTTCTATGCTGCTGCTGCTGCTGCTGCCGCCGCCGCCGCCGCTGCTGCCACATCCTTCACTGACCTCAGACTCCATCTTCTTCAGCTAAAATCCAGCAGCTCTCAGGAATCTCCCTAGTCACAGTGCAACTGTTGAAGTATTTAGCTTTGTGGTCTGAGCAGCTAACGGGCTCTCAGCCTCTCTAATGTCGTTCTTGTAAATCTGTTTTTTTTAATATACGTGCATTTGATCAGTTTGCACTAGAGAGTGCTGTCCAGTGCAGCTTACCATGCAGACCAGGTTCCATAAAGGCCAGAAACAGAAGCTGCAGAACCTCCTATCATCACCTGTCTCCTTCTGTGAGTCTCGATTAAAGCAACGGTGTCTGTATTCCCTGCAGGGGACATGCAGGACATTTGATGGAGGCTCTAGGACAATCCTTATGAGCTTCTGCCCCACCTAATGGCCATCTTAGCACAAAGCTGCCCTACAGAAACATTTTGCTTCCCGACCTTCACTCCCTTCCTATGCAGTTGACTAGCTCTCTTTCTCCATAATTGGTTACATAACATCCTATAATGGACCAGTTCTTAATGTAGAAAAGAAGATAGGAAACAGTGAGCAGGAAACCAAGAGGGAGAGAACACAGATGAAGATCTTCTAATTAGAGGGCAGAGGAGGGAGTGTTAAGATCATTAAAGAAGCATTCAGCACTCAACCCAGAAAGATCCACGTGCAAGGAAGATGCGTACTGCAGAGAACCACAAGAGGCCATGCTACAGAGTCAAAGTATCTGTGGAAGCTCAACCCATTCAGGACATCTAACGTATCTCCCACCCAAGACTAAGGAACCTTGCAGAAGGGAGAGGGGTAAGAATGAAAAAAATGGAAGGACAGGGAGAAGTAACGTCAGACAGTGACCACTGTTCATGTCAGGGCTGTGGTACTCAAGAACTCAATGCAACACTGTCTATTTCCATAGATTTCGACAACAGCTGGTCTAACAACACTTTGCCATGAACCAGAGAAGATCCCATCAGACATGGTGCCATCCTGAGGAACTGTATGGGACTGGTGCTAGGCAAAAGAGAGGGGAGCCCTTATATTGTATGGCATTGACCCCCTTAGTGGGTCATTTTCACCCTCGGATGTTCCCAAGCACTAACTAGTGCAGGCCTCTTAGAAGAAGTAACCCAATTATACTTGTAGGGAGATGTGGGGAGGGGGAGAAAAGGTAAGGGTGGGAAGGGATATGGAGTGGAGTTAGGTAATAAGCAATGAAAACACATAAATACATGGTTCATACTATTTAAGAACAAAGTTACCATATAGAGAAGTAGGCCCTGGGGTTTTATAATTCTGGATCTCCTGGAGAACAAGCATTTTTCACTGTTACCAACATCCTGGCAGAATTTGTAGCTGGATCAGATAAAGTGACTATAAGCATAAACTTTGCCTTCCATGAACACAATCAGTGAAATTCAATAAGCAACTCATCAGCATTACTGAAGGTCATTATTTAGGACGCCTCTGATCACTCAGTGTCATACCTTTCCAACACAGATAGTTACTGCACCATTCTCCCTTGTACAATGTTCAATAACTTGAAATTTCCTAATTAATTCTATATGTTTCATTAAAATTTACCCAGAGAAGAAGAAATAATTACAAAACCGTGGCAATTACAACAATCACAGGTAAGTGTTATTTAATCATTCATAATCATTTCAACCAAGCAGCACACGTGAAGTGAGACACAGCACAGTTGTACAGAGTTGGTCTTGCTTGTTTGTTTTTGTTTTTAAGTAGTTCCACCTTCGGGCCTTCCACCAAGGACTTATTCTGAAATTGAAAGTGGAAAGGTAATATATAGCTTTGGGGATTATCCTAGTAGCATGGAAAGATGTGTACACTAATTGAACACAGATACTTAATGTCAATGTTCTCTAAGTATTCGTGCTTTCATTATGGTATGAACTTATTATTGAATTCAACATGCCAGCACGTCATCTCTTCAAAGCCTCTGAGACAGCTCCTTCCACAGGCACGTGTTTACTGCCTTGACACATCTGTCACATCTCCTCCTAAGTGAGGTGACCTGCCAAGGAGACACAACTTGAGTCTTACCCTCTGTGCTACACTCATTACATGGATATCCTTATTTCCAGAACAAGGTAAGTCCCCTCCCTCAATGTGCCTCATCTCTAAAAGAAGATATGATACATCCACTCAGCAAATTTAAAGAGAAGAGAAAGTAACACTGAAGAAAATAAAACTCTATTCCTATTCAGAGATAATCATTATTAACATGTTGCTAATAGTCCTGTAGTTTCCCAAGTTCGAGCCAGCTGAGCTTGAAGCATGCATTCACTATCTGAGTCCAGACAGGAGCCTGGGATAAAGGAAAGAGCTTTGTCTCTGAGCCTAATCAGCTGTCTGCACCAGGCAATTGCTATATTTTAGCCAAATGTCTAGATTTGCAAGGGGGAGTTTGGCAAGGTATTTAACCAAGTCAGATCATAAGCGGTGTCATGAACAAGACAATCAGTGTGAGTGTTCACTTCTTTGTTCCTGAGAGAAAAGGGAACAGGGGAAGGCAGAGTGGAGCAGCCAGGAGACTTTCGAGACGTGAAACGTTTCATCTTCCATTTTAAGTCACTTATAGTTTGAGATGTGGTTCTCAATGTCCCACAAGTGTGGCACACTTGAATGAGTAGATTCCCATGGAGGGCAAGAAAAGGGCGTCACATGACTGGCTAATAAGTAAGACAGAAGAGAAAACTGGTCCTTGGAAGAGGCAGAAGTCAGAGCCAAAAGCAACCAGAGAAGGCAGGCTGCTTGGAAATTCATGGAGGCATCAGGAAGTCCCTAGCATCAGTGGCTATGGGATGAGAGCTGAAGTGCATCTCATTTGCCATTCAAAGGAAAAATAGCTGTAGTTTTGTTCTGTGAAAAGAATAAACTGAACGATAGATGTGATATCACCTTAGTCACTTACATGCTAAGATGCAAATGACACTTCTTTAAACCAAACAATGCTTGTGCTAACATCCGTCTATAGCAATAATGCTAAGACACACTCATTAGAAAACGTAAACTTTTAGTTTTTACATTAAATTGGTCATGCTCTGTTATTTAGAATGCAGATCAGTGAAGCCCCCTTACATGATTAATTCTAGCTCTGGAACCCAGCAATTCCGTTTCTGTGGAGGGACTTGAAAGAAATCAATCTGTGTCAATATGAATAGACCAACATGCACATGCAGAGAGTCCTTCTTGCCATTTTATGAGGCAGTGGATGTCTTTCAATTCTGAGAAAAAAAATGGGCAAAATGTCATAATTTTCTTGAGGAAAAGAAAGCTCCACAATTTGCACAGAGACTTCAGTGGAAGGCATCCTCTGACTCGACTATAAGACAGGAACAGGAACCAGAGGTTGAGAATCAAAGGACTCCAGACCAATAAAGCAGGGTACAGGAGGTCCCATCCCTCAGCTCTGCTTGGAGTCACACTAGTCGGACATGCAGATGGCCCCATGGGCATCCTTGCAAGTACTCTAAACCTTCATACATTCACATTCATAGTACTGAATCCTGTGAGTTTCTAAGAAAAACAATCACTTTCTGAAACAAAAGATATCATAACAAGCAGACAAAACATTTCTATCATTTAAAGAAAAAAGGGGGGGCTGGCAAGATGGCCCAGCTGGTATCTGCCCAATGACACTATTTCCATCCCTGGAACCCACATGGAGAACTGAGTCCTACGAGTTGTCCTCCATACTTGTATAACAGGATGTGCGCGTGCACACACACACACACACACACACACACACACACAGAGTAGGTAGGTAGGTAGATAGATACATGGAAATAAAAACAGAAGTGAGGGTTGGAAAGATAGCTCAGTGGGTAGTATGCTTACTGCACAGTATGAAGACCTGAATTTGAATCTCCTGCACCCACAGAACCCCAGAGCAGAGAGGGTGAAGAAAAGAGGACCCTGGACACTCACTGACCAAATCAGTGGGCTCTATGTTCATGAAAAGATCCTGTCTCAACTGAGGTGACCAGTGATAGAGGAAGACACCAATGTTGGCCTCTGACCTCTATATTACACACACACACACACACACACACACACACACACACACACACACAAGGAAATGGGTTTATTTAAAGCAACAGAACCCCAACATCCAGATACAACCCGTGTTATGACAAAAATAAAAGAAAATGCTCATTATTTATGATGAGTCAGAGATAAAGGGAACCATGTAAGAGAACTGATCATTTGAATGCTTAAAGTTTTAACCCAAAAAATAACTTTTAACTGCTTGTGATGTTACCTTTTAATGGTTAAAATGAATATTTGATATTGATCTCAGGATCAAAGAAGATTTACTTCTTTAAATGTTTTCTGCAAACACATTTTTAATAAAGTATAGGGTTTTTGTCAAGTTGTTATAATGTATCTTTCTGTTCCTAGCTTATTGTAGTTACCACATCTTCAATATTTTTTTTTAAATTGTAGGATTCTTTTCCTTTTTTGAGGCTGTATATCAGTCCATTGTGCATGTGTAGTATGTTTTCTTTAATCATTCATCCGTTGAAGGTCATATAGATTGTTTTCATGCCTTGGATACTGTGAATGGTGCTAGAACAGAATATTGATGTAGAGGTATCCCATCAAGATCCTCATTTCAAAGATGGGCAAATATAATTTCAACAGTTACAAGACTTCATTTTCTTTTACATGTCTTCTTTTTGTTAATTTTTTGAAAATCAACATTTTACTGCAAAAAAATAAAATATGCATTTTATTTGTATGATATTGAAATATATAATCTAGTGATAATGTGATTTTAATAATAACAAACCATGCATTTATTGTCACATAGTTTTTAAATTAAAAAATGCTCTGAAAATTTTAGCTTGGTTGTATCACATGAAAATGATTAAATATCTATTATGGTCACTTGGTATTTTAATTTTTATTATTACTGTATGCATGTGTGATGTGTATGTGCAGACACACATGCCACAGTACACACATGAGGTCTGAGAAACACTTTGAGGTATGACTCTGTTTTCTACTTTTATGTGTATATAGGGGGATCAAGTTTAGGCTACTGGACTTGTGTATCAAGTACCTTTATCCACTGACTCACACACTGGTCTGATTTAAAACAAATAAAATGGTATAAAAATAGAGAATGATGTATGATTTCAAGAATTCTGATTTCTCATTTCCAAATCACAAGTATAACTTCATGCTAGGGAGTTAGAAACATTACAAAAAAGAAAATTTTTTTAAAAATGGCTTTGTTCATAAGAGACAAGGCTAAAACCACCCACTATTAATATTTACTCTAAACTCTAGCACTGGTTGCAAATGAAACACCCATCTTTGTCCACATGATTCAGTGGAATAAAACCTAGCAGGTACAGACAAGCAGCTTAAACACATCCGCCCGCCAGAAGAAAAGGTTTCTGGTGAAGAAGAGCCAGTTGAGAGAAGTCAAAGCCACATGATGGTCCACTCCTGAAATCGCAGCATATGGAGGCTGAAGACCATGAATTCTAGGTTACTCTGGTCTTCACTGCAAGATCCTGCCTCAGATGAAGCACAGTCAGAATATTTCATAGGAGCATCATATCTGAGTGTTCTTGCCTTTCCAGGTAGGGATCCTATGATTTTTTTAGCTGTTCTTTATCATACACAATCAATTCCAATTTTTTTTTTTTGAAACAAGGTCTTTCCTTGCCAGCTAGTCTTGTCCTTGCTACATAGGATGACCTTTCACCTCTGACCCTCCTGCCTCCACTTCCTGAGCACTGGGATTGCAGGCATGCACCACCTGTCTTCTGCAGGCCTGGGGACAGAACCCAGGGCTTTGTGTGTGATAGGGAAGCACCCTCCAACTGAGCTACGTCTCCAGTCTAATTACAGTATTTTTTCAATTGACCTACCTTCAATGGATTTTATTATGGACACAAGGAAGTAAAAAGATGTTAGACACAACGTCAGAAACTGTGCAAGCTCCATATCTGAGAAGATTCCAGTATTAGAATATATAAGACTGGAGAGATGGCTCAGGGGTTAAGATTATGCCTCTGAAGCAGAAGGATCTGAGTTCAAATCCCAGATACCATGTAAAAACACTAAGGGAAAGTCAGTGGCCTGCACTTCCAGCTCAGAGCCTGAAAAACTCCAAAGCAGAGCTAAAAGGAGGTAGAAGCAATCCAGGATGACTTCTGAGGTATCCTTTGGGCCTCCACAGGCACACACACAGTGCCCACTGATACACACACACACACACACACACACACACACACACACACACACATACCCACACGTAAACCAACACACACATGCAAAAATAAAGAAAAATAATTAGAATATATATATATAAACTCTTATTGAACAATAATCAAGTGGAGCTCATTTCCAACGTGGACAAAGGATTTGCAAATACATCTCATTAAATAAGATACTCAAGTAGCTCAGATGTACATGAAAAGATGCATGTTTAGTTACTTAGCTAAATATGGAAACACAGATGAAATACAACCTGCCGGGACTCTATTTAGTGGGCATCTGGCCCTGATCTACACTCTAGGAGTGTAGATCTAGGAGTGACCCCCAGATCTAGGAGTGACCAAAAGGCCCCAGGGTCTCATTGCTTGCCCCCTCCAGCTCATGACTCCCATTTCCACCTGCCTCCAGCTTCTAAGCCAAGGCCTAGTTCTTTCTGAACTCGCCTTGGGTCCAAAGGAGGAGACAAAGCATACGGGTCCATCTAACATTAACAAGTGTGATAGCTTGTATTAACTGTCAACTTAAGTAGCAGACTGTGAAGAATTTGTCTTGATTGCCTTACTTGATGTGGGAAGACCCAGCCTGCTGTGGGCAGTACCGTCCTTGGATTTAGAGTCTGAGGCTGTATAAAGATGGAGAGAACAAGAAAGCAAGCATGCACGTATTGATTGATTTCTTTCCACTGCTGACTCTGGATGTGATGGGACTAGCTGCTTCCGGCCCCTCTCACCATAACCTCTTACGGTGGAGGACTATGCCTTGGAAATGTGAGCCAGGTTAAACCCTTTCCCAGCTAAGTTGTCCAGTATTTTGTTGCAACAATGTGTAATGAATCGAAACAAGTGCTTGCCTAACATATGTCAGGAGCTGAATGGAAATATGGAGGTAAGGTGGTGACTGCCTAATATCACTGGTGAGAAGTGGACTCGATCAGTTTGGGAAAGTACTTGGCTGGGTCTCAAGTTCACACCCACTGTATGAGCCAGACATTTGATGCCTGTTATTTATCCAAGAAAAAAGTGTTAGTTCACAGAAATTTTATTCACTTACGCTAGCTAACTTAGAACAAACCCAATATTCTTCAGCACATGAAATGATAGGGAAATGATGGTGTATCTAGATATTAGTTATTTGTCAAAGGAACAAATCATCAATAGATTCCAAATCATAAATTAATTGCACAATCAATGAAAAGATGTAATTTGATTTGTAGCAACAGAAATACATTGAATGTGAGCAGCAGCCACAGTAGAAAAGAGGAGATGATATTCGCACCCAATGGCACCCAAGAAGGCATCCAAGAGCAACAAGAGGGGGTTGTGTCAGGTCCTGACAGTGAACAGTCCATGGATGTGCCAGTCATTTCTGCATGTGTCATAGCCTGTTGATGGTGTTGCAAATTATGCATCATTATGACTCAGTACATTTGATTTAAAATCTTAACGGAAAGGAAAGTTTGCAGAATGTGACAACGCAATCAAATTATAGCACAGTTGTGGTGGTAACGCAACTCGTAATTATCTCACTGGAAGGGACAAGCTGCTAATTTAAGGAACTGCGGGGATGAATGAAATTTGGCAACCAAAGTCAAAGAGACTATCCATCCCACTGTGGTCTGGTTGATGGGGGTATTTCCCAACGAGGTGTAGGTGACTCACTCTCAAACTGCTAACTGAACAAATAAGTAAATGAATGATGGGTGGCAGGAGCCAGGCTTTCTGATGTTGGGTGGAAGGCTGAAGGAAAACAAAAGAAGGCTAGAATCATCTATGTAATAATGGATTAGTCAGTGGCATCAGTGTGAACTCCAGTTGAGCGTCAACTAGACATGGATTCAGAGGAACAGCCAAGTATTTGGAGCCCAGGGTGTATACAGATATTGAGGGATAGGCACATAGTTCCTTGTTCTACCAGCTGATAACTCTATAAATTATCACACTGTTATTGATAGATGCTCTGGTGCACTGATCATGATTTTAATATCATTATTTGATGGAAGGAACAAGGACTCCTTGAGAAATGGTTACTCCGGGGTAAGAGGTACAGAGGCACATGAAACATGGTGCAGGGTTAGGCAAAAGCTAAACCAGGAAGCTATCTTGCTGAGGGCGTGGCCAGAGGAGTGTAGGAGCCAGCTTAGAGAGCCCTCCATGGTCAGAGCTGGAGTGATATGCGCAGCTTCAATGCACAGAGACTATAATCACTATAAAGCAAGGTCCATACTGATATCAATTAAATAAGAAAGCAGTAGTTAGACAAATCTCCTATGCAGAAGTATTCCAGAGAATGTGTGGAGTGGGGTGGCCTCTACTTGTGCGGGGGCCACACAGGGTGGCTTCCTTCAAAAGGAGAAGAAACGTTACTATACCAGAGACACCTGGCAAATGCTTCGTCAGCCAGAGGATCAAGGTGAAGACAGCAGGGCTCAATCATGTTGACAATAGGCACACTGGACTGTGGAATTTTATCTCTTAGCTCTTTTCTTCCAAACACCCTTACTCTAATCAAATCATGATTTTAAAAAAAAAAAAAAAGGCATTGAACAGATAGAATCAAATGAATTCCCACTAAATCCCTGACCGATGCTCCCCCAAGCTGCCAGACTGTGGCAATGAGTTCCAGTCATCAACTTGAGCCTATAGACACACCTATAAGGAATTAATTAAGGCAAGTCTCTTGGGTCAAGCCTATAGGAGATTATCTAATTGACAAGGAAGACCCAGCCCTTAGTGGGTGGGACTAATCAATCTTTGGGCAGGTGGGTCAGATGGAGAAAGGGCTGATTGGAATTAGGCAGACGCAAACCAGAAAGTGTGCTTTGGTCTCTGTCCCTCTCTCTCTGTGATCAGTTCTCACCATTGCTCCTGTTGGTATGAACTCTCTCCTGCCACAATGGACTAGAACCCGGAACTGTGAACACGAATAACCCCCTTGGTCCCTGTAATGGTTCCTCTTAACCATTGCTGTGAGAGAGCACCCAAAGTCAAACAACTTAAGGGAGAAGGGAGATTTGTTCAATTTACAGTTCCAGAGGGGAAATGCAGTCTTCCGCAGCAGAAACGGCATAGCTGGCCGGCTGAAGCTGGAGACAGGTTACATCACACCCATCACTCCATGTGGCAGAAGGCTGGAATCTTCTAACTTTCTTCTGTTCTGTGGTTCCTTTCATCTGGTCCACTATTGTGAGGTTCCAAGGGGATCTATGGAGGTTCCAATGGGATCTAGGGCTGGCCTTGTATTGTAAAGTATTGGTCTGGATCACCTCTTCAGGTGGTTTGACAGCTGATTTTAGTTAATACCAGGTGTGGTCAAGTTGACACCTAGGATTAACTATCACATTCCCCAAATAGTTTGGGTCATGGATTCATCAGAGCAATGAGAATGTGACAGTAAGACACAAGGTTGTCAGAACAAGGGAAGTCTTGCCAATTGTCACAGGTAGAGAAGCCCAAAACTGTATAGCACTAGGTATAAATGGAATTGAAAGGGACGTGGAGTAAAAACAAAGGAAGTCAAGTCAGATATGGAGTACAGACATCTGCCGATAGTGAGCTCATTCCTATGCATGCACCATGCTGTTGTGTCAAGGGTAATGTAACCAAGGTGACAGGGAAAGCTGGGATAGAGGATACAGTTGTGGAAACTCTCTGTACTGTCTTCAGAACTTTTCCATAAATATAGAAGTGCTGAAAAACAAGATTACTTTTTAAAAATTCTTCTTAACCTTAATAGTGATAAAAATGCAATACATCTCTCTAAGACCTGCACAATATTTGGTCTGTCGACATTTCACCATGGATGAGGGAAGAGCTCAAGAAACACGACACCTCCCTGTGAGACGATCCAAGGTTAATGCCGCACAGGAGAAGGGAGCTACTTTCCTTAATGATTTACCTACTGATGAGTTGTCATCTGTGCCTCACCAAGCACCCAAGTACTTGCGGGCACAAACACCCCAAATGAAGCGCAGAGGGCCATGTAACAAAACATGAAAGTAAGACGGAGACTAGATGGAAAGGGGAAAGCAGGTAGTGGGACGTGGGGGGAGGGGTAGTAGTATTGGGAAGAAAGGGTGAAAACACATGGATTCAGGCTGGAGAGATGGCTCAGGGGCTAAGACTCTGCTTTGCACGCAGAAGGACCTGAGTTGGCATACCAGATCTCATGTAAAAATGGCAGCGGCCTGCACTTCTGGCTGTGAAAGGCAGTCTGTGAAATCCCAGATAGAAGCAAAAAAGAGGTAGAAACAAAACAGGATGATTCATTCCCAAAGTCACCTTGGGACTCCACAGGTGCACACAGTGTCCTCTGACACATGTACACCTGTACACATACACATACACATGCACACACACATGCATATGTGAACACAAGTGTAAAAAATTCATTTAAAAAGCTAAAAAAACCACACATGACTTCATTGTATCTATCCATGAAAGTGTCAAAGAATTTTTAAGAAAATACATTTCAATAAAAATAATACTATGGGCCTACAAGATGGCTCAGCAGGTGAAAGCACTTGCCTGGCAAGACTGAAGACCTAAGTTCGATCCCCAGAACCAACATGAAAGGACAGGCGCAGTGGCGTGCATCTGTGATTCCAGCACTCCTGCAGCATGATGGGAGGTGGGAGACAGGAAGTCACCGGAAAGGAGATGAGTTCCAGCTAGACGGGAGTACAATGCGCAGCGGCAGGAACAGGAGAGACCCTGCCTCAGGAGCAAGGTGGACTGTGAGAACCAACACCTAAAAGTTGTCCTCTGACCTCCACATGTCTGCTGTGCTATGTACATGCATGTGCACATGTGCACATGCACAGAAGTAAACACTAAAAAGCAACTACAAGAAAAGATACTGGGTGAGGGCAATCCACCCAAAAAGAATGATCAAGACCCCTTTTGCACCCCAACCCGCTCCGCCGGTCGGGATGCGCGCCCGCGGTCCAGCCGGGCCTCAACCCCGCGCCCTAGCTGGTGAGTACCCCCCCCACGCACCGCCCACCAGGACCCCAGGTCGGCCCACAGGGACCCGGCTCCGACTCCCACCATCCAGCCGGAGCCAAGCGTGGGGCCGAGGGAAGAGGAGGACCTCCCCCTGCGCCCGGGCCCCGCCCCAGCTGCCCTCGGGTTAAATAGCTCCACGCTGTCGCCCCCATCCTCCCTTTGCACCCCACCCCGCTCCACCAGTCCGGACGCGCACCCGGTCCAGCCGGGCCTCACCCCACGACCTAGGTAAGACTCCGCCCACCCCGCCCACCAGGACCCCAGGCCAAATAATTCAGTTTAGTGAAATTGAGAGATCTTAAGAGTTAAAATGACAATGCCAAAGTCAAAGTGCAAATCCATGAGAAGCAACAATCAAGTAAACAAATTTCCCACTGAAGAAATTAATCCCATAATGTTAGACTCCAACAAGAACAAACCCACGGAAAAAGGCCAAGAAAGCCTGATCCAGGATAACGACCTTCAAAATATGATCATTACCATGTTCAATACTATGAAAGAGGAAATCAGGGAGGAATTACATAATCGAATCAATCGCTTTGAAGAGGAACACAACAGACATCTGGAGGAGTTGAGAAAAACAGTGCAAGAAACAAAAAGTGGCATAGAGCAGTTAAAACAAACTCAAGCAGAGTTTAAAACTGAGCTAAAAGACAAGTTATCTTCAACCCAGAACGCCACAGAGAGTCTTATCAACAGAACTAACGAAGCAGAAAACAGAATTCAGACCTTGAAGATAAAGTGGGAGTACTAACCAGCTCAATGGAAGAGGTTGTTAAAGCCAAAAAGATACTTGAGAGAAATATCCAAGAGATATGGGACACCCTGAAAAAGCCTAACATGCGTATTCATGGAATACCAGAGCAAGAATCTCAAAATACCACCCCTGAGGAAATTTTTCAAACGATCATCAAGGAAAACTTTCCTCATCTAAAAAAAGAGAGGCCCATCCATATACAAGAGGCATTCCGCACCCCAAACAGATACGACCAAAATAGAAGCACGCCACGGCAAATAATAGTTAAAACACTCCACATTCAAGATAAAGAACTGGTGCTGAGAGCTTCAAGAGAGAAAAAACAAATCACTTTTAAAGGTAAACCTATTAAAATAACAAATGACTTCTCAGTCGAAACAGTAAAAGCAAGAAGAGCTTGGAGAGACATACTTCAAGTATTGAATGAGCAAAAATGTCAACCCAGGCTGATTTACCCTGCAAAACTATCAGTCATGATCGAGGGAGAAAGAAAAATTTTCCAGCACAAAGACAACTTTAAGGGATACATGGCCACCAAACCAGGCCTTCAAAAACTGCTAGAAATGATACTCAAGCGTGAAGAAAAAAACAGGCATATCCAGGAGAACAGAAGGCAAGTATAACATCATTAAAAACGAAGCAATATACTTATAAAAGCTACTAAACATAATAAATGGCTGGAATTAACAATAGTTTCTCCATTATAACACTAAATGTTAATGGAATTAATTCACCGATCAAGAGACACAGATTACAAACTTGAATTAAAAATCACAATCCATCAATCTGCTGCCTGCAGGAAACCCATCTCACCACAAAAGATAGGCACGCTCTAAAAATAAAAGGCTGGTCAACAATTCTACAAGCAAATCGAAGCAGAAAACAGGCAGGGGTAGCCATTATGCTATCAGACAAAGTGGATTTCAAACCAAAGAAAATTATAAGGGACACGGATGGATACTACATTTTAGTCACAGGCACAATTCACCAGGAAGACTTCACAATACTGAATATATATGCACCCAATACAGGCCCCTCCACATTCATTAAGAAAACCCTACAGCGTCTAAAGCAAGAAATCAATCCCCAAACGATAATTCTTGGGGACTTCAACACCGCCCTCTCAACATGGGATAGATCAACAGGTCAAAAGCTTAACAGAGACACTTTGGAACTTAATCAAACCCTGAAAGAAATGGACCTTACAGATCTCTATCGAACTTTTCACCCACGCACCAAAGAATACACATTTTTTTCAGCAGCACACGGAACTTTCTCCAAAATAGATCACATATTGGGCCACAAAATGAATCTACACATATACAAGAAAGTTGAAATTCTAACCTGTGCCCTATCAGACCATCACAGCCTAAAGCTGGACATCCACAACACATCAAACAAGAGAAAATACACTAACTCCTGGAAACTTAACACTATGATGCTGAATGAGAACTGGATTCAGGAAGAAATTAAAAAGGAAATTCAAGATTTCCTGAAAGTGAATGATAACGAAAATACAACTTACCAAAATCTCTGGGACACAATGAAAGCTGTTCTAAGAGGTAAGTTCATAGCTCTTAATGCCTACGTCAAAAAAATGGAAACATCAGAAATAAACAACTTAACAATGCAGCTTAAAGCTTTAGAGAAACTAGAGCAATCTGATCCCAAAAGTAGTAGAAGAGAGGAGATTAGCAAAATAAGGGGAGAAATATCTGAAATCGAGATTAAGAAAACGATAGAAAAAATCAACCAGTCAAAAAGCTGGTTCTTTGAAAAAATCAATAAGATTGATACACCCTTAGCTAAACTAACCAAAAGCAAGAGAGAGAAAACCCAAATTAACAAAATTAGAAATGAACATGGAGTTATCACTACTGATACCCAAGAAATCCAGAGAATTATAACATCATATTTCAAAAACTTATACTCTGTGAAGTTTGACAACACAAAAGAGATGGATGAATTTCTAAGTAAACACAACTTACCTAAATTGAATCAGGAAGTTGTGAATTATTTAAATAGTCCTATAACATATAAGGAAATTGAGGAAGTAATCTCGAATCTTCCCACCAAAAAATGTCCCGGACCAGATGGATTCAGCACAGAGTTCTACCAGACATTTAAGGAGTTAATAACACCAATACTCCTTAAACTGTTCCATCAAATAGCAAAGGAAGGAACACTACCAAATTCCTTCTATGAAGCTAATATCGTTTTAATCCCAAAACCTAATAAAGATTCGCTTAAAAAAGAAAACTATAGGCCGATCTCCCTGATGAACACAGACGCAAAGATTCTCAACAAAGTCTTAGCAAATCGGATTCAAAAACATATTAAAATATCATTCATGGGGACCAAGTAGGCTTCATCCCCGGCACACAAGGTTGGTTCAACATACGCAAATCAATAAATGTAATTCATCATGTAAACCAGTCCAAACTCCAAGACCACATGATACTCTCGATAGATGCAGAAAAAGCTTTTGACAAGATCCAACAGCCTTTTATGATCAAAACGCTATTGTATGCTGTAGGAGGTCATGACGGCCCTTTAGTACGAAAAAGCGTTGAAGTGTATGATCCCAATGCAAATGCCTGGAGGCAGGTTGCGGATATGAACATGTGCCGAAGGAACGCAGGTGTCTGTGCAGTCAATGGCCTGTTGTACGTGGTCGGAGGAGATGATGGGTCCTGCAACTTGGCATCAGTGGAGTATTATAACCCCACGACGGACAAGTGGACGGTGGTGTCATCCTGCATGAGCACAGGGAGGAGCTATGCAGGAGTCACAGTTATTGATAAACCGCTATGAGCCTGCCGGACCTTGCCAGGGATCCGCACAGGAGCAACGGGCTTCACCGAGGACTTGAGAAGTGACTGAGTGCTTCTCCACTTGCACTTTAAGTCTCGGCAGAAGACGAGACGGCATCTGTGCAGGCCTCGGAGCCTGAAGATTATCTTTGGTAGAAGCACCGGGTAAGGCTTCTCGACAGTGAGCAGCAGCCGGCTGAATTGTGTTAAGAAACCTGGGCTGTGGTACTTATTCCTGTCTCCAGCCAACAGTCCTAAAACTAGTCAACCTGGGATGACCATGGATTATTTTGTGAAAGAAGACAAAGTTCACGTGTGTTCTTGTAAAATCTAAGTTTCCTCACTATTCCTTTTCCTGAAAACTCTAGATCCAGAACTGAGACTCTTTGGACAGATTCTAATCTGTGTAAGTATACAAAGTCACTGACGGATGAGACAGTTCGCTTTTATAAATACCTTTGATTTACATGGATCTAATAAATTGTGTGCATATAAAATGTGTGACTCCATGCTTTACTTTGAAAATGTTTGAAAAGACGTTTGAAACTTGATTATCTATTTATAATTGGCACAGTAACTTTGAATTATGCCAGTACTACATTGTAAAACAGAGTTGTATTTTTTGATATTTAAGAATGCTTAACACTTTAAAAATGCCACTTCTGAGGAATGACCATGGTGTGACACACTTGAACATGTGTGATGCCAAACTTTTTTAAATAAAATATAAATTGTTTATTTATTATTTTCTTTAGTTTAATCTTGGTCATGTTTTTGGTGTGCGTTTTTAGTTTAGTTTTTTTTTTCTTAAAGTAACCCTTGGCATGATCATAACTGCAGGTTTTTGATGAATATAATGAATGTATGGAATTCAACTGAATTTGCATGGTCTTAAGAATTTTTTTCTGTGTGTATAAATTTAGCTGCTATTAACAGAAGAGAGCGCTTTCTGTGAGTAGCCACATGTATGGACCAGATACAGTTTTTCTGATATCTTCGATTAATCTTACTTTAAAAGATGACCAAAACCTGTCTTTCTTGAATTATCTTTGAATAAACGTTTGTATATTATGTTTAAAAAAAAAAACGCTAGAGACAGTAGGAATGGAAGGAACCTTTATCAATATAATGAAAGCTATATACAACAAGCCCACAGCAAGGATTATGCTCAATGGGGAACAATTGGAAGCATTCCCACTTCGATCAGGAACTAGACAAGGCTGTCCACTCTCACCACTTCTATTCAATATTGTACTTGAAGTCTTAGCTGAAGCCATAAGACAAGAAAGGGACATAAGAGGGATTCAAATCGGCAAGGAAGAAGTCAAGCTATCCCTATTTGCAGATGACATGATCTTATACCTGAGGGATCCCAAAAACTCCACCAGGAAGCTCCTGGAACTAATTGAGAAGTTCAGCAGGGTGGCAGGATACAAAATAAATGTGCAAAAATCAGAGGCCTTCCTATATGCCCAGAATGAAAGAAGTGAAAAAGCCTTGAGAGAAACAATACCATTTATTATAGCCCCTAAAAAAATGAAATACCTTGGTATAAACCTAACTAAGGAAGTAAAAGACCTTTACAATGAAAACTTTAAAACCCTAAAGAAAGAAATAGCAGAAGACACCAGAAGGTGGAAAGACCTCCCTTGTTCCTGGATTGGCAGAATCAACATCGTGAAAATGACCATCCTACCAAAGGCAATATACAGATTCAATGCTATACCAATCAAAATCCCAAAGCAATTCTTCAAAGAAGTTGACCAAACAATCTCAAAGTTCATATGGAGGCACAAAAGACCCAGGATAGCAAAAACAATCCTGAGTAACAAAAACACAGCTGGAGGTATAACCATACCAAACCTTAGTCTATACTACAAATCCATAGTTGTAAAGACAGCCTGGTACTGGCTCCAAAATAGACACACAGATCAATGGATAAGGATTGAAGACCCAGATATAAGCCCACAAAGTTACAGCCATTTGGTCTTTGACAAGGGGGCCCAAAGAATCCAATGGAAAAAGAACAGCATCTTCAACAAATGGTGCTGGCAAAACTGGATCTCCACATGCAGAAGATTAAAGCTGGACCCGTACTTGTCACCATGTACAAGACTTAATTCCAAATGGATCAAGGACCTTGATATTAGGCCAGAGACTATAAAAACCATAGTTGAAAGGATAGGGAACTCCCTCGAGCTGATTGGGCTAGGCCAACAGTTCCTAAACAGACATCCAATGGCACAGTCACTGCTACCAACTCTCAACAGTTGGGATCTTGTGAAATTAAAGAGCTTCTGTTCAGATAAAGAGATTGTAACGCGAGCTCAAAGGCAACCCACAGAATGGGAGAAAATCTTCACTAACCACATATCTGATAGAGCTCTATTGTCCAGAGTGCACAAAGAACTTAGAAAACTAAACACCAAGGAAACTAATGGCCCAATTAAAAAATGGGCCCTGGAACTTCAAAGAAACTTTACCAGGGATGAAATTAAAATGTCTAACAATTATCTTAAAAAATGCTCCACTTCTTTAGCCATCAGGGAAATGCAAATCAAAACTTCCCTGAGATATCATCTCACCCCGGTCAGGATGGCAAAAATCCACAATACTAACAACGACAAATGCTGGAGAGGATGTGGAGAGAGGGGAACTCTCCTACATTGCTGGTGGGAATGCAGGCTCATACAGCCACTCTGGCGAGCCGTCTGGAGATTCTTAAAGAAATTAAAGATTGAAATGCCATATGACCCTGCTATTCCACTTTTGGGAATAACCCCCCATACAGCAGAGGTTCACCTCAATAGCACAAGCACGACCATGTTCATAGCAGCACTGTTTACAATAGCAAAGTCATGGAATCAGCCCAAATGTCCAACAGTTGACGAGTGGATAAGGAAACTGTGGTACATCTATACAATGGAGTACTACTCAGCCATCAAAAATGATGAATTACTGGAATTTGCTGGGAAATGGATGTCATTAGAAACAATTATATTAAGTGAAGTATCCCAGACCCAGAAAATTAAGCGCCCTATGTACTCCCTAATAGGTGGCTCCTAGTACCAAACCCACCCAGCCCACCTAGAGACAGTAATTCCAAGGATTATGAACAGGAGGGATGGGGTAGGAGGGCCACACCAGAAACAAGGAGAGAAGGGACCATGTTACAGCAGGGAAAATAGGCCTCCACCAAGGACCCAAATAAGTAATGAGACATCCGATTAAGTTCACAGACTTTTGTTCCTGATCATTTACTACTGAGGGGGAGTGATCTCACCAGAAGAGGAGGGCATATAGTCTGGCAGATAAAAAGTAACAATTTTGCAAATGGGTGATAGACCCCTCCCTCACTGTGGTTTCCCACTTTTATTACATCTACCTTTGAATGTGCTTTTATCACAAGACTCTAACAGCTTTTTGTCTCTGGCCAGGGGGTAACATACAATGCCCACCAGGATGGAGTGAAGGGCATTGCAGGAGCAGCAAAACTGCAAAAGAAAATCAACAAACCACAATCCAGAACTTCAGAGACTCTATATCAACCACATAGAACTAGGCCAGCTTAGTCTCTCCCCATCTTGAAGCTCAGGGAAATTTGCGGAAGAGGGGGCAGTAAGAGTGTAAGAGCATAAGGATGGGAGGAGCAATGATATGTAAGATACTCTATACTAGTTAGGGTTGAAGCAATCATAATTGGACTTTGCATGCCCTGCGCATTGTCCAACACACTGTTGACCTCACAAAGTCTAGCATCTGCTAAAGGCACCAAGATCCTTGGAGGCAAAGGATTGGCAGCCACAGCCATGTTCCTATACCTAAGGGGAACACGGGAAAGGGTTCGGGAAAGGCCACTGGGTCCTTGTACGTCATCGGAGAGGAGGGCCCAGAGGAAAATCAGACATGCACAAGAAAGGACTCTCTGGGAATTGGGGTGGGAGGCACTGGGGGATGGGGAGGGAGAGGGGTGGGGAGGAGCAGCAGGGGGTACGGGGGGAGGAGGAGGGAGGGAGGGAACTGGTGTACCTAATAAGTTTGTATGAGCTGAAATAAAAAAAAAAGAATGATCAAGAGCTTTGTGATCAAGTCAAAATGCTTCACAACACACAACATGCTAACTGAACTGTACGGAGTATTGGCAAAATCCAGGTGCGGTGTAAGACTGTAAGACATCTTGAATCCAGAACCACTGGGTGGATGAAATGAGTCAGTCCCCACTCTGAACTGCCTGGAGATGAGCTAGTGGAAGCCTCCGGAGGCCTTCCTCTCTTTCCATCTGGCATAAGAGAGACACGCAGCTCGGCTTCCCTGGGAGACAAAGACTCAGGCTCCTTGCTTGCTGCAATTACTTTTCTTTTAGCTGCTATGAGACAGTGCTCATGCACATCCAACTTAAGGGAAGAAAAGGGATTCATTTGGCTTACAGTGCCAGAGTGAACTGTGCTAGTTAGAGATATAAGAATCACTATGACAGGTAAAGGCTGAGCTTTGGGACACATTTTTGAAGAATTAGTAGTTAAGACAATCCCTGAGCAAGCCTGCAGGAGACTGTCTGGTTGATGTGGGAAGCCTCACCCCATGGTGGGTGGGACTATCCCTGGGCAGGTGGGTAAGATGGAAGGAGCAGGTTCAGTAAGTTGGTGTTCTCAGAATACTTTTAAAGACTCACAGGCTGGTGAGTGAGGTTTGATCCTGTGATAGTTAACTTGGCACATCTGGCATTAACTAAGATCAACTGAGACCACCTGAAGAGATTGTCTGGATTGATACATTTACAATACAAAGACCAGCCCTAGATGGAACCCCCCCCTAGCTCTTATTGGAACCTCCCAGTAGCAGACCAGATAAAAGAAACCACAGAACAGAAGACTGGGAAGAAGAGAGACTCTCTGAAGCTGTGCTACAAAACGCTCTTCTCTCCAGCTGCCCAGTTTCTTTGTTTCTTTGACCCTCCAGCTCCCCAACCCTCCAAGTCTTCAATGTGACTAAAGACCCTCTAGGAATCCTCCAGCCTTCAGCCATCACCCAGTGGAGTACTGGATTGAGCAGCTACTGGGCAGCCATCGTTGGACTACCTCAGCCATATCTCATAAGCCAGTTCAGTAAATTCCCTTTTTATATATATTCCTTCTGTCGATTCTGTGACTCTAGAAACACCTGACTAATGCAGACCCTCTTTCAGAAATCCTTGAGGATGTGATGTGGCCAGTTCCCTTGGTTTCTGTTGTTGATATAAACTCCCCTACCAAGCTGGACTAAGAGCTGTAACCAAGAAGCATAAGAAATAAATCTTGTTTCCCTGAGCTCTTCGTAGTGAATTTATCAGCAACCTGAAGGCAAACCATTACAGTGATATTGTCCATTTACACAGCGGAAGGTATGGCTAGAGGCAGAAGCAGGAAACCTGTTCAAAACACAACAAAACAAAAAGCTATCAGGGAGCAGAGAGAGCAAGAGCAAACAGAGGATGCAGGGCTGGGCTACCAAACCTTCCTCCAGTGTGGCTCCACCTCTCAAAGGAGCCACAACCTCCCCCAACTATAACACCAGCTAAGAATTCACACCCATGTGGGGACAACTCACATTCAAACCATGACATCCCACCATCATGAGACAAATGGTGAGGGTGTAGCCAACATTGTCACCAACAACTCCTGACCCAAATCCAGACAGCTTGACCCCCAGCATCCCCTGCTCTCCTCTGTAGGAAGGGCAGCTAGGAATGGACGCATCCTGGTGAGAAAGACCTTCACTCAGAAGTCTCTATGGGGCTGATGGAAGGATGGGGACAGGAAGGCCATCCTCTTTCCCCTGAGACTTAACCTTATCTTCCTGACTCTTCTCAAGGAGAGCTGGTGTGGAAGCAAGCCCTGGTCTCAAGGTGTTGCATGGAACTCACCCCGCCTTCCAACTCTACTGCTAGTAGGTGGAAAAAACCCAGCTGGGGACATGTGGTTTGACAGATAGAAATCTAGAAAAGATTCATCTTGTGGGACTGCCGCCAACAACAAAACCATCATTTCTGTACAAAGGAGAGACAACTCATAAAATAAGTAGGGCTGGTTGGAAAATAAAAGCAAAACAGAGGTGGGGGGAGGCACACACGGTGTCTATCAAGAAAGGAAAGAGAGAACACAATGACAGAAACCAAGAATAAAACTTCCAGCAAAGTATTTTAAAGATTAGATGCAAGGAGTATTTTTGAAGTATAAAAGCTCCTCAAATTGACTCAGTGATGGATGAAAAACATGAGAAATCAGGAATCATTTTAAAACTCCCATCCATTCCCAGAAGTCTCCCCCACACCCATCCACTCACAAGGCATCAGACACAGATAGCTTCAGAAATTACTTTTTTCAAGCATTTGTGAAGCAGATACGTACTTCATCTCCTACTAAAGTGCTTCTGAGACAAGATGAACGTCTATCTAACTAATTTAAAGAGCAATTTACGAGAGCAGTTTTATGTCAAAACTACATGATCGTGGATGAGGAAAAGAGACCCAAACTTCATTTATGTGTAATCATAGATAGAAAAAAATCCTGCTTAATGGTAATATTCGGGGGTGGGAAAAGTAGCTCAGCTGGTAGAGAGCTTTGCATAGCAGGCATGAATGAAGTCCTAGATTCAGTCCCCAGTCGCGCATAAACCAGGAATGGTGACTATCCCTGTAATGGCAGCACTGGGGAGGCAGAGGCAGGATGATCAGAATGGTTGATGGCTGTCACAGTTAGGTATAGGTGCCAACGTAGCAGTTGAGGGCTCCCAGCTTTGGGAACATTGGTAAAGAATCAGTGGTTGACCCTTCTGCCCCAGACCTGGACCAGGGCAGTCCCTGCTCCTCAGGAGGTGACCTCCAATACTAATCAGGATGCAGTCAAGGGCGGTGCAGGAAGAGCAAAACTGAAAATAACAACAAACCATAATTCAGAACACCGAAGCCTGGAACCAGACCAGCCAAATCTCTTCCCATCCTAAAGATCAGGGAAATTTGCAGAAGAGGGGGCAGCAAGATTGTAAAAGCCTAAAGATGGGGAGGACCAATATGCAAGTTAGGGTTGAAGTAGCCATAATCGGACTTTGCACAACCTGCACAATGACTGACATGTCAACGACCCCCCAAAGTCTAACATGGATCACAGGCACTAGGATCCTTAGAACAAGGGTTAACAGTTGTAATAGTGTTCCCATATTAAGGGGATCCCAAGAAAGGGCTCTGGGCTATGCCACTGAGTCCTTACACCTCACTAGAGTGGAGGACTCAGAGGGAGGTTTGGTATTCACATAAAAGGATGCTCCAGGGAATGGGAGGGGAGTAGGGGGAGGCACTGGGAGAAGGAGAGGAGGGGGGTGAAAGGAAGAGTAAAAGGGGGAAAGGTACAAGGGGGACTGGGGAGAGGTGGAGGGAGGGAGAGGACTGAGGTACCTCAATGAGCTTATATTTTTGGAGAAAAATAAATAAATGTTTAAAAAAAGTATCAGTGATTGAACTGGGCCTGCAAGAGATCGTCTAGTTGATGGGGAGGGTCCAGCCCAGGGTGGGTGGCACTAATCCCTGGGCAGGTGATTAAGATGGAGGAAACTGGGTAAGTAAGTTGGCATCCTCCTGTATGCTTGGCCAGATATGCTGGTCTGGCAAGTAAGGATTTTCCCTCTCTCAGCCTTGATGTGGATTTGGCGTGTCCAGTTCCCTCAGCCCCGTGGTGTTGGTGTGGGCTCTCCCACCAAGCTGAATAAGGAGCTGTAACTGGTCTATTGCAAAAGAGAATAATCCTTATTAAGAAGTTATCAGTAACAGGCTAACTGCAACAACAGTCATCCTTGGCTCCAAAGCAAGTTCTAGACAAGTCCAGGCTACATGAGATTGTGTCTCACAAAACAAACAAGAACAACACAAATTAAAAAAAGGTAATCATATTTTTTATCCTGTGTTTTCTCTACTACTCCAGAGGTGACTGGGGGAGGTAATATTTCCTGAGGGGTTGGGGTGGGTTGGGAAAGTCTGAATCATAGGATGGAGTGCTGTGAATAAGAAATGCATGACGAATTCTTGAGTTTTTAATCCGTTTACCTCCAAACATCTTTTCTGCCTCAAAACATTCACCTGCTGCAGGACCCACTATGGTCATGGCGATTTCCTGAGCTGACTCTCTGTGGTTCTCCTGTCCCTGTGCACAGTTACCACCACCAACACATGCTTCAACTCTTTGCTCTGAAAGCCCAAGGTTTCTGTTTGTCAATCCACTTTCAAAACATTATCCTCACAATTCATCAGGAGGCAGGATGCGGTCCATTGTGGTCCATTGTGGTCCATTGGTCTGGGAACTTCAAAAACTCACAAGGCCTTGACCAGGCATGAGAAAGAGGTAACGTACTGCACGACCTCTAAGAAGATAATGTTTGCATTGAGAAAGTGACGTCACTCTGTTAGAAGGACAGCCCAGGAGTGGCGGAAGGCAACATACTCTAAATTTTGTTAGCTTAATAGAATTTCAACTTAGTTGAAATATCTTGGAATGTGTTTATTATTACAGCTACTGTCATCTTAAATGATAAGTCAAGAAAATAGGTGCTCCTATGCAGCGGTGGGACATTAGAAATTTTCAGTAGAATTGCAAAGAGCCCCAGAATCGTACCTGAGCCCAGACAGAGACAGTGAGACCAACTTAGATTAGACATAGTCATAGGTTTGGTGGTCTGAAAAAGTAGATAAGAATTATCTTACATTGAGAGTGGAAAATAATTCTAAGCAACCCAAGGAGAAAAAAATCCAAAGATATTTACTTTGGGACATAAAAAGTTGACAGAGAAACATAAACATAGCATCCCTCTTGGCTTGCCAAGGAACAAGATTTATACAGTCACAATATTGTGTGCACTGAGTCCAAAGCTAAGCAGGAAGCACATTTGAATTTCTGTCATCAGGGTGTGTGTGTGTGTGTGTGTGTGTGTGTGTGTGTGTGTGTGTGTGTGTAAGAGAGAGAGAAAGAGTCAGAGACAAAGAGAACAAGACAGAAACCATGTATAAGGATGATTCCATTGTAAGAAATCATAAGAATACTGGTAAGACAGAAAGCTAAAAAGTTAGGAAATGGTCACATAAGCACCTACTTAGAATATTCACAGTCAGTATTGAAAGAAGCTTCCAGGAGTTCTGGCGGAGAGGTGGGAAGGAGGCTGAGACGGGGTTTTTCGACATTCTAAGCAGCACACTGTTGTTCAGGCTTCTCTTCTTACCGCTGGCAAATGCATGACCGATCATTTCGGGGAACCCAGAACTGATTTCAGCTTAGGATTCTGGTTGCAGTTCACAGTCCAGCTTGACGGGAGAGCTCATGCCCACATCAGCAGCCTTGGGAACTGCCACACCTCATGCACAAAAAAAGCCAGAATGCATGATGCCAATATGCCAAAGGAACACCCCCCCACCATGAGCTGGTCTCCCCTCATCAATGAGAGAAACTCCCACAGACTTGCTTGGGGCTCATCTTAACTGCTATTTCTTCACATACAGCCTGAAGGCTTAGCCTTCAATTGTTAAGCTGATACCTGCATCTAACTGGCACGACCACCATATGGCTTTTAAAAATATGTTCATGAAGCTGGGCAGGGATAGGGGCACATGCTTATAATCTCAGCTCTTGGGAAATGAAGGCAGAAGAATCGAGAGTTCAAGGATATCCCAACTATATAGCAAATTCAAGGCCAAGAAACTACCCAAGACTGTCTCAAAAATGCATGTATTACTTTAATAAAAATGAATATACTTTTAAGAAAAATAGGGTCCGCTTTCATCAAGCACTCACAATCCTTGGCCTAGAGACAGCACACTTTTATATCAAGAAAAAGGATAAGTTTATATTGATTGCAGAAGGTTTTTAAAAAAGCAATTTTCTCTCACTGTGCTTTTTGCAGAGCCAAATGCTTCTTTGAGGGTATTTTCCCCAATAAATAAATATATATTTATATGTGCTGATATAGCTCTATAGATGCTGGCAAGAGAGTAAAAGCAGATTGCTGAATGTAGCAAGAATCATTTCAGATGTGGTTGGAATCTAACGAGCAGGCATTTTAGTCTCCAAAATGCCACTTTGCTGTTAAAATAGAGAACAAGGAGTCTCCAATGAGGTCATGAAATGCTTTTTCAGCCTGTATTTTATGTATGGAAAGCTTCTTTTTATTAAAAGAGAAAAAAAATTCTCCCATGAACACATTCGCCTGACATCATCTCTTCAAGGCTCAAAGAAAAGTCTAAACGGAGCACATGCACTTCATCTATCATGGAGGGGCAGTAAGAGAGGATGACGGAGGCTGGCGAGGGACTGGGATGAGTCAACCACACACCGTTTGGCTAATATTTCACCCTAGGGAGGGACCATAGCATAGACTTTGTGTCCAAACTGTCAACTCTGGGGACGTGGCTCTGGCTGTGAGGAGCTATGGCATGGAGAGAGGACAGAACTCAGAGGATTAGTTGGGCTTCCATGCGTCTCTTCAGCCCTTCCCTGCCGACTCCTCCCTTTTCTTTCTCCTACCCTGATTCAACCATCCCTGCCTCTTCTCTCAGGCTCTCCTGTAGCAAGGCAGCGCCAAGAAGGGTAAAAGATTGTTCTGGAGCCACGACATGCCCCGCCTCATCTCTATGGCACCTGGAAGCTGGATTGGAGGCAGATGCCCCCATTGCTTTCCTAGCAATTCACACGTTCGACCCAAGGATTCCCACCCAGGCCTTGCCTTGGTGAGCGTTTGGTACTGTTTTTAGCCTTGGAGTATACTGGCACCCAAGCTGAGCCAAGGTGGTGGGAGGACCCCCAGAGAGCTTCCACCATCCTTTCCGGAGCTGCTCACTCTGTGCTTCGCATGGGTCAAGTGGAAACAGATGCCATTCTAAACTGGCTTCTGCCAGCACATGCAGGAAGGGAGGTGGAGGTTGCCTTGGGGGACAGCTGCTGGCTCATTCGAATGTTCCATGGTCATTGAGATAAGAAGCTGCATTAACTCAGGCACACTGGACCACCTGCCTTGTGCTCAGGAGTCCTGGGGCTCTTCTATCTGCTCAGCTACTAATGATGAGCTAGTAAGGCAAGAGGCTTAGCTCAACATCTGCTTCCCACACCTGCTCTGGAGTGTGAGGTCCTTGGATTCATGAGGGGATTTTACACGGAAAGGGGAACACAGGAAGCGCTGGGAGAAAAGAGCGCCAACAGCTAAGAGCAGTATCTCAGTTTCATATGCCCATCATTTTAATTAATGCATGACCCGAATAATATAAAGGAGTAAGAGGATTTTTATTCCAGCTTCTGATTCAGGTTACAGTTGATTGTGAGGCACAGGAGAGTCGCCAGCAGAAGTCAAAGGAATCAGTCACGCCACATCCACAGCAAGAACAGTGGGGCTAAGACCAACACTGCTTTCTAGCTTTCTGGTCTGTCATTCATTGAACCAGCTCCTTGCATCTGATCCACCTGCCTGGGGGATGGTCCCACTCATTATAGGCTGAGTTTTTTCACATCAATCAAAGAATTAAGGCAATCAGGTTCGGCTTCACTAGATGATTCCCCAGATATGTGCCTAAAGTCTCAGTTCTTGAGGATCGTGTTGACCCCTAAAACTGACCATCACAGATGGAGAAGGGCAACCGCCATACAGGAAGGATAGGATCTGCCCATGGGATCTGTTGGTCCACCCTGTCCATTCACCATCCCCATTGTCCAGCCCTCATGGAGAAACATCATAATCAATCCATTTCAGAACAGGCCCATGCTGGGAAGATCTTTGAAGTTCGTTCCCCACTGATGGAACACACCCTTAGAACTGGTTCTAACTTTCCACAGAGATAAAGTTGCCAACTTCCCCAGTCCTCTGTTCATGAAAGGATATGGAGATGAGCTCTCCAATGCCGATCATGAGATTATCACAAGATCCACTGGGCTGGGCTCCAATATGAACAGACCAATGAGATATTGGGGACCAAAGACTCCAATCAGGCTTGCAGAAGTTGGAGCTAACCAGTGAGGAAAAGTCCTTTTTCCTGGGCCTGCCTAACCCTATAAAGAACTCCCTGTCCCTGCCAGCCATTTTTGGTTCACTTGCCCCTCATAGACTACATGTCTGTGAGTTCTCTTAGGCTCCCTTGCCCCTCATGGACTTGATGTCTGTGATTTCCGTCCTTTCTCTCCTCTAATAAAACCTGCCTTCGTCCTCTTACACTGCTCTCCGCTTCAATCCCAGGACATTTTGGTACGGTCCATCAGTCAAAAAAGAGACAGCTCTCTATTGCTTCTCACAGAATCCATGTCTGCGAGTTCTTTTCTTTCTCTCCTCTAATAAACTCTACCTTAATCTTCTACGCATGTTCTGGTTTCAATCTTCAACTCCTGAATACAAGAACCTTGACATAACAAAAGAAACCCATATCATGGGACACAGGTTCTGCAGCTGGGCAGGCTGAGCTGCACTCACACGTCCCCCTGTATGGAAGTGTGATGTTAAGGAAAATACTTCATCTTGGAGTTTCTGGGGCTTCAACTATAAAATGGGGCAAAAGCTGCCTGTGTTGCTGGGAGGGGGGCACATCAATGCTTAGAGCACGCTAGCTGCTGGGTACCAGGTGATCAAATACTGGCTTTGGATCTACTAAGGGTGTCCCATAGACTCTGGAAAGCCTGAGGCCAGCGGGTAGAGAGAAATCGAGCTTCCTCCTTCCGAGGGCACATGTGTAAAGTACAGCAAAACTGCTCAAAGCACAGTTGGCAAAGATGTTACTCCTGAGAGGCAGAGTAACTCAGCAGGCAAAGTGATAGGGCAAACGAGCTACGGTTCCACGACCAAACATGTGCTGTCATATGACCAAGCATGTAACTGTTACATGATCAAACATGCACTGCTCCCTGGGGCAGTTTTCTCAGGTGAAATGAAGACTTTCCCTGCATAAAAACGCATATACAGATGTTCACAGCAGCTTTACTCCTGGTAATCAAAGACTACAAAAAACGCAGATGCTTGTCTTTCCACGCACAAATGCGTCCCAAGAAACAAGAAAAGAAGGTAATCAGGGAAACACTCTAGAAACCACATGTCTCTCAAGGGATCGGTGGAGCCAATCCCAGAAGCGCGAGTACCAAGCGATCTTATGTACACAGTGTATTAGATACTTGTTGCAACCAAACACCTGGCCAAAGCAGCTTGTGGCTCACAGGTCCAGGGAGCAGTCCGCCCTGGGAGGACAGTCACCAAGCTTGAGGCGGCTGGTCACGTCGCGGTCCGCAGTCAGAAAGCAGAGAGTGAAGCGCGCGGAGCTCTCAGCCAGCCTCCTCCTGTATCCCAGCATGCAGCGCGCGCAGATCTGGGTCTTCCCACCTCCACTAGTCAAAGCTAGGAAATCCCTCTTACACCTGCCCCGGGGTTTGCTGGCATAGTGAGGATTAACCAGCACATAGGCGTTACTGAAATGGAAAGATTACAGGAAAACAGAACAAGCTGTCTGGGAGTAAGAAGCACGGGGGTGGGGGAGAGAGGGGAAGAAAGGGGGAGCACAGGCAGGAAGAAAATATGGCCATAATAAGGTGACTGGCATTTCATATTCTTTTGCAAGATGGTAATGGAGAAACCAGGAACAGCACACAGGGCATCTCTTTATATCATTTCTTACAGTTGCGTGTGACTCTACGGAACCTCCCCTGGTCACATCAGTGGGCTGTCAAGACTGAGTGTCGACGATGTAGCCCCTCCTTCCTCCAAAAGCCTTTTTCTATATTTAATCCCCCTTCTTTCTGCTCAGACTCCATGTTACCTTTTGAATTTCTTTCACTACTGCCCGGAACTCCTTGCTTCCATGTCTTTATTTTTAAGTAGTGTATTCTTTGATGATTAAATATATGTATTTAATACAATCTGGTCACGCTCACCATTTTATTATCTCTTATTCCCTCCTCCCCCACACACACAAAATCTGTCTCCTCTAACAAATCCCCCTCCTCTATCCTGTCTTTTTGTTTTTGTTTTGTGACCGGCTGAGTTTAACCAGGGCTGCCTGTGTGGGGATGTGTTTGGAGCTATCCACTGAAGCATGGGTAACTCACCATGAAGAGAATGACTTCCCTTCCCCACTGCTCTCCATGGAGGCCCTGGGCCCCAGGCCTGGATGCCCACAAGCCAGGCTTGTACAAGTCTTATGCAGGTGTCCACAGATACCGTGAGTCCACGGTGCAGTAGTCATGTCCTGTCTGGAAGGCAGTGTCTTACATCACTCCTCCCCATCTTCTGGTCCTTATGTTGATTCCTTTCTTCTCTTCTACAATGTTCCCTGAGCCTTGGAATGGGGTAATATGTCTTAGCTTTAAGGGCGGTTTCTTACGAGGCACATTTGGACACTAACGGTTTTTTAAATCCACTTTGACAGTCTTTGATCCATAATGAGAAGATTTCATATTTAACAAACCTAAATAAAGTGAATATTTGAAGTAAAAATCTACTGTCTGACTCTGCCTCATTGCTTTCTATGACCCTTTGAGAATTTTTTTTCTCCTCATTTTTTGGGATTGCTAATTACTTTTATTATTTTATTTTCTCTCCACTGGCCTATTGACTGTGCGTTCTTTTGATATCTACTGGAGAATGCGTGGAAATTAACACATGTATCACTTATCCGAATCCAAGGATCTCAGAATTCTTCGGCTAATCATTTCTCTCCCTTTCATACTACTGTATTGTGTCTTCCTCTACTTACATTTAAGTAACATTAATTTGTCTTACACAATGATTACTCATTAATAACCTCTTAAGTAATTAATCGCTCTTCGTGCTTCCTGAATTCCCAGTACCATGACCAAGAAAGCATTTAGACCACCTGGTTTTTTTGCAGGACAGTTCTTAGGGAGAGGCATTGGTTGCAGTTTTTGCTTGGTGGAAATGTTTTTGTTTCCCTTTCGCTTTTGAAAATCATCTTACGTAGAATCCTGCATGGGCAATTATTTCCTGCAGTCCCCAGAAGCCATTCCATGTCCCCTGGCTTGAGTGTTGGTACTGTACCCTGGAGGAAAACTGCTGTAACATTCTCTCTGTCTTTGACAACTTCGCTATGCAGGGTCTAGGTGTGGGTTTCACTCATTTGTGCCTCTTTTGATTTGTGACACTCATCACATCTTGAATCTTTTCCCAATTTGAGGAGAAAGCTTAGCTATCCCATCTCAGAAGTTGGCTGCCCTCTAGCATCCCAGTTACACCTTAGACAAAAGAAAAAATAAAGAAACTAAATCTTGGGATTAAGAAAGCAAATGCTGTCGCATTTCAGCTGAGGCGAGGGAGCTAGTTAAGGAGCACGAGGACCACCCAAAGCAATTCTCCAGCCATGGAAGAATGTCTTCTAGAAGAAGACAGTCAGTGGAACCTCCATCCATAAAGGTGTAAAGTTCATGAGACAGCAGCATGACAACTTAATGTTCTTCCAGAAAAAGGTTTTTTGGAGAAAAAAATCCCAAACCATGGACATCATCTGCTCCTGATAGCAGCCGGTCAATGGCACTGTGGTGACTCAGTAATTAGACCCTTGTTCCTACGGTCACTCAATGGCACATCACAGTGACAAGAGCTCTAGATCTTCTTGGCCTCCATATTTGCCTGAGCACATTCTTATGCATGTACATGCAGCATATGTATATATATATATATATATATATATGTATATATATATAGCATGCTATATAGCTGTGCATTTTGAGATACATACTGAGTACATTTCAATATACATCTGCACATATGTTTAATTATTTTACTTATTCATTTGGGAGGGAGGCATGTGTGCCATGGCATGCAAGTTATATTAATTATATCAATATATATCAAGTTATATCAAGGGATTGAACTCAGGCCATCAGGTTTACATACAGGTGCCTTTACCTGCTGAGTCATCTTGTCAGCCCTATATATATAAGTATAAATATGTATTTATGTGTATATATATATAATATTTCTATTTATGTATATATGTAATAGTTGCATATAGATCTTATTTATTTCATTCCTCTGTGGAGCCCTATTATCTATCTATCTATCTATCTATCTATCTATCTATCTATCTACCTATCTGTCTTTCTGTCTTTCTATCCATCCATCCATCATTCATCTTTGTGTCTAGCTATCCCATAATGCTGGCATCACTTTTTTCATGTCTTAGTCTGACTGGAAGAGAACACGTGCACAGAATGGTTGGAAAGTTCGTGCCTACAGGTGACCAGGCTGCTTGGACGGCCAACTCGTGAGCAGCAGTAATTAAGCTTCACCGAAAGCTCCTTCACCAGTTCTTCATTCCAGCCTCCCTGGGCAGAGGTTTTTGTCCCCCACTGGCTTCATTGACATTAGACATCACTATAGAAAGAGATATTTGCAAGTTAACAATAACTGGAAGCAGGTGCATTTCATGTGTATGGAGAATATTAGTAAAATAAAACAAGAACTGCTGTCTAGTGACTTAACCCCCAGTGGAAATAGCCCCATGGAGGGACTTCTCATGTTTCTATTTCCTTTAAATGTGGACATCAGCATTTTCCTTAGAAACCTGTTGGGGGAGAGGTTGGGATGCGTACAAACCAATAAGGATTATCAGGTAATTTACAAATGACAGCCGCTTGACATCATCCAGTGATTGTTAAGGTAATGGACACACATAGCCAAGCCTACTCTAAAAATCCTCAACAGATTGATACAGGTAAAGGAGATAAAGAACAATAAAGTCTTCTCGGTCTGTTATTATTTGTTCATGAAAGAAATATTTGTGGTGTCTACCAAAAAGAGCTATCATGCAGGAGAATCACACCCAATTGTACTACACCATTATACACAAGAAAATTGCAAACATGCCCTATTTTGTTTACCTTCATAACTGCCATCTTTCCTTTAAACATAACAGACCTTTTCCTTTGGATTAAATTCTAAATTTAAAATTCACTGTAACAAACCCCAGGAAAGGGAACAGGCATATCTGAGAGGCACATCCATTCCAGGATGTTACTGAGTTGTGAGGGATCAGCTCGGCTCACAAGCCAGCTCCACCTCTCATGGACTTAGATTCCTGATTCAGGACAGTCACAGGGTAAGTCAGAACTGTAGACTAAGAGACCCTCACACATATAGTGTCTTAGTTGTGTTGTGCCTGTGCCCTGGACCAGGAATGAGAGCAGACATCAAAGTCACACTCAGGGGCTGGAGAGATGGCTCAGAGGTTAAGACTCACAAGCATAAGCAGAAGGTAGAAATGGCAGTGACCCACACTTCTAACCTGGTGAGCGGAGTCTGGGAAATCCCAGAGCAAAGCAAAAAAGGAGGTAGTAGTGATCCAAGATGATTCCCAAAGTCACCCTTGGGTCTCCACAGGAACACACAGTGCCCTCTGATACACACATACACACACACACATACACACACACATGCATGCACATGCACACACACAAATAAATAAATAAATAAAAAGTTTTTTTTTAAAGTCATGTTTGGCCTTCTGATACCTGCCGAAGGGTGAAATGGGTGGCCTCACTGCATCATGCTGTTTGGGAAGTGCTGAGATTCACCCAAGTTATGTGGACCATTTTCCAGGCTTGAGAAGAAAGGCAATGGATGGAGCAAGGGGAAGATGCTCAAGATGCCTAAGACAAGGGGACAACACTCAGGGTGATGGAGACAAGAGGACAATGCTCAGAGTTATAAAGACAAGGGGATGATACTCAGGGTGATGGAGACAAGGAGGCAATGCTCAGAGTTATAGAGACAAGGGGATGATACTCAGGGTGATAGAGACAAGGGGAAGAAGCTCAGGGTGATGGAGACAAGGGGAAGAAGCTCAGGGTGATGGAGACAAGGGGAAGAAGCTCAGGGTGATGGAGACAAGGGGAAGAAGCTCAGGGTGATGGAGACAAGGGGAAGAAGCTCAGGGTGATGGAGACAAGGGGAAGGTGCCCAGGAGGCCTGAAATGTGCCTGAGGACCATCCTCTCTTTCCATCTATGTTTCCTCTAACTCTACCATTTCTTGTTCCTCTGAGGGTCTTTCTTTATCTTCTTCTCATCTTCATCCATTTCTTCTCTTTCACTTCCCCTTCACCTCTCTTGTTGTCCTTCTCCCTGTCCCTTATTTAGCCTCAGTTTCCCTTTCTACACCTTCCTGCTCCCGTATGCCAACAGGCAGAGCTTAGCAGCATTGGACTTTTTTCATTCCCTCTAAACACCCTCTTTTGTCATGTTTTTGCACATTGAAACCTACACAAGCAAGCATACAGTTCATTCCAGAAATGCCCCCATAGAATCATAATGTGAGATTTTATCTGTCAAGCATCAATTCCAAATCTAAGGTTTCAGAGAAAATAAAGTGACAAGGACAAAAAAGAAATAAACACAGTTCAGCTTAAAGCTGAGCAGTTTGCTGCAGAATATAAATAAAAACAGTAAGTATAAAAATCTTGGGCCAGGAAAATCAACAAACCACAATCCACAACTTCAGAGACTCTATATCAACCACCTAGAACTAGGCCAGACTAATCTCTCCCCATCCTGAAGCTCAGGGACATTTGCGGAAGAGGGGGCGGTAAGATTGTAAGAGCAAAAGGATGGGAGGAGCAATGATTTGCAAGATACTCCACACAAATTAGGGCCAAAGCAATCATAATTGGACTTTGCATGCCCTGTGCAATGTCCAACACACTATTGACCTCACAAAGTCTAGCATCTGCTAAAGACACCAAGATCCTTGGAGGCAAAGGATTGGCAGCCACAGCCGTGTTCCTATACCTAAGGGGAACAGGAGAAAGGGTTCAGGGAAATGCCACTGGGTCCTTGTACGTCATCGGAGAGGAGGACCCAGAGGAGAGTTAGGCATACACAATAAAGGACTCTCTGGAAATTGGGGGGGGGGGAGGCACTGGGGGATGGGGAGGGAGGGGAGGATGAGCAGGGGATTCGGGGGGAGGAGGAGGGAGGGAGGGAACTGGTCTACCTATTAAGTTTGTATGAGCGGTAATAATAAAAAATGTATAAAAAAAAAAGAAAGTAAAAAGTGTGTGTTTGTTTGTAAATCATACTGCTTGCTAAGGACCTTGTTTCAAGAATGTATAAAGATATCTGACAGGCTAAATAAATAAATATGAATGAATAAAGTAAAAATAGAATAAAAAGACAAATAATTCAATTTAAAAATGAACAAAGAACCTGAATATGCATTTCTCTGAAGAATCCATGCAAATGACCAATTTTCATACTAAAAGACGCTCAGGGCATCAGCTATCTTAGTTTCTCTTCTCTTGCAGCGTTCAGCAACTTTGGGGGTTCATCTCAGCCCAGAGTTCAAGGTTGCATGCGGTCCACCATTAAAGGGGCAGTCACGGCGGCAGGAGCGTGAGGCGACTGGTCACCTTGCATCCTCAGTAAAGAAGCAGAGCAGCAGATGAATGCATGCTAGAGCTCAGCCACTTCCTCCTTTTTATTCCATCCAGGAACCTGGCCTAGGAAACGGTGCCCTTCCCCACCACAGTGTATGGGTCTTTCCACATCTGTTAACCTGATCAAGTCACTCCCCCCCCCACAGGGATGAGTGGAGGCTCCTTTCACAGTTGATTCTAGATCTCAAGTTGATAGCTGAAACTGACACACTAGCCATCAGGGGGATGCACACAGAACCCACGCTGAGGAAGACACCAGCTTAGTCACAGACAGCACAGCATGCACACAGACCTGCAGCTCCTCGAGATGCTAAACATGGCGTGACGATATGAACAGGTGATTCCACTCTGAGGTAGAGAGCCAAGAGAAGTGAAGTCACATTTCCACCCGAACACTAGCACATGAAGTTTCGTATAGCACAGATTATATTCATGCTGGCCACAAAGTAAGTCTTTGGGCTGTAAATGGATGTTTTAAAAGGTGGTATATGCAGGTGGCACCAGAGCTCAGTGGGTGAGGTGCCTGCTTGGAAACCTGGTGTTCTGAGTTGGATCCCAAAAGCCCACATGGTGGAAGGAGAGAACTGACTCCTGAAAGGTGACCCCTGCACCATTACTGTGTGAACGCTTTTCCTGGGGAGACGCCACACGACTAGCTGTCCTTTCGTACCAGAGAGAAATTCAAGGACAGATCAAAGCAATGATTATACCAAGGTCCGACTTGATGAACCAAGGAATTTATTGGGGTTACTTAACAGGAGTAGGGGTGAGGACAGGAGTGAGGGCGACTTGAAGGAAGCTACATCTCCAGAAAGCCCACCCCAGCATGGCCCAAGGCTTCCCCATGGCTGCCCAGTGGAATCCCCTTCAGTTAGCCTTCCCCAACCTGTATACCCCAGTGCCCCTCCCCGACCTCAAGGCCCTGAGGGCATGTGGGCAGGCATGTGAGAGGACATATGTGCAGCATCTCATGGACACCATGTGCAGGCATTCTAGCCCCTCCCCACTCCCTC
This sequence comes from Typhlomys cinereus, assembly GCA_023101885.1. Taxonomy (NCBI): domain Eukaryota; kingdom Metazoa; phylum Chordata; class Mammalia; order Rodentia; family Platacanthomyidae; genus Typhlomys; species Typhlomys cinereus. The sequence continues at coordinate 878,202 of JALPQD010000414.1, read as the reverse complement.
TGCTCTGAGGGAACATCAACAGTCGACAGGTGGCTGTTGGCTTGGAGAAAAGTGCCATCCAACAACCACAGCATGCTTCTCTCCCCCCCTCTCCCTCCCTCTCTCTCTCTCTCTCTCTCTCTCTCTCTCTCTCTTTCTCTCTCTCTCTCTCCCTCTCTCTCCCTTTCTCTCTCTTTCTCTCCCTCTCTCCTGCTCTCAAATAAATAAATAAAATTTTTGAGAACAGGTTGTATATGCATGCAATGAAATAATATCAAACAAAAAATTGAAACTGATACATGCTGCAATACAGAGGAATTTTGAAAACATGATGCTAGGTGACTGAGGTCGGCCACAGTGGATCTGTAAATGTATGACTAATTTCTGTGAGGCAGGGAAAAGGCAGATCTGTAGAGACTGAAAACTGAATTCCAGTTGTCTAGAGCAGACAGTGAGAGAAGCCATGGTGTCATGCATGGTTAGGCACAGGTGTCAACTTGACTGTTGAAGGTTTGAGCTTTGGGCACATTTGTGGAGAATTAGTAGTTGAGTTGAGCCCAGAGCAAACCTGCAGGATTTTGTCTAGCTGATGGGGAAGACCCAGCCTATGGTGGGTGGGATTAGGCCTCAGAATAAATCACAGAGAGCTGGTTGAGAGAGTTGGCATCCTTCTGTGTACTTGACCAGACATGCTGGTCTGGCAAGTAAGGATTGTCCATCTCTCAGCTGTTGTGTAGAGGTGGTGTGGCCAGTTCCCTTGGCCCTGGTGTTGGTCCATGCTCTCCCATCAAGCTGGACTGAGAACTGTAACCAGTAATCGTAAGAGACAATAAACCCCTCTTTCCCTTAAGCCATTTGATGGTCATTTATCAGCAACTATGCAGGCAAACTGCAACACATGGTAACATCCTTTTTTGTAAGGAGGAGAATGTTCTACATTGACTGTAGTGATAGTTAGGAGCCTGTGAGTATATTAAAAGGCTGCTGAATTGTATAACATGAATGGGTAAATTATATCCCTGTGGATAAAGCTTTTGTCAACAGATTCCTCAGGACTGGAGAGATGGCCTCACAAGTAGAAGGACATGAGTCTGGATTCTGGATCTCACACACACACACACACACACACACACACACACTAAAAAAAAAAAAAAAAAAAAAAAACATGCCAGATAGAAATGGCAGCAGCCTGTCCTATCAGCTCTGGAAAGTGAAGCCTAGAAAACTCTAGAACAAAGCATAAAAGAGGTAGAAGCAATCCAGGATGATTTCCAAAGTCACTCTTGAGCCTCCACAGGCACCCATAATGCTCTCTGGTACTAAATAAATGAATTTTTTAAAAAATGCCAAAGATTCCTGGGGACACTGTGGAGCTGCTCCTGTTAACCTCTCACCACAGCCACAAATGCCAACTCTGCAGAAATGCCTGCAATGCCCATGCTCCCCTGATGAGGGCAGCGTGCTGAGCAAGCAGTTGAGGGGCAAGGAGCACCTGTGAAAACCACCTACATCTCCTTCTAAGTCCTTTGTCTGAACCACAGAGGAAGCAAATGTCAGCAAACCCGAGGGCTGCTTTCATGTCTAGCTCTTTCCAGACTCATCCACACAGTCTCACAGAAACCTCCCTCCCTGTGCTACTTTGACTTGCAAGCAGCCAACTGTTTAAAACCTCTGAAGTGCAGTGAGTTCAAATCTAGGGGGGTCGTGCTTTTTCACAGACTGTGGAATGCCCACAGCATTGTATTTCCATAGATATCCATTCAAAAGCAGTAAGAAAAACATACAGGTCACTCTTGAGCCTCCACAGGCACCCATAATGCTCTCTGGTACTAAATAAATGAATTTTTAAAAAAATGCCAAAGATTCCTGGGGACACTGTGGAGCTGCTCCTGTTAACCTCTCATCACAGCCACAAATGCCAACTCTGCAGAAATGCCTGCAATGCCCATGTGCTTTGAATGTGGAATGCCCTCTAAACACTCAGGAGCTGATGTGGTGGGGTGTGTGTGGAATCTTCCGGACACGATGCCTTATTCTCAGATGTATACCATTAAGACAGGCCTTTGAGGATGATAGCCCCTCCCCCACTCCATCTGCCTTCTGCTTCCAGACCACCAGGACAGGAGGATCGTCATCACTCACTCCTGCTATCATAAACTCTACCACACTCTCCCCACCATGATGGCCGGAAACTGTAACAAGTAACAAAGACAGCAACTACAGACCAGAGGAGAGAGTACATGTGGATGGTCGGTGCCAATCATCAGTATTGATGCAAGTCAAAAAGCCAAGCTTCACATAAGAAAAACCAAACCCATGAGTTATTTGATGAACTACTAGGAGTCAGAAGTTATCAGAATGTGAACAAATGACTCCACTAGCCCCTTAGAAAGTCAGTCTTGTTGGGCTCTGAAGTTACAATTCCTGTCGTACCCTATGTCAGCTACTGCTCTCATTGCCCAGACCAAACACCCGACAAGAAGCAGCGTAAGGAAGGAGGGTCTGCTTGGGCTCACGGTTGGATGGTGCAGTCCATCATAGTGGGGAAGGCATGGGGGTCCAGGGGTCCCAGCTGTGGCAGTGGGAGTGTAAGGCTGCTTGCTCACATCTGGGCAGGTCCGAGGGTAGAGACTGTAACTCATGGCACACTCCCTAGCAGCCAACTTCCTGCAGCTAGACGCCCTCCCCCAAAGGTTGCGGGCTCCCAACCACTGCCATCGGCTAGACAGGAGCATTCAAGCACGTGAGTCTGTGGGGGTCGTTTCATATCTAAGCCTTGACTTACACATATCATAGCACCACTACCACCATACCATACCATACATGCATAGCATATCATGCACCACACACATCACATACGCACACAACCACACCACATGCACCTAACATATCATAGGCCACATACAACATACACATATACAACCAAACATGCCATATATACCCCACTACCATATATCAAGCACAAAATACATACATCACAAATACACACACCATGCATACCACACACACCAACATGTCATACATGCTCCACACACCATATCCCACACACACAACATATATCATATGCACATACCATACTTGCTACACACACCATAAACCACAGAACTCATACACACCATACATACTCCACACACCATACATATATACACCCCACATTCTATTCCATACACACATTTCACACACCATATATATCTCACACATCATACCACACACACACACACACACACACACACACACCACACACTTTATAGCCACATACATGCTACACTTATACACTCTCTATCCTTGATATCCGTTATGACTTGGATATGAAGCACTCACCAAAAGGTTCATGTGTTGGAGGGCTTCCAGCTGATGGATCCAACCATGGAGAGGTAATTGAATGAAAAGTACTCTAGTCTAATCAATGAGTTAATCTAATAGATTCATCATGTGATGACCTTATTGAGAAGTGCTAGAAAATGAAGGTGTGCCTTGAAGGATATATCTTCACTCTGCTCCCCGCCTCCTTCCTGGCTGCCATGAAATAAGCAACTTTCTTGTACCATCCCACCATGCCCTTCCTCCACAGTCCCACCATGCCCTTGCCCTTCTACCATCATTCTACCATGGTCTTCCATCATGCCATTCTATCTTGCCACAGGTCCAGAAACACTGAGCCAAGAAACCATGGTGCATAATCTCTCAAGCTGCAAGTCAAGATAAATCTATCCTCCTTTAAAATTATTGACTTGGGTATTCCAAACCATTGACAGAAAAGTAGCTAATATAAAATGTCTTGGAGACAGCTTATATAGCCCAGGTTGGCTTTCAACTTGCAACAGATTGATAATTGACTCCCATATTCTGGGGTCAGTGGTGTGTTTACCACCATGCCTGACTCCTAATACAGTACCATAAAGATTGTCTTGGCCCACAAACCAACAAAAACCTGAATTTACACTCGGGAATTAGAATGGTAGTGGGTAGGAATTAAATCTAGGCTTTGGGTCAGAAGGAGTCTAGGATGTTCTTCATCATCCAAGTTAATCTTATTTGCAGCATGCACGAATATTTAAAGAGAAAAAAAAACACACCACAAACAAATTCTTTACAGGATTATGTTAAAGATACACATTGCAAAGCTTATCTAGGCTAGCAAGAAAAAGCAGAAGTGACATCTGCTTGAAACCAGACATGAAGTCTCCAGATAGAACAAAAGCAGGTGGGACACTTAATTGCTAAAATGTGGCAATGAATGTCTCAAAGCAGAGTTACCTGGTTACTGTGGCTATGAACTTGTGATCCATAGATTAATATATTAAATGGTCTCAAAATGCACAGGGAAGAAACTGCAGAGAGATCTCTGGTCCCGAGAAGAACAGAAGCAACCTAATTGAGAACAGACAGGAGCAAGTTCAAAATCTCACAATGGAGAGGAATCTGTCTGTAACTGCCTATTCCAGATGCTAATGCATCATTCTCTAGAAAGCAGACTTATATCTTGGTGGCCCCCACAAACCTCTTTCCATCCAAAACTTGAAGACTATAATTTGGATACAAGTGAGGATAAGCCAGCACCAACCCTACATGTAAGCCACTGGTTAATTCTCTCTCTTAAATAACAGGCTGGAGCAACACATGGTGTGTGGATTCATGTGTGGTCCTCAGAGGTTTATTCAATAGCCTGGGTTCCCTCTAGCTCATCTTCATTGGATCAAGGAGCCTGAAGGACTCAAAAGGACTTCTCAGCTCTCTTCTGCACTGGGTGGAGTTTGGAAACACAGATGTCTCTTTAAAGCTTCAGCAACTCTAGGCACAGTAGTAGAAGCCCACGAGAAAGACAAAGGCCAAAGAGGTGGTTTACCCTCAGATTGACTTCTCACCACACCCCAGTCAGGGACCACCCTTCTCCATCCCACAGCAGGGAAAGATGATCGACTTTTTTCCAGCCCTCTGGAGATACATTATGATCCTCTCTAGGGACTATCAGATGACAACAAATCAAATATTTCTTTGGCGACCTCGACGCCTAGGTTGAAGCTACAGACAGTTCAGTAGTAAGCGCCTGAGGACATTGGGCTTTGGAACTTTCTTCGGTGCCTTGGATTTCTTGCTTGAGCCTGGCTTTCATGAGCTTTGACAGATGGAACCAAGATCAGGGACCACGTCTAAGTTCAGAACTTACAGGATGATTTTTAAAAGGCATTTGTATAGCCACAAAGGTTACGCTCCATTAAATTCACGGCTCACATAGGCTTATGATGTGAGCTATATCCACCAATATTTGCCATACTGGAAATAAAAATGGAAAATATTTACATATTTAGCAATTCACTTGAAAATAACAATAACATACCACGTACAAACATGTAACACATTTTTATTAAATATGGCCAGAGTTTCTAAACCGAAACAAGTAGCAATTATAGAAAGATTGTTTTACATTTTCGCAAATCTCTGAGAGTCTGGCTAGGAGACAGCTGGAAGCTCACATTTTGCATTCAGTCTGTTGCAATATGTTGTTTTCATTAAGCTGCATGGGGGACAAAATCTCACTTCCACCAAAATTTCATCAGACTAAGGAGGAATTTTTAATATTTTTTCAGATAGTTGTGGATATTTTTCAACAAAGGTAGCTCTTTCAGCAATGTAAGATGTGAAATCAATTGATGAATGATCTTTTTTGCTTGGTGATGTGGCCTGGAATCTATGCATCTGTCCTGGATTTTAAATGTATTTTTAATCTGGCTCTTTTAGTGCCTCATAGAGTGATTATGAAATATTGCTCCCATAGGTTTAAAATATCTTCCAAATTTTGACACATTTCAATATGAGGCACTAGAAGAAATCACAGTTCTTCTGCCACCCCTAGTTAAATGCCTTCCAGTCAGAAAACTGTCACGCAAACAATGACAGATACAAATGTCTATTTTTCAGAAGTCTAACATTCTCCTGATGGTTTGTATTTTATCATTCTTCACATCATTTTTGAGAAAGTGAACAGGCTCGTCTTATTCATTTCAAGTCTAAATAAATAGAGTTTGTCTGACAATTTCTCCTTCAAGTAATAAAAGTGGCATCCTATGAGAAAAGCAGCCAGGTCCTAGTCAATGCCTTGCACAAGCATGTTTCCTGCATACAATTCCTGGACTTCAGCCTTCTGCAGAAGTACTTCATGTGTGTATCAAAGGCTGTGACTTAATAAGACTAGTCATTTGCAATATTTCATCAGTGATATTTCCAATAGGAAATGGACTTTCTTTTTCCCTGAAAGCCCATGTAATACACAGTCCAGGACCCTGCACACATTTTAATGCTTGTGTCTTGGTTCATTCTAAAGCATCTGGATTCTACCCACCACCACATCTGCATTATGGGGTACAAATGTCAAGACCTTGGGAATGATGAATAACCTTGGTATTATAATGAAAAAAATGTTCACCTCATAGAATTCTTTAAAATGTTTTGGGAAACCCCTCCCTAAGGTTCTAGGCACCATGCTTTGAAAATTGCTAGCCTGTATGAAAGACGACCAGCTGGCGTAAGTGCTGTTCTATGTCCCTTCTCACGTGGGGCTTGCTTTGGTTCCAGTGTGAAGGAGATCCCTTATAATTGCATGCCCACAGGAAATAAATGCTAACATAAGGAAGAGATGATTGAAATGGGCAAAGGGATTGTAAGAGCTGAGCAAGCAATCCTGCAGGCGTGGGGACCTTTCACTCAGCTTCCTCAAGCCCCTGAACCTGCATTCCCAGATTTCTGACTGCATGTGATTGGCTCATGAGATGCCAGTGTAGTCCATGGAACTGTTCATTGATGACTCCACGACTGAATGGATTACGAGGAAGTAGCAACTAGTTGGAGGAAATGTGTGGTGGGAGATGTGTCCTTGAAGAGGTACCTCATCCTTGGAGAGGTACCTCATCCTTGGACTCTTCTGCCTCTCTGCACTTCCTATCCCCCAGGAAACGAGCAGCCTGCTCTGCTGCATGCTTCCACTACCAGGATGTGCTTCATCATAGACTCATGACACGGAGCCAGCCAGTCACAGACTGCCCTGCTGAAACTGAACCATATATATGTTTTCTCAAGTAATTAGTCACAGTGACAAATGCAACATATGACTATATACTTGTATCTTTCCTCTGTGCCCACTCAGAAATAACCACTACTTATAATTCTATTTCTTCACTTATTGTATTTTTCTGTAAGTTCTGGAGAAGATTCTAGATTCCTTTGTAGAGATCACCTTCATCCTTTTCACAGCTGCACAGCTTTCCATTTTATGAGTGTGCCACGCTTTGTTAGACTAGTTGCTTCTAACTCCATCTTTTCATATACAAATATCTTTGCCATGTGGAAGCTTGTGCATTTGTTATTTCTTAGAGGTGTCCATGTCTTTTGTGCAGCTTCTTGGAAGTGGGGTTGTGAATTGAATGAGCGATGGTTACTGTCATAGGCACAAGTGTCAACTTGACAGTTGAGGGTTTAAGTTCTGGGCACATTTGTAGAGAATTAGTGGTTCAGTTAAGCCCAGAGCAAACCTGCAGGAGATTGTCCAGTTGATGGGGGAAGGCCCAGCCCATGGTGGGTGGAACTAGGCCCTGACATAAAATACAGAGAGTTTGTTGAGAGAGTTGGCATCCTTGTGCACCCTTGGCCAGACATGCTGGTCTGGCAAGTAAGAATTGTCCCTCTCTCAGCCATTATGTGGAGATGAGGCCAGTTCCCTCAGCCCTGGTGTTGGTATGAGCTCTCTGCAAAGTTGGAGGAAGAACTGCAAGTAGTCTATCGTAAGAGAATAAAACCCTTCTTCCCTTACTCCATTTGATGGTGATTTGTCAGCAACCACGCAGGTGAACTGCTACTGTTATGCTGGCTTGCTGGATCCTGCCTAATTCACCTCCTCCAGAGTCAGACCCTTTGCTGTTGTCATCAGCAGTGCTGGACTGCTTGATATTCTAAGGCTCACCATGCTGCAAACATCTGGATGCTTCCTTCCCAACCTCTCCACAAGAAGTGCCCTTCATTGTGATTTAAGTTTGCAAATCTTTTCTTATGAATAGAGTCCAGAGTTATGAGGCATATGTTAAAACTCATTTCCTTTGCTAGGAATTATCTATTGGTATCTTGTGCTACTTTTCTAGCCATTCTCCTAAAGAATTCCCATAATCATTTCACTAGGCCCCCAGATCACATCATATTTTAGACCAAGAAGTTCATGTGTAATCCATTTCCAGGCTCATGTTTGCAAAACAAAAGGCTCCTGCAAAATGCACTCCCATAAAAGCCACAATGTCAGAGGAACAAGGTGCCACCCACCCTATGAAAATTCATTCTCTAGAAAAGGAAGATCACAGTTCCCTCCATAAAATGTTAAAGAAATTAAGTTCCAGAAATATTAAGCAATGCATCCAAGATTCCACGGCTAATAAAAGATAGAGCCAAGACATCAACCTACCAAAGCCTTGCCTGAAGTTCTGCTCTGTCGCTACACTGGCTTACCTCCTCCACTGCTTGCTAAAACTGTATGTTATAGTTTATCTTTTTCACTTTGTAAACTTTCTGCTTTTAACTATTTTTTTCGCATTTCCTCAGTTCTATTTTCAGACACTCCTTGGAGAATAGACATGAACTCCCATTGTAAATGCACATTGATATTCTGTTCCTTCCATCGAGTCTGTTTATAGAAACTTATTTATGTGTCTATATAATTAAGCTATGATATGTCTATAAAATGGTGAGTAAAGCATGTAGTTTTAGAAAATAAAAATTTGCAAATTGGGGCGATGGCTCAGTTGGTAAAGAGCTTGCCATATGAGCACAAGGATCTGAATCTGATCCCCCGAACCCACATAAGAAAAGCTGGATATGTTTTTATGTGGTGACTGCCTGCCAGGAACAAAACTCCAGACACAAATACCGACCAAAAAGCCAATTTATTACTCTGGTCAGAGGGCCTCAGCTCACTGGTCAATAGGCAGCAACAAGCCAGAAGCCCTGAAAGATGGGTTATGTAAATTATGTATACATCTTCCTTAAACAGAAGAAAAAAAAAGAGAAGCTTTGCCTTGCCAATGATCCACCTAAGGAATGTGACAGTCTCCTAGATGGCTGTCCACTCTGTTTGCTAAGGAAGGAAGCAGGAATGGATACTGAGGTAATCAGACACCCTAAGAACTGATATTTGTTGAGGGCAGAAGCCTTGGCCTTTTATCCTTAGTGAGTTTTCTCACAGCAACTTTTTGCCTCAGTCCCAGTGGAAGGAGGGGGACTAAAATGGGTTTTCTATAGTATAGGCTTTTATTGATATTTTATCCTATCTCAATGCTAGCACAAACATGTGACCTAGTGCTTAGAAGGCAGAGACAGGTGAATCCCTGGGATTCACCAGCCAGGCAGTCTAGCCTACTTGGTAGGTTCAAGGCCAGCGAAAGACCCTGTCTTAGGGGGAAAGGTGGATGCCAAGGTTGTTCTCCTATTTGTACATACATGTGCACAAAAAAAAATAATAAAAGGAAAGAATTGTAGGAAGGCCATCGAGAACTGGTCCATCAGCCTCAGAGTATAAGGCATGGCTCATGAAATGTTCTAGTAGACTCTAACAAGAGCATATAATATAGATCTGATATACCTAACTAGATCACAAAGTTAGTTATGAAGCTTCTGGAAACCTTACTAACTCTGAGAACGGGTAATAAAATATATGGTAAACTGAGGCAGTAGGTGATAGGACCCTAATTTGATGCATGTGACAAGCTGGAGAGAAGGTAGCATTGAGGGTGATGATGTCAGAGTGTAAGAGTGAAGAGCGAGGGAGGGGACCCTGTGTGCCAGGGAGCTGGGCCACACTGGAAGCAGTTCCAGGCATCTGGACAGTGAAGTGAAATTAGCTCTAGTGTAGCGCTGAGTCCAGAAATGGATCACACATGCATGTCTTTGTCTGAAGTCTGGAGTCAAGTGAAATGATAATATGAATCCTTTAGGAGAGCTTCCATAAAAGTAGCACAAGATATCAATAGATAATTTCTAGATGCACAGACACTGTTTAATCAGATGCTATGATCATTTAAACATAAAACTCCGGTTCATGAGTCTATCTATATCATTAGAAGAGAGGAGAGATGAAGTCGAGTTTAACTCCTGTCTTTGAAGGGATGAGATGCTCATAAGAGACCGTTTTGCTTCATTCTGACTATTAATGAAAGAAATGAGGAATTTAGTAGGTGGCTAAATTCTATCAAAAACAAAATTCCAATTAGAAGATGTATATTTGGCATGTGTTGACAGGAAATAGTTTAAAGACCACATAAAGGTCATACTTATAAGATGAACTGAAATAGCAGACTACATTTTAATATCAGAGGTGCATATGCCAACATTTTCATATCTGCACTGGATACATCAAGTGGAGCAAGAAAAAAGTTTGTCAGGATAAAGAAATCTCTCGGTGCAAGGAGGGAGGAGGTACGGTAATTCAAGGGTAAGATACAAAACAACAAAATTGGAATTTTATAGCCTAATTTTTTTTTAATTGGGCATGGGTAAATCCCGGTGCTGGGAGACAGAGACAAGAATACCCCTGGGGGCTCATCGACTTGATGCTTTGAGCATCCATGGACACTGCAGATAGGGTGAGACGTGCAAAGAATTCTGGGAAAGACAATCAGGAGGGTGCTGAAGGAAGCTGGAAGAGCCACCAGGCCCAGAAAGGAAGGGAAAAGAGGGAGGAGGAAATGTGGGAAGGAAATGGAGAGAGAGAAATTGAGTAAGACTGAGCTTTAAATTCAAACGCAGGTCTGAGAGGGACCCAGGCAAGAGAAAAGGGCAAATCTTCAAGAGAAGCAGAGCAGCCAGTGGCCCCAAGGCTTGGTGCTTTGGCACTCCTGCTGGAAGCTGTCCAGGGACACTGGTGGATCCTCAGCACATCTCTGGGTCCAGTTCACCTCCCTCCAGTCGGACATCTGACAGTCATTGTCGTGGCCACCACAGCCTTTTATAGACACTGGACCAAAGTGAGCATCTAATAAAGGTTCCGGGACCTGGAATGCAGACGTCTCCCAGCATCTCCTTCACTGTGACAAAGGCATCAGTGCATTTTTCCAGCCAGGTGTCCAATAGCACACTGGGCATGGAAACACTGGTGCTGCTTCTGTGGAAGTCTGGACCCACGCTTGCATGCCTCTACAACCGTTCTTCTTTAATATTTTCATGTGGTTTATCATGGTTTCAGCATGAGTCACCGGCCACAGGCTCATGTGTTTGAATCTTTAGCTTATGTTAATATTTGAGAAAGTCGTGGCACCTCTAAAAGGTGGAGCCTTGCTGGAGGAAAGCGTGTGGAAGGAAGCAGGCCTTGAGGTTTGGTGGTCCAGCCCTGCTTCCTGTTGCTCTCTCTGCCTCCTGATGGCTGCAGTGACCTGAACCAGTGCCCTGCTTCTGACCACCTCCATGCCTTCTGCTATGAAATTCCTGTCCCCCCTAGAACCATAAGCCAAATAAATCTCCCTTTCTCCACTGAGTGGTCCATGAGTATTATCTCACCGCAGCACAAAGAGAAGCAGCCACAACAAGGTTGTGACTAGTTCAGTGCTTACGAAAAGGAACCTGATCGGGGTGATGCACACGTGTAATCTGGGACCCGCCATGACTTCTAGGCCAACCTGGGCTACGGAATGAGTTCAAGGCCCATATGACTGGCAGAGCGAAACCCTGTCCCACAAGAGGCAGAAGAGACAAAATAACATGCAAATGTCAGAGCACTAACCCAAATATTATTATTATTTATAATCAACTTGATTATCTACCTGGAAATACTCCTTTCTCTCACCAAAGTAACTATTTACAAATTAGAGTTTATGTCCATTATAAAATAAGTACGTAAGTTTTTCAAAGTATTAGAAATAACAAGCTAGAAAAAATGATAGTTATGCAATGTACAAAATACTCAAGTACAACATTAGCAAAATATTTATGAAATCTATTTGAAGAACACTATAAAACTTTATTGAGGTATGTAAAAGAGACTTGAAAAGCTACAGAAAAAAATCCAAACTATTTCTAGATGAAAGTATTTCATAAGCCAAGATCTGAGTTTCCCCGAACTTGATTTATTTTATTCAGTCTCAATAAAATATCCAATATAATTTATAGATTCTGGAAATTGTTTCTAAAGTTTTGTTCCTTCTTGAAGAGAAACTTCATAGGTAAACTATAAAAATTTTAAACCAGAAGAAAAACAATTTTAGAATATTTTACCTTAAAGTATGAAAGTGGTACCTATTAAAATATTATAGAAATAAGGATAAAAATATAGATTAAAGCAACAGAGAAATTGTTTTCTGACTTCTACACACATGCCAATGCATGTCTTCCTTAAATAAATAAATAAATAAATAAAATCTTGAAAAATGGGAGAAAGTGCAAATTAGTAAGAAAGAGAACCATTCTAAGAGCTCAAATAAGTAAGGAACATTAACAAAAAGTTCATAAAGAAAAAACATAATCCTATGCCCACCAGGATGGAGTGAAGGGCATTGCAGGAGCAGCAAAACTGCAGAAGAAAATCAACAAACCACAATCCAGAACTTCAGAGACTCTATATCAACCACCTAGAACTAGGCCAGCTTAGTCTCTCCCCATCTTGAAGCTCAGGGAAATTTGCGGAAGAGGGGGCGGTAAGAGTGTAAGAGCAAAAGGATGGGAGGAGCAATGATATGTAAGATACTCTATACTAGTTAGGGCTGAAGCAATCATAATTGGGCTTTGCATGCCCTGCGCATTGTCCAACACACTGTTGACCTCACAAAGTCTAGCATCTGCTAAAGGCACCAAGATCCTTGGAGGCAAAGGATTGGCAGCCACAGCAGTGTTCCTATACCTAAGGGGAACACGGGAAAGGGTTCAGGGAAAGGCCACTGGGTCCTTGTACGTCATCGGAGAGGAGGGCCCAGAGGAAAATCAGACATGCACAAGAAAGGACTCTCTGGGAATTGGGGTGGGAGGCACTGGGGGATGGGGAGGGAGAGGGGTGGGGAGGGGGAGCAGGGGGTACGGGGGGAGGAGGAGGGAGGGAGGGAACTGGTGTACCTAATAAGTTTGTATGAGCTGAAATAAAAAAAAAAGAAAAAACATAATCCTAAAAAATTATATTCAATGTGCTGAACCTGCTAATATTGAAATGCATGCAAATTAAACCAATGAAACTTAGTAACTGAAATCCATGTTTAGAAAGGAGATTCCTACATAACAAGGAAGGAAAGGAGAAAAGAGGAAAAGGAGAAAGGGAAGGAGAAAGAAAGGAAGAGGAGGTAGGAGGGGAAGGCAGGGAGGAGAGGGGAAGGGAAGGGAGGAGAGGGGAGGGGAGGAGAAAGGGGAAATAGAGGGGGTGGGAAGAGAGGAGAAGGAAGAAGAAGGAAAATGAGGGGAGGGGAAAGAAAGCGGAGAGAAGAAGAGGGAGGGAGAGGGAGGGAGAGGGAAGAAAAGAGAAGGGTGTTTGTCCAGCACGGATGCAGGTCAAGATTAAACTCACACGCAATGTAGTGCAGCCAGAAGTAATCAGGTTTCTTAGAGGTAGCATTTCCTCTTATAATAATTAATCCCCAAAGATGAATTTTGAACAGAACCTATGAAAAACTTGACATCTATTGTAGTTACCTTTCTTTCTGTTGCTATGAGACAACACTCAGACAAAACTTAAGGGAAAGGGGGAAATTTATTTGGCTTAGGGCGGCCATAGGGAGCGACAGTCCGTTATGGCAGGAGGCAGAAGCTGGAGGCGGCTGAGGTCACAGAGGTACCACGTGAGCAGAGTGAGCCAGAGGAAAACACCAATAAGCCTGGCATGCCCAGCTTCAAGGCCCGCCTGCCACATGCTTCCTCCACCGCTGAGAGGTGTCATTCCAAACCTTAACAGCAGCTGAGGATGCAAACAGGTGAGCCTGCGGGGGATTCAGCTCACATTCGTACGGTGGCACTATCATTTGTAAACGTATCCTCAATGTTTTTGTGTTGGAAATTAGTTCATCATTGTATCGCTTTTTAATTTATTTGAGAAAGAGAATGGACACTTGCAAGTCACAGCGGAGGCCAAAGGACAACTTTTGAAAGTCAATTCTCTCCGACTATGTGGGCTCCGAGAATTGAATTTCGGATGGCACCTTTATCCCCTGTACCATCTCCTGACCCATCAGTATATCTGTTTCTAAAAGAAACAAAATACTCACTAACCAAAATCTAATTGAATTATAAACATATGACAATGAAATATTGATAGAGTTGTGGAATATCAGCAGAAGACTCAATAGCAATGACAGAGATTATTGATACATCTTTAAGTGGAAAAATAGTTACCAAATGACTATTTTTAGAAATCATTTAAGTGTGTGTGTGTGTGTGTGTGTGTGTGTGTGTAGTGATGCACATATGTAATGTATGTGGTATATGCATATAAGTGCATGGGTGTTGTGTGTTTATGTGATGTGTGTGGTGCATTCACATAAGTGTGTGTGTGTGATATGTGGTCCATGCATGTAAGTACATGGGTGTTTTGTGTGTGTGTTATGTGTGTACTGCATGCACATAAGTACATGAGTGCTGTGTGTCTTCTTCCATTGCTCTCCACCTCACTGTTTTGAGGCAGAGTCTCACTGGGCTAGAAGCTTTGTTTTCCAGCTGGACTGATTGACCAGCAGGTCCTGGGATCCAACCATCTCCACCCTCACATATTTGGGTTACAGGCACTCACAGCCATGATCAGCATTTTACGTGGATGCCAAGGATTCAATCTAGGTCCTCATGCTTACAGAGCACATGCTGTTACCCCACTGAGTCAAAGCCCTATCCCCTACTTTAGAATATGTGTGTAGCCATGGGTCTGCATACTGTTGCAGTTTGTCTGCACATCACTGATAAATTGACAGCCAAGCAGCTTAGGGAAACAACATAGGTTTATTCTTTTCTCAGGATTCTCAGTTCTCAGTTACAGTTCTTAGTTCATCTTGGCAGGAGAGTTCATACTAACACCAGGGGCCAAGGAAACTGGCTACACCACATCTGCAGGAATAGCTGAGAGATGGGAAAATCTAACTTGCCAAACTACAAGTATGTCAACGTATTTCAAAGTATGCCCACCTATTGAACCAACTCCCTCAACCATAGCCACCTGTCCACAGAATGGACCTACCCGCCATGCACTAGATCTTCCCATATCAATTAGATAATCTGCAGGCTTGTTCAGGAATTGTATTAGCTATCAATTATTAATAGATGTATCCAAAAGTATGGCCTTCAATTGGCAACTTGACACCTATGTCTAACTAGCACACATGCATTAATAATGCTTGTAAAGAAGACAACCAATAAAACGTTAGAAGTTTTAATCTGATTATTTTTGATTTCTTATGATTATACTGTTTATATATCAAACTTGTGCTATTTGCAGAAAAAGCCAAGAAAAGTTATTCTACATTTCAAATTTAATTGAAAAACGAGAACCTCTTTCCTAAAGATACAACCTGTGATGATAGTAGCCAGAAGCAGACTAAAATGGAGGCAAAGTCTACCCACCACCTGTCAAAACAAATTTCCCCTAGAATATGAATCCAACTTTTTTGGCACTAGGAAAAATTAGACATTTTTCAAAAATGAGTGATATCAGGAATCATCTACGATTGCTCTTCCAACTTATTATTTTGAGCATGGGTCTCTAATTAAACCCACAGCACACCATTATAGCTAATCTTGCTAACCAGCTTGCTCTGGAAATTCCCAGGCTCCTCCTCCTTCTAAGGTTGATTGACAGGTAGGTCATCATGCCCAGTTGGAATTTTCTTTAGGTGGGATCCAGGGATCTAGACTCAAGTCTGTGCTTGTATGGTAAGTATTTTAACTGATGAACTTTCTCCCCAGTGCCATTTTTAAACATAAGTTGCATTTTATGATCAGTTATAAATTGGTTATTCCTAAGGGGGAAAGTGCCTTTCTGATAGGTTGCAACTGATCAAACTTAAGACATCTGGGGAAATGTGACAAAATGGAAAACAAACGGTGAATAGAGGCAAGAATCTTTTCTCTATTTCATAAGTTGCCAACATGCTAAGCTACAAATGACTAATTACTCAATGTAGCTGGCTAAGTCCCTGGTACTAGAATCCTTTACCCAATAAAAAAAATTCTGGCCAGAGATCACTTATGAAGCTGGAAGCAATGGTATTCCCAATGCATTATCTTCATAGGAGATCATAAACAGCATTTCTTCACTGAGCTTCATCATGCACTCAGTCTTCCACGGACCAGAATCACAGAGAACTCTATGCCTGGCTGGGAAGACTGGCAGGAGTGTTAAATTCCACTTGGACCCAGGTTTAAAGGAAAATCCATGCACATTTCAGAAACAAGACAAGAAGCAGTTCCTAAAGAGTTACTGGATCCTTTCTTGAAATGGGTTCACCTGGCAAGAGAGTTAGAGATGGTAAAATGGGACTTGGGGCTGATTTCACTGAGAATCTCCAGGAATTTTAGTGCCCAATATTCCCCAGGCTCGTTCAATGAATGCAACCTTTTTCCAAAGTGCATGTTAAAACAAACCACATTGGAAAATGCCAGTAAAAGCAATGAGAGACTTACGAAAAGTGGAGATAAGGTACACGTGGTTTAAAATATATATACTGCCACTCCCGGCAGCTCACAAATCAGAAACGTGTGACAGCGGCCTCCAGGACAGTTTGCAGGGTGCATTCTTGACCTTGCTATGCCAGTCATACCATGAAAGGAAAAGGAAAGCAATCTGATAGCTCCATGGCATTGGTTCTTGCAGAGCTATAAACATCCCAAGACCCCTCATCACCATGGCAACCTTATCCCTAATTACCAAATGTAACAGCTCAGTGCAGAAACCTTGGTTGTGCAAATCTTTCTTTCTTCAGAACTGTAGCTCAGACTGCCAGAATAAAAACAGCAAGAGTGCCACCTGCTGGCCATTGTCTGTGCTGCAAGTTCCGCAGACCTGGTGTCAGGAACTTTCTAGGCAAGCCCAGGGAATGCCAAGGCTCTTTAGGAATGCATGCATCCTGACTATGCAGGATTTGCACAACAGTAAACTCCCACACTTATCTCATGCAGAAAAGGTTCTAAAATCAGCGTCAAATTTTCAAAATATAACAATAAAGTAGAAATTAAAATGTGATATAGAAACACCTTTGATCACAAGGAATGCATTTGCAGATCTGAGGAGATGACTCAGGATAAAGTGATGGGTGCATGCACAAGTGTGAGAACTTGAGTTCAGATCCCCAACACCCAGCACTGCAGGGATGCAGGGACAGAGGCAGATTCAGGGGCAGGATAACAGCAATCTAGTTTAACAGCAAACTGTAGATTCAGTGAAAGACCCCATCTTCAAAAATAAGGTCAAGAGCAATAGAGGTGCACACATGCACATGTGTACACACACACACACACACACACACAAGAAATGCATTTGAGCTAGAAAATATATTTTCTAATCAACTCTTTTCAGCTATCTACTTTAACTGCATTGCCAAGGGGTCAAGAGTAAATGTGTAAGACTTGCTTTAGAATGAATATTTCACATCTATGCGTGCACACATCACTATCCCAGCATTTGGTGGGGGGAGCTGAGGTAGGCGGGCCTTATTTCTAAGACCAGCCTTGGCCACTCATGGAAACCTAGTCCACACACAAGATGAAGAAAAAATAAGTAAAAGATAGTCCAGATCACACCATCAAGTATTACATGTAAGTAGCGAGACATCTTGTGAAGCTCACTCTCACTTTCCTTCCTGATCACCTGTGACTGAAGAGGTTTGATCTCACCAATGGAGGAGGGGGATA
Source organism: Typhlomys cinereus (assembly GCA_023101885.1). Taxonomy (NCBI): domain Eukaryota; kingdom Metazoa; phylum Chordata; class Mammalia; order Rodentia; family Platacanthomyidae; genus Typhlomys; species Typhlomys cinereus. The sequence continues at coordinate 860,388 of JALPQD010000414.1, read as the reverse complement.
GGGACTGGCAGATAGCTGGTAACCATCCTGAAAATGGGACACTGACCTTCCCTCATTGCGGTCTCCTATTCCTATACCATCTACCTTTGAGTCTCCTCTTATATTAAGGTCTTTATTCAAACAGCCTTTTATCTTTGGTTAGGAGGTGACCTCCAATACCAATCAGGATAGAGCCAAGGGCAGTGCAGGAAAAGCAAAACTGAAAACAACAAACCATAATTCAGAACACCAAAGACCCTACATTAACCACCTGGAACCAGACCAGCCAAATCTCTTCCCATCCTAAAGCTTAGGGAACCTTGTAGAAGAGTGGGTGGCAAGATTTAAGAGCCTAAAGATGGGGTGGACCAATGACATGCAAGACACTGCACACAAGTTAGGGCCGCAGTAGCCATAACTAGACTTTGCATGACCTGCACAATGACTGACATGTCAATGACCCCCCAAAGTCTAGCATGGATCACAGGCAGTAGGATCCTTTGAGGCAAGGGATTAACAGTCATAATAGTGTTACCATACTAACAGGGAGCCCAATAAAGGGCTCCCCGCTATGCCACTGAGTCTTTACACTTCACTAGAGTGGGGACTCAGAGGGAAGTTTGGTATTCACACAGGATGTTCCAGAGGATGGGAGGGGGAAAGGGGAGGCACTGGGAGAAGGGGAGGGAGGGGTGAAAGGAAAGGGAAAGGAGGGGAGAGTGCAAGGGAGAACTGGGAAGGGGTGGAGGGAAGGAGAGGACTGGGGTACTTATTGAGCTTGTATTATTGGGAAAAAAATAAAAGGAAAAAAAAGATAGTCAATGTCTTTGAGGCAAAAACCTGGTCAAAGGGATGAAATTAAAATGTCTAACAAATATCTTAAAAAATGCTCCACTTCTTTAGCCATCAGGGAAATGCAAATCAAAACTTCCCTGAGATATCATCTCACCCCGGTCAGGATGGCAAAAATCCACAATACTAACAACAACAAATGCTGGAGAGGATGTGGAGAGAGGGGAACTCTCCTACATTGCTGGTGGGAATGCAGGCTCATACAGCCACTCTGGTGAGCCGTCTGGAGATTCTTAAAGAAATTAAAGATTGAAATGCCAATGACCCTGCTATTCCACTTTTGGGAATAACCCCCCATACAGCAGAGGTTCACCTCGATAGCACAAGCACGACCATGTTCATAGCAGCACTGTTTACAATAGCAAAGTCATGGAATCAGCCCAAATGTCCAACAGTTGATGAGTGGATAAGGAAACTGTGGTACATCTATACAATGGAGTACTACTCAGCCATCAAAAATGATGAATTACTGGAATTTGCCGGGAAATGGATGTCATTAGAAACAATTATATTAAGTGAAGTATCCCAGACCCAGAAAATTAAGCGCCATATGTACTCCCTAATAGGTGACTCCTAGTACCAAACCCACCCAGCCCACCTAGAGACAGTAATTCCAAGGATTATGAACAGGAGGGATGGGGTAGGAGGGCCACACCAGAAACAAGGAGAGAAGGGACCATGTTACAGCAGGGAAAATAGGCCTCCACCAAGGACCCAAATAAGTAATGAGACATCTGATTAAGTTCACAGACTTTTGTTCCTGATCATTTACTACTGAGGGGGTGTGATCTCACCAGAAGAGGAGGGCATATAGTCTGGCAGATAAAAAGTAACCATTTTGCAAATGGGTGATAGACCCCTCCCTTACTGTGGTTTCCCACTTTTATTACATCTACCTTTGAATGTGCTTTTATCACAAGACTCTAACAGCTTTTTGTCTCTGGCCAGGAGGTAACATACAATGCCCACCAGGATGGAGTGAAGGGCATTGCAGGAGCAGCAAAACTGCAGAAGAAAATCAACAAACCACAATCCAGAACTTCAGAGACTCTATATCAACCACCTAGAACTAGGCCAGCTTAGTCTCTCCCCATCTTGAAGCTCAGGGAAATTTGCGGAAGAGGGGGCGGTAAGAGTGTAAGAGCAAAAGGATGGGAGGAGCAATGATATGTAAGATACTCTATACTAGTTAGGGCTGAAGCAATCATAATTGGACTTTGCATGCCCTGCGCATTGTCCAACACACTGTTGACCTCACAAAGTCTAGCATCTACTAAAGGCACCAAGATCCTTGGAGGCAAAGGATTGGCAGCCACAGCAGTGTTCCTATACCTAAGGGGAACACGGGAAAGGGTTCAGGGAAAGGCCACTGGGTCCTTGTACATCATCGGAGAGGAGGGCCCAGAGGAAAATCAGACATGCACAAGAAAGGACTCTCTGGGAATTGGGGTGGGAGGCACTGGGGGATGGGGAGGGAGAAGGGTGGAGAGGGAAAGCAGGGGATATGGGGAGAGGAGGAGGGAGGGAGGGAACTGGTGTACCTAATAAGTTTGTATGAGCTGAAATAAAAAAATAAATAAATAAAAAAAAAACCTGGTCAATGTGACTAGGAAGATTTGAAGCTAAAACATCATGGAAGAACCATTCAGGGACAGTAAGCAGTGAAGCCCCAGAACCTGCACATGCACAACTGTAACTCACCGGGTACTTAAATTCATTCAAGATAAAGTTCTGCAATCTAGATCAAAAGGAGATGATTAATTGTCTAATTGTCGTGGTTACTCTTTCTTTCTGCTACAAGACAACATTCCCACACAAGCAACTCAAGGTAGATTTTTTTTTTTTTTTAGACTTACAGTAGTAGAGGGCAGAGAATCCATTACCACAGGAGTCGCGTAAGAAAAAATACAGCTGTGGGCAGAAGCCACAGGCTAGCACAGACCACCGCAGTCATCCTGGAGCTAAAGAAAGCAAGAGCAAACTGCGGCAGTAGGGGGGACCACCGAACCTCCAGGCCCGCCTCTGGGACAGGCCTTCCTCTAACAAGGCTCCACCTGCTAAAGGTGCCATGATCTTCTCAAACATTGATATCAGCTAAGGATTCAAACCCCTGAGCCTGTGGGGGAGAACTCACATTCGAACAATGACATTAATGTACTACACATTTTGCTTATTTATTGTTCATTTTAACTTTTTTCTCCTCTTTTTTCTCCTTTATTACAGGATGTCATAGTTAGGCACAGGTATCAAATTGACAGTTGAGGGTTTGAACTCTGGACACATTTGTGGAGAATTAGTGGTTGAGTTGAGCCCAGAGCAAGTCAAAGTGGATGAATAAAAAATGACCGACTAGAGGGAGAAAGAAGTACAGAGATGCACATGATTATGGGAAGGTGCTTAAGGCAAATGAAGTATGCATTAGAATGAAGATATGTGTTGGATCAAATACACAAATAAAATTCACAGTGAGGTGATTTCAGCAAACTTAAAAATACCCCTGTGTTGCAGTTTGCCTGCATGGTTGCTGATAAATGACCATCAAACGGCTTAAGGGAACGAGGGAATTTATTCTCTTATGATTACTGATTACAGTTCATAGTCCAGCTTGACGGGAGAGCACGCACTGACACCAGGGCCGAAGGAACTGGCCACACCATCACCACATAACAGCTGAGAGATGGACAATCCTTACTTGCCAGATCAGCATGTCTAGCCAAGTAAACAGAAGGATGCCCACTCTCTCAACCAGCTCTTTGTGATTTATTCCAGGCCCTAATCCCACCCACCATAGGCTGGGCCTTCCCCATCAGCTAGACAATGTCTTTCAGGTTAGCTCTGGGCTCAAAACAGTACCAAATAGTGCCATACAGTATATCATAAAAGCCTTCTTTTCAGGGACTGGAGAGATAGCTCAGGGGTTAAGACTGCCTTGCAAGCAGAAGGTCCTGAGTTCAGATCCCAGGTCCCACGTAAAAAGACAGGCAGAAATGTCGGAGGCCTACATTTCCAGCCCTGGTGGGCGGAGCCTGGAAAAAATCCCAGAACAAAGCAAAAAGGAGATAGAAGTAATCCAGGGTGATTCCCAAAGTCACCCTCCACAAGGATACACAGACTTACTGATACACACACACACACACAATAAATTTCAATAAACTAAAAGCTTTCTTTTTGAGCTCTGATCCCTTACCACAGTTCAGAATGACTTTTTTTGGGTGGTCTGTCTGTTTTTTCTGTAGTCCTAGGGGAACAGGATCCCACTCTGTAGCCCAGGCTGGCATGAGGCTTACAGTCTTCCTGTCTCCGCCTCCGGGTGCTAGAACAACAGTCTGCTGTGTGTTCCACCCACCTCGGCCTCCTGTGTGCGGAGATCTCAGGTCTGGCCAACATCGACCTGCACATGTATTTTTCCCTGATTCATGTACCGTGGAACAAGGGCAGTTTTCCATGGCACTGAGATGGATGAATTCTCCTTCCATCTTACAGACCCGTGCAGACTCTGAGCTCTCAAGTAGGCAACAATAGCTGGTCCACCCAGAGATGCAGGGGCCTCAGGTCACAGAATAAAGACTGCTGGGGGGAAAGGCCTTGCCTCTCCTCCACAGGGTTCTCCACATTCAGTCCTGTCATGGGTCTAATTGTACTACAAAGTTTCCAGGAGACTGCTTCGGGCTTTCCCCCTCTGTTCTGTCCCAGAACCCCAGCTTTCTGTCTCAGCCTTTCATAGGCTGGGGGAATTTGGACTCATTGTGAGGCTGCAGTGAGGTGAATTACACTTCAGTTTCCCATGAGGATGGCCCAAGAGCCTTCACGGGAGGGGGCACGGCCCCCATGTCCTTAACACTAGTAATTTGTTTAGGTTGTATACAAAGTAGTAGATTCTTGAGAGTAGACCCTCAAGGCCATTTTCGTGTCCCTGTTTGCCGGGAGAAGCCGGTTTGATGTTTTGACCTCAGTCTTCCACGTTGGCATCAACAGTCACTGTCCAGAGCCACTGGGACTGCAGCCTGCATGCCCTGCCCTGTCCCCAAGCGCTGACTTACAAAGCATTTCGGTTGCCACCCCCAGGAGGAAATGTATTTATGCCTTAGACATAAGTCTGCAAAATCAAAGACGGAAACAGAATTCCCAGGAACATATAACCCTGCTGCTGGAATGAGTTTGGGTGTTTTGTTTTTTATTCCACTAGGAAGAAAAGAAGGAAAGAAGGAAGACAGAGAAGGAGCGACGGAGGAACAGAAAAATCAAAAATAAAAAGTAAAACCCCAGGCTGGAGAGATGGCTCAGGGGTTAAGCCTCTGCCTTGCAGGAGGAGGGTCCTGAGTTTCGATCCTAGACCCCACGTATAGCCGTTAGGCAGAAGCGGCGGGGGGGGGGGGGAGGGAAGGAGGAGGGTGTCGGTCTGCACTTCTGGTCCTGGTGGGCGGAACCTGTGAATCCCAGGGCCAAGTAAACAAGGAAGAGATAGAGGCATCCATGGTGGTTCCTGAGTTAGCCCGTGGTTCTACACATACACACACACACACACACACACACACACACACACACACACACACACGCACAGTTAAATAAAATGATAAAAAAAAAAAGTGAAATCCCTCACTCTGAGAATGAAGTCCAAACTGCTTGGAGCCTCATTCCTAATAACCCCTGGCATCTTGCCCCAATGGTATAAATCAGGAAGGACAATGATGTTATAAAATTGACTCTTAACAAGATTCTCCTCCTCTTGTGTATTAAATAGATCAAAATCATCAAGGAGACAAGGTCAGGTAACTTTTCTTAACTGCCATGAAAGTATCTCATCCTTACCAGAGTCTCTCTCTCTCTCTCTCTCTCTCTCTCTCTCTCTCTCTCTCTCTCTCTCTCTCTCTCTCTCTCTCTCTCTCTCTTCTCCCTCCCTTTCTTCCCTCCCTCAGAATCTGTCCTTCTGTCCACAGGACCTACCTTTATTAAAACTTTTGTATCCATTCTGATCTTTTTATACCCATTCCTTTGGCTCATCCTTTCCAGCACAACAAAAAGGGGAAAAGAGAGAAAAAGAGAAAGACTGAGTGGGACCCACGCCACTGGCTTTGTAATGAGTCACATGCAACTCAGTCTGCAAAACCCTGATGGAGACTCACAGCCTAGTTTGGAAGTGTCAAAAAAGCAGCACAGCACAGAGGCTAAAAATACAAGAGTGAGAGCAAGCTGACAAATTCAGACTCTGTTCTCCCACTTGGTGTCTGTGGGAACTTGGGCAGCCTTCTTATTCTTCCAATACCTCCAATGTCTTCACCTGCACAATAGGATTATAAAAACAGCTTTGGCCACAGTAGGTGTAAGAATCAAATGAGGTTATATGTGCGAGGAAGTCTAAGAAAGTCCAAGACATCTGGTGAGTATTACCTAAGGGTATGAGCTACCAGGGATATCATCACTGCCCTGTGATTGTCACCCCCCCATCTCGACTGTCACCCCCTCATCGTGACTGTCACAACCACCATCATGATTGTCACTATGACCTTTGATCCTCCAGCTATTCTACCTAAATTAAAGTTAGCACATAGTGTTAGAATAGGCATTAGCAGGCTTGGTGGACATGGTGGGTGAACCCCAGCTCCCCCCCCCCATAAACATGGAACAGAACCTGAGTTTTACCTCTGGCCCTGGATGGAGACATGACATTCTGATTTGCTTTAAAGATTAATACATAGTTACTCTGATGTTGGAGTTAGTCCAACTGGGCTTGTCAATCACCTGACCAGGAATCCACGCTCTGACCCCAGGAAAGCTGGTGCATGTGCTAAGGAGAGGAATTTTTATTCCTTTCTTGAGCATCCTTCCCAGAAGCCCCCACTAGGTGCAGACACTTTGAGATGTTTCCAGAGCTCCTACCAGGCACCACTGCTAAGGCTGTGAGTTTTTTTTTGAGTTCTAAACCCAAAATGTGTAAATTTTCCTCTGCTTTCCTATAGATCCTTTTCCAAAGCCTAAACATGCTTTCTGTGATATTTCAGGCTTTCTCGCTGTTTCTCTGGAGACTCTTAACTCCTCTTCTGCATGACCATTTTCCAACCTCCACAGTTAACTTGGACTTACTTCTCCTTCTCTGCAGCTTCCCTGCCGTTATTTTTCCCTTCAAATTCTGATAAAAATGGTCCTTGAAGTTCTTTCTGAGCCCATTTCTAAATTCCTTTATCAATGGAGACTAAGAATCCAAACAGAAGATGCAAAATTCCCAGTATCGATAATCCCACTGCTGAGAAAACACGAAGGCAATGCTAAACACTTTATTTGCAAAGCTGAGTCAATGGGGTGCATTGACTACATGGGGTGCAGGGTGAGGTGTGAGGATGCCAGGCCTGGGATCCGGCCCACACCGACTGCTCCCACTCCTGCTTGCAGAAGAGGGTAAGAGGCCACATCTGCAGCCTGGGGTCCCGTGGCCTGGACAAAAAGAGCCCTCCTCTAACAAGCATGTCATCTCCTTGCTCCATTTTATGACCCACCTAGATACCAAGCCTTCAGTAAGGTTTTCTGCTGCACTCTGAACGTCTGATGCTCCATGTCCTTCACAAATTCACATCCCAAAGTCTCAACCTTCGGGGAATGGTATGAAGAGATGAAGCCTCTGGAGGGGATTCGGCGTCCAGGTCTCCAAGGCAACAGTGATCCCACTGATCCCAGTGATGCCTTTGTTAAAGAGGCTTCAGGGGACCCTTTGGCTCTTCTGCCGTGTGAGAGCAAAGCAAGAAGGTGCCAGTTTTTAGAGGATTAAGGCAGAGTTTATTAGAGGAGAGAAAGAATGGAACTCACGAACATGAATCTGTAGCCCTGGCGGGGCAAGGATCTAGAAAAGAACTCATGGGAGCCCAAGGAGCCCAGAAGGTACTATTTTTGATCACAGAGTATATAGCTTGCCATGCACTGGAAGCTTGATTTTGGGCTTCTTAGTTCCTCGAAGTATTAAGCAGTAAATTTCTGTTGTTCATAAATTGCCTAATCCTTGGGAGTTTTGCCGTTGTTGTTGCTCTTACAGCAGTGTGTACAGATACACACATTAGGTTCCTACTTACAGTGAATCCTGGGGACCATAGCAGGATGTCAGTCTGCAAACAGGAAAACTCAGCATACTCGATCCACATGAAAGGGGGTTAAAAGGAGAGAGGAGAGCAAACCTTTTTCTTATGCCCATAGCTGGCATAATTTAATCCATCTCACCCAACACCTTGGATACTTAGATGGAAAAACAAAGAAGTCGCCCTCCATCAGATGAATGAGAATCAACTTTCTAGGACATTCTACCAATCAGGAAATAAAGAAGCGGAGACTTTGCGTAAATGTTTCATTGTTCATGATGATCAAAGTATGACAGTTAACACACACAGACACAGACCTGTCCCTCCTGCTGCAGGACGGGCCTCACACCCCCTCCAGCGGGGTCTGTCCTGCTGGCCCTGCATCCACCGCCCTGCCAGGACTCTTCCCTTCACACACAACTTCTGTCCCAATTCTCATCTTCTGTCGACATGGAACCCGGAGGCTGAAGGTCCAGGCAGAGACATGAAATGCGGAGTGGGGGGCTCGACCCCAGTCTGCAGTGGGTGGGCCATGTTACAGTGTCCACGAGGTCTTCTCCACCTCCTTTTCCATACTCTCTCCTTCCGTCCCCTCTCCCACCCCATCATTGTTCCCCAGAAACAAATAGGATGGCTTCACTGGTCAATCTTTACATGTACAAACACCAAAAGCAGAGGAAACGCCCCTTGGGCACCCCCCTCCCCCCCAAACCCCAGTGCTGGGCGAGCAGCCAGAGGGCGAAGGCTGCTGGAACCGGGTTGCCACCAGAGCTGTCCGGCTGTTCTGGAAACTTCTTTGGCCTCTGGGCATTTTACCTGGAGGCCTCTTCCTTCAGCTCCTTGTTTTTCCGCACCTCCTCCGCGTGCTTGTCCTGGGAAGGAAGGGAGGGACAAGGGTGGGTCACACAAGGCTGCCCAGGATACAAAGGGGTGCCAAGGGGCAAGAGGACAGAAAGCAAAGTTTTCCACAGGGCAGCAGAGCAGTGAAGGCGAAGGTATCCTGAGGGGGGCTCAGAAGGACACAGTTGAGGTGCAGGAAGCAGTGAGTTGACCTGCCAGAGGAAGTTCACAGAATCCCTGGATCAATGAGACACACCCCCCAACCTGCTGGGCACCATCACCTCATAATGACTCCAGGGGACCCCCTGCCCAGACCGTCTCCTTTTGGAGTAGCTCATTTGGAAGAATATCATAGAAGGATCAGCATCCTAGCCAATATTCCCAGACCTCGTAGATCACTGCTGCTTTTATTTCTCTCCCATCCCCCTAGGAAGCTCTGCTGAGCCCACTGATCAAAGAGAACTCTCATGGGACAAATGGACAAAAATTTGTTAGCTCAGCCCCCCCCCCCAGTAGACTTCCTTGGGCTTGTAGGAGAAACTCCATTTGCTTGACAATGCAGTCCAGTTTAATCAAGAACTGCCTTCCCAGCCATGTGGTAACCTTGTCTTATTAGATCTCAGTTCTTGGACCCTTCCAGAAGGGTCCAAGCACGGGTAGCTGGCTCACATCCCCAGATCTGTAACAAGTGTCCACCCACAAGACTGTTGCACCTGCCTTATGCAGTGTGCAGCAGATCCAGTATGCGGATATCTGATTCTCCCCTTAAGGGGTAACCTCACTGAAGGTCAAGACCATGTGTCATTCTTCCTGGTGTTTCCCGGCTCCTACTGTGACATGACAGGGACTCAATGACCTCACTGCCAGTTTGGTACTCTCACATCAAGATGACAGAATAGACTTGGAACAGACCCGCCGAGGCCACCCAGGGGCCTAGGACGCATCTTCACCTACAAAATCTATCCCTCCAGGAGCCCCAGAACTTTCCATAGTCTGGAAACAAGAAATAGTAGATGTGGAGCAGTGGTTATCAAACTGGACTGTATATATCAGATGACCTGGAGCCCCCATGGTCCTCAGGCCGCATCTCTAGAGAGCCAGGCAGTAGATCTGGCCTAGAGTTCTTGCCCCAGGACATTCTGGTTATGACCCCCGCAAGGGCTAGCATGAAAGACATAATTGAACGTGTCGCTCACTCAAACACAGAGATATGGGGCAACAAAAAACACCCAGCGCCCCCCATCTCCTTCCTCCTCCAAGGGCTAAAGAGAAGTGGGGATCAAGGTCCCAGAGAGAGATCTGTTCTCAATGTCTATTTTGGCATGCTTCTTCTTTAGGGTCTACCTCACCTGCACAGCCTGGCCCGTCTCCTCTATGCTGGCTGGGGAGACCCCTCCTGGGTTTCTAGCCTCCCTGTCCTTGGTCTCCAGAGACCCCCCCTCCCCTTTTCCCTGCTGATACAGGGAGGCAATGGTGAGTTATCCTCCTGAGACTGGCTGCGGAGCCTCCATCTGGACAAGGGACCAAATTCCATCTCTCTGACTGGACACCGTGAGACTCCGGATGAGTCGTTTCACCTAAGACATGGTTTTTCTCAGCAGCATCAGGAAAGACACTTGTGCTGTTCACCTCAGAGACTCACGGGGACAGTGCCAGATAAAGTCAAAGTGGTGGACCTCGTGCTTACACCCTCTTGCCCAGCTTTCCCAGCATGTAAGAAGCACTGGGTTCCCTTTCAGTACCAAATAAAACCAAACACAGTAGAGCATGCCTGGAAGCACAGCATTCGACAGGTAGCACAGAAGTTCAAGGTTATCCTTCTCTATATAGATACTAGCTTGAGGCTAGACAGGGTACACAAGACCCAGAGTCCAAAAGAAAAAAAAAAAAAAAAAGAGTTTGCCTGTGGTATCCCTCATTAATTGGCAATGTCCAAAGTTGAACCCAGACTGTGTCCCTCCAGCAGGACAATTGGTGGTGGAGGATGATGCCTTGCTGGCCCTTTGGGGACACAGCGTCAGAGCATGGACTGGCCAGGTCTAGGGCCGCACCCCTGGACTGCACATCTCCCTGGTGAAGAAGCCACATCTGTCTAGCAGCTGTTGCCAAGGGCATGTAGTTCTAGGTGGGTAGGCAGGAAGGAGTGGGGGACCACGCTGCTCACCATGGGACGAGGCCACCGATGGGTCCCGGGAGTCACCGCGCGGCAGGCGGCTCCTGGAAATAAAACACAGAGCTAGAGCTTCCCAGGAGCTGCGGGAGAAACTGGGGCGGCCTGGAGACTCGGGAAATGAGGCCAGCGCGGAGGACCAACCCCAGTCCCTCACGGCTCTTATATGCAGCTGACATTTGAGTGACCAGTGAAGGGCAGCTTCTCAGCGAGATCTGCCACACTCCCTTGGCACCGGTGGAGCCCAGTGCACAAGTCAGCTTTCGATGCCCTTGGCTGAGAGCCAGGGGCACAAGTCACCATCTCTCATTAGATCAAGTCAGTCCACTCAGGATGCAGCCAAGAATGTGCCACCACATCTCTCTCCCTAGATCCTTGTATTAGACGAGCTTCCTCTAGAAAGGAGGGGGGATGGCTCTGGAGACGATGAGACATTTTAATCGTGTAACTCTAGAAAAAATCCCCCAGGGACACCCAATGCTCGGTGTGTGTTTCATACCTATGACTTCCTTTGGAGTGCAAAGGACCCTTCCTAAGAGATATATCCTCATTCCTGCCAGAGGCCGCTTCCTCTGGAAGTGACGTGGAGGAGCGCGGAGAGTCTCTCTCCTCGGAGGGAAGAGAGTGTCCCAGGACACTGCTGACCAGTCCAGGACCGCTTACCTTCTCTTGCAGCCGTTCCAACATGGCGGCCAGATGGGCCTCTCGGTTCTCCTTGTTGGACTCCATCTTCTGGGCCAGTTTTTCCTTCGCCATCTTGATGAAGTTGTTGTTCTCCTCGATGGCTTTCTGGATCACTTCCCGTTCGTGCTCCCGTTTCTCTGCCAGGTGTTTGAGAAGCTCGGCTTCCTGGTACTAGAGAAGTGCAAGGCAGAGAGGGATGCTTCAGGGCGAGCCCGCTGGGGGTAGGCTTCCAAACGCCACACCCAGAACACATGCGACCCTGAACTTGACCTGCAAGTAGTTAGCCAGGACGCTGGATTCTCCCATAACTGTAGATCCGTCCGCATTCTTTTATTATTATTATTATTATTTAGCCTTTTCCTAAGTATCTTCAGAGTTCTTTTTCTCATTTCTATCATTCATTCATTCACTCACTCATAAGTACTAAATGATCCCATCCTAACTGCTGGGCTGTACTCCACATACCTGAGAAAGATCTTGGAGAAGTAGGGTAGATATAAATAACAGAAACCCAAGCCAACATGTGATATACACCTTAGAACCGAGGGAGGTGCTAAGAAATAATGGGCAAAGAGGATTCTCTTTTGATCTGGGGTTTGAAAGGGGAAGAAAAATTCACACTGGAATGGCATCCAAGTCACTCTGGGAGAACCAACAGGAAACACAGAAATGGACCCTGATACAGTAACCTTCTCCTCTAACTCACACTGAAGAAATCCTTTTCCCTGAATTTTTAGTAGCCATTGATGTTTTGCGCTCGTCAACATACAAAGCCAACTCTGCAAAGACCATGGTTCCTTATCCCCCAACAAGTTGGAGCTAGCAGGGACGCGTGTCTGTCCCTCCCTGCTTCCCTCATGGTGCCTTGCTCTCCCGCTGTCTCCGTTTTAGATTCCTGGTGACCCTGCCGCAGGCCCAGATGGAGGGAAGGAGGACAGGGCTGCACTGACCTTCCTTCGCTCCTCTGCTGCTTCTAGTTTCTTCTGAATCTCTTCTAGCGATGGGTCTCGCCGCCGGGGGAGGGAGGCATTGAATTCGGGCACCCCGTCGAAGGAGGGTGGCTTCAGGATGACCTCGAAGGACTGGCCCGAGGTGCACTTGTTCAGCTCGATGACCTCCATGTCTGAGATGACGCACCAGTTCAGGTCAACTGTGTCTGCTGCGAGGGCAGAGCAGGGGCTGCTCACCCACTGAGGAGCAGTCGGGCCCCCGACAGCATGCACACATGCACACAGACACGAGACAGCTGGGGTCCCCAAGGCACACCAAGGACCCTGCGGAGGGGTGGTCTGACTCTATCCTGAACGCTGGCCCCTAAGGTCGGTGGGCTCTGATGGGGTTCAAAAAGTCTGAGGCCACAGTAAGGGTTGGGGGATCCCTGAGCAAAAGGACCCCACGATGACAGTCGCAGCAGCACCGCTGCTTCTGCTCTTAGCCCTGCCGCCACCCTCCTTTGAGATTGGGACTCTTGCTGAAACGCTCCTCGCCGGTGACGGACATTGGCACGCTGACCCACTGCCCACCGCCAGCCCCTCCTCGCCTGCCGTCCATCGGACCATTGGCCCTGTGCACTTCTCCCCTGACTCCGCCTACCCTGTTCTCTTCTTTCTCTCCATTCAGTACTGTCTTTCCGCTGGCTTTCTCCTTTCCTTCTACACTGTCTCCCACACCAGCCTAGATAGAGAAAACAATCTCAGGTCATCCGGACACACCCATTTCTTGTTGCCAGACCATAACCCATCCCTTCCTTGCAAGCAAAATAAATGAGGAAGTGGATCACAGGCACTAGATTCCTTAGAAGGAAGGGATTAACAGTCATAATCGTGTTCCCATACTAAAGGGAAACCCAAGAAAGGGCTCTGGGCAACGCCACTGAGTCCTCCTTACACCTCACTAGAGTGGAGGACTCCGAGGGAAGTTTGGCATTCACACAAAAGGATGCTCCAGGGAATGGGAGGGGAGGAAGGGGGAGGCACTGGGAGAAGGGGAGGGAAGGGGGTGAAAGGAAGTGGAAAAGGGGGGAGGGTGCAAGGAGGACTGGGGAAGGGTGGAGGGAAGGAGAGGACTGGGGTACCTATTGAGCTTGTATGATTGGGGAAAAATAAATAAATATAAATTAAAAAAAAAAAAGAAATGAGGAGGTGACTTTTCCCCACCACCTCCACGACCACTACCCCTTAAGAAAATGTGGCCATTCAGGACTCCCTGCCAGTGTGCGCAGACTGCTCCCAACACAGACCCTGGGCAGCAGGGCAGACAGTCCAGATCAAAAGTCCTCCCCCTACCTCTGGGCTCTCTGGAAGCATCTCCACCCACCTCTAGGAGACCTGTGGACCACCCCAAGTTGCCTCTACTGTTTTGTGTCCCTGGGAACAGCCTCTCATCCTGCACAGCAGTGTTTGGTTCAGGAGTGTACGAAAAGGACTCTAGGACAAGTGCTTCGGAGAGGGCCTCACCCAGACTCTCGGTCTGGCATCCCAGGCCACACCTCCTGGGCTCAGACCTTCAAGCTTGGGGAAGAAAGATAGACCATGACCAGGAGAAACTCATAAAACAGGGGTGGGGGGGGCCATACCCACAGACACGGGACACAGGATGCTCCCCATTTTCTTTTCCCAATTGAACCCCTACTCACCTTCGTATTTGTAGGACGACTTGTTCAGGGGATCGGCCAGGAAGCAGGAACAGAAGAGAGACACCAGGGGGAGCTCTTTCATCTTCTCCTTGTAAGCTGCAGGAAGAATGGCCCGTGAGCGTGGGCCCCCTCAAATCCCCCTGGCTATCAGGCTGCAAGGCACCCAAGTCACCACCCAGACTGCTAGGCCCATGGAGGGTTCTTGTGCTTGGTTCCAATCCTGGTCTTCCCCTGCAGAAATCTGTCTTTCCAAATCACCCAGTAGACCACATTCTTCCCCTTGTGTGAAGACAAGGTGAAGACCCCAGGTGTCAGTAGCCCCAGCAGGTCCCCCTGGACCTGGCTCTCCATCTTTCACTGCTGCCAGAGGATAAACAGGCCTTACGCTCCAGGCTGTAGGAAATCCACACTCATTCTGCTGAAAGTACTTGGCACAGATGTGGGAAGGGCAAGGAAGCTGATGGGAGGGTTGACACCACCACCATCCCTCTCTGTTCTGGTCCCACACTAGGAGTAAGGTCAGGCTGGGAGCCTTGTCAGGCCTTTCCAGTACAGGGGTCCAAGCCAGAGTGGCAGGTGTGCACAAGAGCGGAAGCATCCCCTCACATGGGCACACACATAACACATACACACCACACACACATACACACACCACACATACACACCACACACACACATTGTCATGGTTTGAAATGTGTCCCCCACAGTCTCATGTGCTTGGCAAGGTCATGGTGCCTTGAGAGGTGAAGCCTTGCTGGAGGAAGGCAGTCACAAGGGGTGGGCCTTGAAGTGGATAGTCGCACCCTACCTCCAGGAGAAGTCTGCCTTTGCAGCAAGCAGTCTGAAGCTCTCAGCTTCCAAGATGTCTGCGGTGACTTAGCCTCCTCCAGCTTTGGCCAGCCAGCCATGTCGCCTCAGCTTTGAGAGACTGTCCCTTTCCTCTGGAACCGTAAGCTGAATAAACCTCCCTTTCTCCCTTAAGTTGATTGACTTTGGGAGCTCTCTCACAGCAATAGTTAAGAGTAACCGTCACACACATACACATACGCACCACACATACACACCACACACACACACATACACACCACACACACACACATACATATACACACCATTGAGTCTCTCTGTTTAGAGGTCCCAGGTGGAAGCCGCCCTAGCCACCATGGTACCTCCTGTCAGTCCTTCCCTCCGTACCCAGCCCGTACCAGTGCCCTGCTCATTTTCTCTCACAAATGTGAAAACGTAAGTAGCTGAAAAAAAAAAAGCCAGAGATGAGCAGAAGGGAGAAAAATTCACCTGTGGCCCACCTAGGACCCAGACATGAGCTCTCTTTCCCTCCCCACCCTTGTCCCTGTGCGCAGGTAAATACACCTGTGTAGAGAGTTAGGGCAGGGGAGATGGCTCTGTTGTTACAGCACTTTCCTGTGCAGGCTTGAGGGCCTGAGATCAATGCCTGGAACCCATGCAGAAACAAAAAAAAGCCAGGCACGGTACTGTGAGCTTATAAACCCAGCCCCGAGAGGACAGAGATGGGGGGCCGCTGGGACTTCCTGGCCAGACATCCCAACCAAGGGACAATGAGACACCCTGTCTCAATAAACAGGGTCTCTCTTGAAAAGTAATATCTGAGGTTGCCCTATGGTCTGGACATGTGCCCAAACGTACGTGCACCTGAACACATGTTCATATGCACCCAAACACACATGTACAGAGAGAGAGAGTCTTGCAATGATGCCCATCACACAAGGGCACGGTACCCACCTGCCAGGGTCATGTTGGCTGGGATCTAGAGGACGAGTCTGACTGAAAGTCTCACAGAGTGTCTATTACCAGCTCAGGACACAGCTACAAACCTGAAAAAAAAGAATATTTTTGAGATTGATGGGTTCTTCTTCTAAATAGATCTTCGTTTTTCTTTTTTTAATTGTGTGAGTGTGTGTGTGTGTGTGTGTGTGTGTGTGTGTGTGTGTGTGTTATCAGGGGGCACTGTGTATCCCTGTATGGGACCAAGGGTGGCTTCAGGAATCATTCTGGATTGCGTCTACCTCCTTCTTATTTGGCTCCCAGATTTCCCAGGCACCGCCCATCAGGACTAGAAGTGTAGGCCCCCATCATTTCCGCCTGGTGGTTTTATGTGGGACCTGAAATCTGAACTCAGAATCTTCTACTTGCAAGACACAGTCTTAAACCCCTGAGTTTTTTCTCCAGACCCTAAACAAGATCTTTGTGCAACAGCTCAGGCAATCTTGGGGTGTACTGCTTCTGCTCTAACCTCCAGGCCCTCTCCTTTCTTCCCCACACACTCAGCCCCTTTCCACATCAGCCCAGACTCAGATGGTGTGCTCTCATAGCTGGCTTTCTTGCTCCAGGGCCTCAGTAAAAAGTGCTGAAGATCTCAACATCTCCACCCCAAACTCTGTCTACCCCAGACCTCCCTCCAGCCCACTCTGATAGAAGGTGAGTGGAGTTCAGTGAACAATGTTCAAAACACCCCCTTTCTCCCTAATTTCCAGCAACCACCAGCTCAGTTCTTGACTCTGTTGAAGATGGTTCTAGACCATGGGAAGAGACCGTACTGGGCTGTGATACCATAGGACTGATTCC
The DNA here is from genome assembly GCA_023101885.1 of Typhlomys cinereus. Taxonomy (NCBI): domain Eukaryota; kingdom Metazoa; phylum Chordata; class Mammalia; order Rodentia; family Platacanthomyidae; genus Typhlomys; species Typhlomys cinereus. The sequence continues at coordinate 843,563 of JALPQD010000414.1, read as the reverse complement.
TAAGGAGATGGATTCACACACAGTCATCTCAGGAGCAAACATGGGGTTCCCTGCTCAGTGGGAAGCCACAGAGGCCCCGGGCCGAACTTCAGGGAATAAGTTAGACAGGGAGGACATCGACTATGAAAACCCCACAGGGCAAGGGGTAGATTAAGTTCAAGTGGGTTGAACCTAGACTAGAAAGTGGGAGGACAGGAGGGACCAAGAGGCAGGAAAGCAAGAAGGGCACAGATCTGGGGCAAAGGGAGCTGGCAGAGCTCCAACAAGGACCAGGATGAGGGCTTGTCATTGGGACAACCTGGTCCTTGGCCACCTCTAGTGGTCGCTGAGTCAGTGGAGGGTGGCATGAGAAGGAGGCTCACTACCTTGATTTTTGAGTCAGGCTGGGATCCCCCTTTCTCAAATGGAGAGGACATTTCCCTCTGGGGACCAAGGCCTACTGCGCAAATAGGCGACTCTGGGAAAGTCCAGTTAGAGCTGGACCAGCAAAGACTCAATGACAGTCTCTGCCGCCAGTCACTCTGCAAATCTAAACCTTGCTCTCCCGGTCTTGATTCTGCAGAGCTGCTCACATGAAATGAGAAAGGTCTGAGTCCTGCATGCCACCCGCAGGGGTACCCTATAAATGTGACTCTCCCTCCTTTCAGCCTGTACATCAGAGTGACCCTTCCCAGCCCTCCAAGTGAGGACTTCGTCCCCATTTCTCAGAACCAAGGCCCCAAAGCTCCACATAACCAGAGGGTGAATGAGATGATTTGCACCACGCCCCAGACTGCTCTTAGAATGCTCTGTCCTTCTTTTCCTTCTCCCTACTAGGCTCTGAGCCAGTGCCCCCTTCCAGAACCCTCCAATGCTACACAATGGGCCTTTGCCTGTGGTGCCAGGCTAGTCCTGATTGTACCACTGAGTCTCTGAACAGGGAGGCAGCCCTGGGGGCTGGGCACAAAGACTCTGCTCATGAATCTCTGTCCTCTCCAGTCTTCACCCAGTACCAGAAGGACTGAAGCGTGGAGTGGCTGGGTGAGGAAGAGGAGGGAGAGACCTTGAACCTCAACCTGGGTGACAAAGTGGAGGGTGAGAAGGGAGAGGGAGAAGCAGCAGCACAGGAGAGAAAAGAAGGAGCATTGAGCAGGTGCGGGAGCTCTGAGCAGGTGCAGGCACACAAAGTCAGGGCACACGTCCTTTATCTGAACTGGGACGACAAGAAGATCCTACGTTGATAGAGTGCTTCACACTCATTCCCAGTTGATCTTCGCACGAGCCTGGGCAGACAGCACAAGCACCATCATTTAAAATATTTGTAATTTATAATATCATATTATAATTTATATTAGAAGCAAATAAAAATATTTGCTTATTTGAGAGAGAGAGTATGCATGCATGCCATGGCACACAGAGGGAGGTCAGAGGACAACTTTTAGAAATCAGTTCTCTCCTGCCATGTGGGCATCTGGGGATCAAACTCAGGTTGCCAGATTGGGGAGCAGACACCTGACCTGGTGAGCCATCTCAGCGGCCCCAGACACCACCATTTTTTCTCTCAGAAGAGACAGGGACTCAGAGATGTTAAGATGGTCGCCTAGGATCACACGGCTCTGAGATGGTCAGCCTGGGTTTCCATTCAGAGCTTCCTTAATGTAAACTCTTCCTTGCTGGCAACTAGGGTACCAGGTGCTCATGACTGGCTCTCCCAGGTAAGTGATGGTGGCGGCAGGGGGAAGGGAGGGTTGGTTTTAAATATTTACTAATTATTTATTAAATATATCAATTACACATACTTAACTATGTATAGTTAGCTAATTAGCTACATATAGTTGTATATAGATAATAATACAGTTCATCATAAAGTTCATGTATATATGAGCTTTCTCATAGAAAAACTTCTGCTAGGAGTTGTAGGAATGTGGAGAGTTTTGGAGATCCAGAGAAGGTGACTCGGACACAGAACAGGAGAGGGAGAAGAGGTGTAAAAATTCTAGGGATTTAGGATTGTGATCTCAGCCCTGCATAATCAAAGCCCACGCTTACAGAGCATTCCTCTGTGGCACACTTACTCACTTTTGTTTTTATCATAGCTTTTTCTGCAGGAATGCTCCACCCATGTCCTGAGTGGAGAAGCTGAGGCTCAGAAAGACTTGGTGACATTTTTAGGTGCATCCAGCACCTGGGTTGAATGAGAAATACATACATCCTGCCCCCTGTGAGCTTGCAAACACGGGCTTACTTGGAAAAAGGGTCATTGCAGATGTGATCAATGACCTCAAGGTGAGGTCATCCTCGAATGTCCAAGTGGGTCTTTAAACCAGGGATAACTACTTGCAAGGAACACCCAAGGGGAGAGGCAAAGGCCATAGGAAGATAGAAAGAGAGGTGTGGGTCATACAGCCACCAACCAGGGGATGCCTGGGGACACCAGAAACCAAAAGAGACAAGGAAGGATCCTTCCTAAAGTCTCTGAACAAGCACAGCCCACTGATGTCTTCATTTGACCCTATGGCCACCTGCATCGTAGTCAGGTATGTAGTGACCCCAGGAAATCAAGGTTCTCGGTAAGGAAGCAAATCGGAATCCAACCTCAGGCTCCAATTTGTTCCTTAACGTAATGCATGTACACGGGCCCAACGCATCATACTGTTTCTATTGTGCTGGGCACCATGGTTATGGAAGATGTGGGGTGGAGATCAGCGAGGCCTTCTTGACCGCACAGCAATACAGAGTCCCTACGCCGCTGGGGGCAGCAGCCAAGGCTCTGCTCATCATTAGCCTGTAGCTTCAGTGTCTGTCTTGCTAGTCCAATACCCGCGGCATGATGCAGATCATCTTGTAGAGGCAGATATATAGCCATTGCCTTGCACCATATGGCCTACAGCAGTATGGAGTCTTCCAGGCCTTTCCTGCAGCTGTCAGAAGAGGCGATGGGGGTTACCTGCCCCAGGTCAAAATGCAAATGCTAGGAAAGCAGAGAGCAGGAAGAAAGGGGCAACAGAGGCCAGAAGAAGGATGAGGCTACACACAACATCCACCATCAGAGCATCAGAAGGAAACTTCTACACTAAGCCTGGGATTTCTCCCAAGCTTGCTGCTAAGGCGGAGGTCATGCCCAGCCCTTGGGCAGCCCCTACCAGGAAGCTGACCAGTAAGCAGCAAGAACAGGTATCTAAAAGTCCTCCTGACTCTATGCACGCACTCAATGATAGCCATGGAAACTTAGATAGTTCTCTGAAGCGCATCTCTGGGGCTTCTAGAGGTAACTCAACTATACTAATTATCTACAAATGTGCCCAGAGGGGTTGGAGAGGTGGCTCAGGGGTTAAGCCTCTGCCTTGCAGGCGGAAGGTCCCAAGTTCGGATCCTAGACCCCACGTATAGACACCAGGCGGAAGCGGGGGCGGCCTGCGCTTCTGGTCCTGGTAGGGCGGAGCCTGTGAATCCCGGGGCAGAGTAAACAAGGAGGAGGTGGAGGCGTCCATGGTGGTTCCCGAATTCGTCCGTGGTTCTACACACACACATACACACACATACACACACACACACACACACACACACACACACACACACACACGCACACACGCACACACGCATACACACACAAGCACACATGCACACACGCACAATTGAATAAATAATTAAAAAAAAAAGTTCAAGTGTGCCCAGAGCTCAAACCCTCAACCATCAAGTTGACACCTGTACCTGACTATGACAGGTGGCTCAAGCTTCAACTGACGAGAGCCTAGCCTTGTCCCAGGATGGACGGGCCTTTATGCAGTGTAGGTTCTGCTCAGTATCTCTAGAGCCATGCAATGACTGCAGAGCTAAGGGGCAAACACAGGGGACCCTCTCAACTTCATGAAGGGCATGGGAACCAAATGGTAAAATGGGAAGACTATAGACCCGTTCACATCCCCCCGAAGGATTTACACCTGCTCTATTATATGATACCAAGGATCACAATATGTATAACAGCTACTGCTTCTTGACCACTTATGTTGCTCCAGAAAAATCATAGACCTGTCACAGCTCATTCTGCGAGCTCCTTTGTTAAGGAGGAAATGGGACTTCGGCAGAGGTGGGTAAATCGTAGTGAGTCTCACAGATCGTGAGGTGCTTGCTGAGTCCCATGTGTTTCATGGGGAAGCCTATCTTTGCCTTCAGGCTCACACACTAATGCAGAGCTACATCTGATGCTAAAATGGCTTGGGGACAAGAGGCCAAAAGCCACGTCCAAGTGTGAAGCGTTGGAGACCTGCCTAGACCGAGTTAGAGTGAGGTTTCTGGATCCTACCAGGGGTGTGGTCCCGTCTACAGATGGATAGATGTGCTTCTAAAAGGCTGTGTGTGGGAAAGCAAGCCACCAAGGCTGCTCATTGATGAATTAAGTCATTAGCATTAACTAGTAAATTTGTGAGAAACAATACGTGCCCCCTGGACAGCCCTCCAGACAAGATCAGATACAGCCAGTTACACCAACTTGATTTCGGTGTAGCTGACATGAAGGCTGTGACCAAAGACAAACTCCCAGGCGGGATGAGTGAAGAGAAGAAGCGGCTTTGAGTAAAGAGTTCAGAGCCCCTGGACTCCCTAGAACACAGGAGCAGTGGGTGGAGAGCAGGGCAGGAACAGGGCTGGTGGTTTTCCACGAGAAGTAGATTCAGTCCCCAGAGCAGATAGGATCTCCTAGTGACCACTGAACGGACAGTGACAGATAGTCAGTGGGCAGCAGCCAGGAAGACGAGTGTCCTGCATTACACAAAGCCACCTATACAGTGAGCACTGAGGCTGCCGGGTGCCACAGATCTTGAGGCTGCATAGTATATTGTTAGCAGAGAAAGAGCTAGAATTTCAGCTCCTGAGCTCCAGTGTATAGGCTTCCTCCTTTATACTAGTCCCATGTCTCCCCCAAACCTGGATGAGAAGAATAACCTAGACAGGGGGTCTCCAGAGCAGCTTTCAACTCAAAGATGGGTACACCAAGGGATCCCACTGCAGGGTACTTTAGCAAGACCAACCCCCCAGGTGATCTGTAATGCAGTTAGTGAACTGAAGCAGACAGCCGAGTGCTGAGTGTCCCAATAGGATGTGGCCACTTACCATGTGGTTGTCTGTCCCATGTTCTAAGTGCCTGAGACGGCCCACACAGAGGGCGGAGTGAGCAAGCATTTCATTTGTCACTGAGGCAAATGCCCACTTATGGCTCTGGGGGTGTGTCAAATCCCACGTGGACTATTCCTGAAGGATTGGCAGCTACCACATGTCCAAGTGGTTTGAATAGAGCTGTCTCTGGCAAGAGTTGGGGAAGACCAATATAGGAACCCTGGCACAGATTCAGGATGGGAACTTCACGCGCGTGGGAGCAATGCATTCCACCCAGCTCGGCTAACCACAGGAGTACAAGCGACTGACAACGCGCTCAGTCCTAAGAGCCTATGAAATCAAGTATTTCCCTGCCACTCACTACCTAAGACTTCAATGTGGCAAGTCTTTCTTTTGAGCTAATATCACTCAGGGCAGCAATCTTGTTTATTTCTGAGGCTCTGATTGGCAGCGCGTGTCTTACTGGAATTTAAAAATCAAAGGGAGATAAATGACCTTTTCATATATAGTTTTTATTTTCTTCACATTATTTATCAAATGCTGCGCCAAGCCCTCCTGGGTCCCTGAATAGTCACTGGTATGTATGGGTGGGTGGGGGTGCTAGAAAGGAGTCCAGAACTGAGAGCTTTCTGAGATTCTACAGGGTCTCTGTAGGTCATTGGCAGGTTTTTGTAGAACCATGGACCCTATTATCAAGGGAGAGGGGCTAAGAGCATCCCCTGCACAGGAAGGGACTAGCGCAGCGTGCAGAATGAAACATGGTGTGAGCTGCTGGCTTGGGGCCTGACGATGTCAAATCATTTCTGGGTGTGACCCCAGGGCTCCAAGAAGAGAGGATGGCAGGGTCATGATCAAGAGCAACTGCCACAGAGCCAGCAGCTGAGGGAGGGAGGTGGCTTTGATCGAGCAAACAAGCCCTGCTAGCAACAGAACACAGATCCCTAAGTCTGGGGAGGTCTCAGAGCTACCAGCTCTGTTGCCAGGCAAGATGGAGAAGTAAAGGGTGCAGCTGGGAAACTGATGGCCCCAAATAACACATAGGGATAGAACTTTATGAGCTATTACACATGTTGTTTACTATTTACCCTCTGGTCCTGCATATTCTATGTGAATTTTGTGCCCTGCCTGGTCAGGATAGTTGAGCACGACCCCAAGGAACCCACTAAGGCTTAGTTGTTTGCTCCCCCTCCCTGCCCTTCTGGGCTGGGTATTTCCTCCTGGTATAAGTTTTGACTCACACGCTTCCCTGTGTGTTCACTGAGCTCCCTGTGCCTGTCAGAAACAGGTCAGGCCCCTCCCACATTCTGGTCCATGTCTCTGCCTCCCACAGCCCCCATCAGCCAGCAGAACCCTTTGGGAAGGGATACACGGCTCTAACCAAGGGAGGAGAACACTGAGTTGGCTCTGGTGGATGAGAAAGACAAGAGGCGCATGTGGAGGGATCAGTGGGAGGGACAGCTGTGCGTGGGGAGTGCGTGGATCCATATGACTCCGTTCTTCCTATCGGGGCTGGAATACAAAAATATCAATGTTTTAAAAAATGCTTTTCTTGAAAAATGGCAGGGGAGATATTTTCATCCTCACCTCCCTCCAAAGACAGACAGAGAAGCAACTTGCCCCACACCGCACCATCTCTAAATACAGCAAATGTTCATTTAATAAGTGGATCTAGCGATACAGAGGGTGTAGTTATTTCTCAAACTAAGAAAAAGAGTTTGGTTTGCAAACAGGATTAGAGAAATTGCATTTTATGGCTTCACGGTCCTCCCCAAATCTCTCTGCCCCTCACTGAAGGAATATCTTTTTTTTTCTGCCTATGACTTGAAAATCTCTGGGATTCTGTCTCCCAAACAAGAAGTCATCAGGTAAATAAAAAATGGTATAAAGGTAACAAAAGAGCCAAGGAAGACAGGATTTTAGAAATTCTGGAGGGAAAAAAATTAACTTTTCTTCCATTATGATGCTGATCATTAAATATTTTCATGTATGTATTAAATATCTGGAACACAGAAAGATTTGAATTGTCCATCCTCTCTGTATTGATATGGACACGTATTCTTCCCACGTTGAGCTGGACATCTATTCTCTTTGTATGAATACTCTGTCCTCCTTTTCTCCTTCTTACTTGCTTTATTTGTCTCCTATTTCCTTCTTGGCTGTTCTTTGGATCTCAAGCTTCTTAGTCTTTGATGCTTTGGTGGGTTTGGTTTTGAGTCTTTGATGGGTTTGTCTTTGTCTTAAGTACTGGAAGCACGGAGGATTGAACCCATCACCTTAAGCATGCCTGGCAAGCCCTCCACCACTGAGCCATATCCCTAAATCTCCATCTTTGCTACTCATTTTAAATATCAATCAGCCCAGTTCCCTCCTACAGGCTCTCTTTTTGAAGCCAAAATGGAACCTAAATATTAATTACTCATCCAACAAAAGCACAAGACGCTCCTACTTCCCTTCCACCAGTGTATGTACCTGGTTTCCTCTCCTCTTATCTATGGGAGGCACATCCAAGAGGTTTGCCTGAGGCTATACATAGTACTGACTCTAAAGACCAGGTCTCCTCCTTTACATGCAAACCTAAAATAAAGTTAAATCTGTAAATATGACACAATTAAAGACTAATGACTGATAACAGCAATATATTGGCAAACATGACTTAAAATTTATGAATCACTCATTTCTGGAATTTTCTATTTAATAATTTTTGAATATGGTGGGTCTTGAATAACTGAGATAGAGGAGAGAAAAAACACAAATAGGGAAAGAGCAGTGGTACATCTGTTCAACAATTCACTGGCTATCAGGACTACTGAATACAACTTCTCTTTCAGAATCTCTTTAGAACACCGCACCTCTCTCACAAATAAGTGGTTTCCATTTAAAATAAGACTCGGATTTTGCTGTAACTTTTCAGGCAGCTATTTTGTACCTGGGAATGGAGACTCATTGTCTACAACATGGATGGAAGTGAAGAATGTTAAATCAAGTGACATAAGCCAGTCCCAAAGGGACAAATGATGTATATATATGCAGTACCAGGAATGAGCAAATCCATAGAGGCAGAAAGTGGAATGAGGTAAAGGTGAGGAAGAAACAGAGTTTAATGGGTCCACAGTGTTGCATCCTTGAAATGAAAATACATCTACATATTGCATGGACAACTTTTGCACTTTGACTGGGGTGGGAATTTCATGCCTCTTACTACAGTTAAAAAAACAGCAAAAATTTTAATTCCCAATCCAGCAAGTTTTCCATAAATTTGCAGTCTTGGGGTTAGAAGAAGCAATCAGCAATCACTCAACTGAAAGATTCTCCACCTTGGGCTGGCTGAGACCCACAAAAAGAACTACATTTTATGTCATGATCCAGTATGTAAACATCATGACACAAACGCACACATCTATCTATGTGGCTACTGACACATGCACACATGGGTAAATACAAATATGCATAGGACTGAAGATACATAACTGAAAAAGTGGTAGAAAATACTACACATTATATGGAAAGTGTTCTGATTTGGATTTTTTCCACTGTATTTTATCTAATTTTATTGTTAAAGAAGAATGCTGGTTCCCATCTATGCCACTGATTTCATGGTCCACTCATTGGGTCTCAGCCTGCAAACCAAAGCACACCTATCTTGCTCAATCTCCAATGCAATGCAGAGATCCCCTTGTGAATTCCTGCTGGGTGGTCATCCAGCTCCTGCTGGGATACCTTCTGGGATGGGACTCTTACTTCCTAGGCTGCTGGGTGGACCCACCTAGCAGGTAAAGCTGGGCGGAGCTGAGGAGAAGAGACTGCTCAGGCCACAGTGCCCTCCGCAGGGCAGGGACATGGGCAAGCTGGAGGGGAGGCAGGGGGCTGAGAGCTGGGAGGCTGCGGCTGCAGCTGTGGATGCAACCTGCCCCCTCTGACTTACTCCCCTCCAGCCCTGTGACTTTTTCCACATCTAAAGCATGATCTCATCTCCCCTCCCACTGTACCCACATGAGGGAGAACTCTCCTCCCACCCTCCATTGGGGGGGCAACCTCTAGGGAGACAGATTCCCCACATTCCATCTCAACCCTCCTCCAGCTGCCCACCCCTCAGAACTCCTGATGGTCACTTCCAGCCATCCCACTTGCTGTCCTCTTGGTGTTGAGACATGGGGTATCCCTGCCTGGGGTGCTCAGACAAGGGTGACCTGAGGCTGTCAGACCGAACCCCTTAAAGTACCTTGAAAGCTGCCAGGGCAACCCTCCTTAGGCTATTGAACTCATGTATGTTCTTGAAAGAAATAAAACAAAGGCAGCACCTCCACGTGGAGACAAGGCAGCCTGCCGGACATCAAAGCCCTAGGTCCCGGTGGGAGAACAGAACACGCCAAAACTCCCAGCCAGGGTGGTGGGCTGAATGAGGAGGGGGCTGGCTGATTGGGGTGTGGCAAGCTCCAATCCTCTGCCCAGAGCCAGTGGCCCTAGTCAGGTAGGATGGGCTTGACCTCAGGATGGGGCGGGGCGCACAAGAGGGGATGATCTCATTGTCTTCTGAGAGCCCAGAGAGGAAAAAGTAAGACAGCACCTAGCTAAAGGAGAAGAAGGAAAATACTGACCCCCCCCAAAAAAAAAGAGAAAGAGAAAGCAAAAAAGGAAAAACCAGAAATGTCAAAGACAAGACAACTGGCCACAAGAACATGATCATAAGCCCAAGACAACCTCAAGGGAAGCCAAGCTCCGACAAAACCTTTCTCCCTCAAAAGCCAAACATTTTTATGTAGAAAAAATTTAGCACGAACCTTCCTCCTACCCCACCCAGCTGGAGTCAAAGCAATGTGCCTGAAGCCCACTCTCGCCCCTCTGCCACACATATCCTTCTGCCTCGCCCTGTTTTCCCCTGGGTTTGACAAAGTTTAATCAATCCAGGGAAACATCGAAACACAATAGACACAGACCCTTTGCTCCCTCCCCCTCTCCAATCTCTTGGCTGCTGTCCTGCTTCTTTCTTTTGTTTGGAAAGCCTGAGATACTTTGCATTCTCCGTCTACTTACCTGCAGTCCTGTTTCCGAAGCGAACTGTTCTCTTCTCACTCCTTCAATTAGTGGTACCCTGGGCTTCTCTCAACATCAGCACCACTGCTGGGCTCTCACCATGACATCACCTCCGAGCTCCCTGATTGGCCAACAGTGGGTTGCTTGGCAATTGGACCGTCTCCTCTGGTGGAACAGGGATTGCCTGTGTGAGTAACTCTTAGCAGGCCAGGGAGGAGACGATGATGTCAGACAAAGAGCCGGGAGGTAGAGGCGGCAGGGTAGCTGGGGGGAAGAGAGAGGGAGTGGTACAGGAAAGACAGGTGGTAGGGGGAAAAGGGGGTACAGGCGCAGCCTGCAAGCAGGGGAGAGATGAATGACTCCAAGAATCCTTAGCTCCTTCGAATCTGGGGGTGAGAGAACGTGGAGCTTGCAGGAGCAATAAAAGATCAGACAAACTCTAAAAATAGCTTCCCTGCGGACAAAGTGCTTGTTTCCAGCTCCATCCGATGCTTTGGTGGGTTTGGAGGATGACTGAGGCAGCAAGGAGGGGCTGCAGAAACCCTAATTTGCCAAGACTGTATACAGGGGTCTTGGAAGAGGGAAACACTTTTGCACAGGGAGACAGGGCTTCCCTCTAGCCACCCCCACCCCCACCCCCACAGTCTCTGCTGTGGCATTTGCCCAGAACTGGTGCATCCTCGCAGTGCACTCAGCCAGCCTGGGCTAACCATACATAGCCACAGGTAGGAACCAAAATTGGTTAACTAAATGTTTGAATCCTGAGGGGAAGAGATGGGTCATTTTGGGTGACTTCCCTCAGGGACCAAAGGGGATTCCCCTGTGCAGCCTCACCACCTGCTCACACCATGCCACCCTCCACAATGGGTGCATGATAGGAAAGACAAGCGCCCTGTGAATCAAGACCTCCACCTCCAAGCACCTCTTCCCACCGAAGCCCCCTTCCATGGGCTCACTGGGCTCCCCAATCCACCAACCAGACTCGCCTTACTTCCCTTTCTTGAAGGTATAACTTGTTGCTGTAAATATGTACATAACGGAAAAGTCACTCTTTCAGCCACTTACAAGACAAAGGCTCAATGACATCATGTCCCATCTCAAAGTTTTGTGAATAAACTGCCACCCACCCCCAGAACACTGTCATGTCCCCAACTTCCATCTGTAACGGTTACATCTAAGCCATAGCCCCCCCCCCACCTTTAAAGGTTTTTCAACTTAGTACAGCTGCCTATTCAAGACACTTCATGCATGTGCACTCAGAGCGTTTGTCCTTCTATGCCTGGCTTTGTTCCTCTGGTGTGATGTCTATGACCTCCTCCACGGTGTGGTGTGTCAGAATTTCTCTTTAAAGAAGGTCTGTTCAGTGTCGATCCTAGTCCTCCGCCACACACCTCTGCTGGCTGAGAGCACACAAGATGCCTTGGGTTTAGCCCATGCTTTGAATGAGCTTGTAATGATAACAGCATTGATGAGCAGCTGTATCCGTTGTACACAGTGTCTCAGAGACTGAACAGAGCATCAGACCCTGATCTGCCCCCCACACACACCCAGTCAAGGCATACCCATTAGACCGGTTGGTGTCTTTTTGCCCAGCACCCTGCGTTACTCTGCAGAAGTCTTGTGGACATGCATCTCCAAACTCCCAGCTTCACATCAGGAGGGGAAGGCCATCTTTGACAGCTTTGGGGTGGCCAGCTTAGCAAAGAATATTGACTGCCTTTGGGTTTCAGAGCACTTCCTGGGACTCTGTTACAGGGCATCAGGAGGAATACCATCCTCTTTGACATTCAGTGTGCGTGTGCCATGTGCTTCTAAACCAGGACCCCAGGGCCCCGAGTTGATGCAGAGGAATGCTCAGTACAGCATCGGTGGTTCTTTTGCATACCAGTCTGGGAACCCAAGACGAAGCCGACCCTCAAAGGCATTTCACCCTCGCTTAGTCTGCCATCCCCCCCCCCCCCGCCACCCTCAGGAGTCAGAAACTCCACACATCAGCTGGCTTTGGAAAAAGAGGGAGAGAGAGAGAGAGCAGAGACAGTAGGTTGCCATGGTGATGGCAGCCAATCAGATCTCCGCTGCTACTAGGAGAGAGAAGGCTGGTCTAAGTCTCCCTGCTGGATTAGGAAGGAGGGTAGAATGGAGGGGGACAGGACATCACTACCTGAGAGGGAGACCAGGAGGAAGAGAAAGGAAATAAGAATGGTCTTCTTTTTCTAGAACTATCTAGCTGTCCTTTGAGTGATAGGCTACGATGGCATCACACACACACACACACACACACACACACACACACACACATCACACACGCACCAGTGATTCTGTAGGGATTACCCACGCCATTTGTCACAGAAACATTCCATGGGTGGGTAACCTGCAAGCAGGGTATCTGCGAAGCAGTCAGGCCTACATCTGGATTCTGAGGTACACACAGGAGAAAAGCAGAATCAGACCTGCCAGGGAGAGCCACTCCCTGGAAAGTGGCACTAGTCAGAGGGTCCTGTGGGCTTCCCTAGGGCACGATCAGAGTTGAGAAGGGGCGAGGGTAGGGGCTACAAGCAGAGAGAGAGGGCGGGTGAAGAGTACTTCAGGCCTTGGGGTAGAAAACAAGGCACCCCAGCTTCCAATCGCCCTCACATGGGACTAGTTGATGTCCACCCACCCTCCGGGTGCTGCAGCTGGATCAATCACGGGTCACAGGGCCCACGGTGTTTCAGGCCTGCCCTGTGGCCTCTGCAGGGCCACTCAACTCAAGCTCTGACAAGAACTCTTCAGTCCCTGGGACCCCACACCTCCCGGCTGCCCCATGCAGACTCAAGTCATTTCTCTCTAACCAGGACGGGTGGGTGCCCGTCAGTAAGCTGACTGGACACGACCTCACTCATACAGCCCGATACATCCAGCGCTTTCTGCCTGAGGCCCTGGGACCATAAGCCTCGTGCAAGCATCCAGGATATCTGATCATGTCGTGTGTTTGTGTGCTGCCATCCCTGTGGGTGTTCATTTCCTTCCTTTATTCAAGAGGAGACAAAGGCTTGAGATTTCTTTGTGTAGAATTTGTTGGACTAAACATTGTCAGTGGTTTCTCAGGATGAATAAAAACATGCATGCATGATGTCATTCTTTAAATGTGAACACTTGCTTCAGTGGAACGGTGGCTGTTCTGACTCATGGGCCCTGACGACACCTTCAATTCTCTTTCAACCAACAGAGATACAGATGAACTCAGCCTGTAGGAGTGTCTAAGCCATGTTGGATGGCAGGAGTCATTGTTCATGCTGCTGACTGAATTCAAAAGTTAGACTATAGCTGTGGTTGGCACTTCTACCCAAAACCTACTGTGATTGTAAGAACCACTTGCTCAAGTGAGCTAAGACCTGCATGACTCTCAGTGCTTGGACATGGAATATGGGCTCAGTCAGTGCTGCCTGATTGGTGGCAAGATTATAGAGGTAGAAAACAGATTGGCAGGTGCTGGGAATCGGGGATGGTGGCCGTGGAGTGGGAATGGTATAAAAATAGTGATGTCTGTTGTAGTGATCAGTGTACACACCAACACAGGCGGTAAAATGGCACAGGACTGTGGCCTCATGAAGCTGAGCGCAGGAGCCCAGGGCCTCTCTGAACTGCTTTGCTAGATCTTCTGAGTCTGTAATGATTTCAGGATAAAAGAGTCACTTAAAAAAAGAAAAGACACGAAGACGAGAAAGGGAAAACTACAGATGAGAAAGGAAAAAACAGGACTACCTCGTGGAAACTAAAACATAAGGTTTCATTCAAGACACCAATCAGGGAGTGAGTCTGGGGACGTGGGTCATTTAGGAGAACTTGCTGAGCACACACAAAACCCTGGGCTTTATCCCCAGACTGCAGAAACAAGATGTAGTGGTGTATTCCTGCAATCCCAACACTCAGGTGGTGGAGATAGGAGGACCAAAAGGTTATCCTGAGCTATTTAGGGAGTTAGAGGCCAGCCTGGGCTACATGCATGCTGAGATTACAGCTCGCTATCAGTCACCTTCTCTGCTCCTTAAGTGTACGTGGTTGCTGCGGCTCTGGTATCTTTTGTAGCTGATCTACACGGAGAAATTCATTAGATGTCATTTAAATGCAATTCAAACTTCTCAGAAGACCAAATCAACCAGTCAGCCAGTCCAGGGTCCCTCACCTCACTCCGCAGCCGTGGGACCCAGCTCAGCAGATGGATTCACCATGCCTGCTGGGGAGTTGCATCCCTGAACGGGTGCATGGCCATTTCTCCTGCTCAGCCTCAGACTGGCTTAGTGCCGTGAGTTGGAAACAACCCATCACCTGAAAGACACCTGCCACAGAGTTCCAAGAAGAAAGCCGAGCACAGCCACAAGTTGTGGCTGAAGAGCAAAGGAGGAAGGAATCTAGTTCGAAGCCAGAGATGCCAACCACCTCAACTCAATGTCTGCAAACCCCTGGAGAGACTTCCTTGGTCAGCCAGTAGGGGGCAACATGCTAGGTTTATCTTTGGAGTTCAGGGTCCATCCCCCGCAGGACACCCTGGGAGGACACTGAGCTTCACAGGAGCCTTGTGAGCCAGAGCTGGGAGCCCAGGGATGAGGCCTGCAGCTTGCCCACGGGCCCCAGCCTATCTCCGTGATGCCGACGTGTATCTATCAAGGACTCTGGTCTTTAGGCTTAGGGTTTTCTTGCAATGCAATGCCTGGAAAATCTCAATTGGCAGCCCACTGCCTTAACTCTGTTTGCTGAAAGGCGGCTCTGACAGCTTGCTTGTGGGCTTCATGTCTGCATAATGCTTTTTGCCTTAGGGCAACAATGGAGCAGTCCCCAGGCCGCCCTTCTAGGTCTGTGAAGCATGCCAGACCCCATCCTGCAATGTGCTTGCGGGTGGGGTGGAGAGAGGAGGATCCCACCCTCCTCACCTAACCCAGATAGGCTGGGAAAGCAGCTTAGAGGGCTCAGGGTTCCCCAGCTCCCCCAGTCCTGCCCAGATGCCCTTGTTCCAATTGCTAGAACCTCCTTGTTTCATAACCGGTGTGCCAAATTTAGTTCGCGATGTAGGTTGCTTCAGAGTGTCACTATCACAGCTCACCAGTCCTGTGATGAACTTCCACTCTGAGTGGTCCCGCTCCTGTCCCACTAGCAGGAGGGGCTTCTGGAACAGGCTTGCATAACTAACCCGATTTTCCAATCCACTTTAGTGTGACAGCCTCTAGCTGGATATCACTCACATCCGTCTTGTGGAGCCCAGGGAGATACCAGTACCACCAGGTATCTTTCAGTAGGGCCTGTGGAGCCCTTAACCCCTCAGGCTCGATAGAAAAATGGCCCACGTTCCAAATCCCAGCTGACACTCCTTGCACCAGCCGATCCGGCTTCCACGCACGTCCCTCACCCCAGCACACAAGAATCCTGTTGTCCTCACTCGGTGAAGTGGGTCACGGGTTGTCTGTGAGGCTTGTGTGGCTTCATTTCCTGGTCCCAGGTTCTATCTTGCTCAGCATTTGTTTGGCTGTAAATGAACAGGAAACCTTCCAAATCATTATAAACAAATGGGAAATGTATTCAAGTCCAGAGGAAAATCGCTGAGAAATCAACACCGTACCATAGCCCGCTGGGCAGGAATCTGGAAGCCTAGAACTGAAAGTCAATGGAACCGGCCTCTCTCTGCTTCCCTCACCCTCCTTTTCTCCCTTCCTCTTCCCCTCCTCTTCTTCCTCTCCCTTCCCCTCTTTTTCCCCTCCCCCTCCTTTTCTTCCTCCGCCTCTCCTTCTCCCTCTTCCTCTCCTCACTTTTTCCCCCTGCGTCTCCAGCAAGTCCATCCTATGTTTCTGAGTAACAAACATGCAGGCCGGTCCTTCTTGATTCCAGTCCCAAGATGTCCAGGCAGGGAACACAGGCATACTACCTGTGAGGTACCCAGGACTCTGGCCACGCAGTGGCTCTTACAGTGTGAATCTGCGTAGGGTCTTTCTTTTGACGGGCTAGTGAAGGGCAGACAGATTGTCTCATCGGGGTTAGCGAATAATGATTAAATAGGAATATGTGTTCATCACCAAAATGTCATTGAACAAAAGGTCATTGCTTGTGGCAGAATTAAGTCAGACATGCAGGAAAGCTGGAGATGCAAGGGAACAGTTGCTTTTGTGGATCCCTTTAGAGGACAGTTGCCTCTTGCCCAAAGCAGACTCCCCAGGGACTGAACACCCCAGAGACACCAGAGCAGGCGACTGGTACGTGATTCTTCCAACACAGGGTTGGAAGTAGGGAGGCACCTCCTCAGCCATCCACTTCTGTTTCCTAAGTGCTTTTCTATGTGGGGAATATTCTGGAACATGAAACCTGGAGTTACCTCTGGGATCATACTGGCACATTCATTCCCTGGCTCACCCAGGATCTCAAGGAGATCAGCAAGTGAGGGACTGACTTGGACCCCTCCTTTGAAAGATGAGTTGAGGTGCATGCATCCCAGGAGCACCATAAATGCAGCTCAGCCTATCTTCAGATAAGGTCATCTTTCTATGCCCAAAGGGTAGGAACACCTGCTAGACTAAAGGTTTACAGCCAAAAGGGGCTTAGAGGACCATAAAAGCAGACTACAAAGAAGGATGTGGTGGGAAGAATTGCAAATAGTCCCTTGTAATGACTAGCAAAGAGCTATTTGTGAGTCTTTTAGAATTAAAAACAATGGTGGGCCTGAAAGGTGACTCAGCAGGTAGAGGCACCTGCCACCAAGCCTGAGGATCTGAGCTCAATCCCCGGGGCCCACATATAGAAGAAAATCACCAATTCCTGTGGGTTGTTCTCTGACCACCACATTCATGTCGTGGCATGTACTTCTGCACATATAAACACACAGATAAATAAATGTAAAAATTTTAAAGAAAATGGCCCTATGCAAAAAGGAGTGACATCCTTTTATTCTAGCAAAATAAATAGGATATTAACAGAAAAATAGGAGCTGGAGAGGTGGCTCAGGGGTTAAGCCTCTGTTTTGTAGGCGGAAGGTCCTGAGTTCGGATCCTAGACCTCACGTATAGACGCCGGGCGGAAGCGGGGGGGGGGGGTTGCGTTTCTAGTCCTGGTAGGGCGGAGCCTGTGAATCCTGGGGCAGAGCAAACAAGGAGGAAGTGGAAGCGGTCTATGGTGGTTCCTGAATTCGCCCATGGTTCTACACACACACACACACACACACACACATACACACACACACACACATACATACACGTGCACACACGCACAATTGAATAAAAAAAAAAAAACAGAAAAATAGAGACAGAGATATTGGAGGCACAATAAAGAAAGAGGCATAGATTTTGAGCTAATTGGACTCTGGTCAAAAAGGTTACACTTCAATATGTGTGCATTCTAGAAAGAAGGACGCTCATATCAGAAAAGAAAAATCTCACATTTTAAACTGATTTCCTAGACCAGCAAAAATGTTTTCATAACTAGACAGATTATTTTGAATTAAAAGATTCCACTTCTGTAAGGGTCTAGGAGAGACAATCCCATTGGTTCTGGTGGGAAGGCCACCGGGGGTCACTTGGGCTGAGTGCAAGCTGAGCATCGGCTAGGAAGGGCCGGAGCGGCAGGAGGAACATGAGGAGTGGTGTCAAGGATTCAAAGAGCAGATCTCATCACTAGTAAACTGCACCAGGCTGACTGTGGAATAACCAAATACTAGGTGGTAATGCTATGTATGTTTCTATGTCTGCAGCTTTATATATATAGTAGTTAATTTAGAAATTAAAATTGGCCACCAGCTAGTCCACAGGAAGTCAGGAGTAGGCCACTTGCAAAATGACTGCTGGTCTTCGCTTCTGTGCTAACCGCTTGCTTCTGCTCAAGGTCACAGTCACGCTGTACATGACAGGATTGCTGGTACCAGGTGGCGGCAGATACAGACATAATGTGATTCTGTTTCTGTACCTAATGTGGTTCAGTTTCTGTATCTTTAGTCCAAGGACACGGTGTTGGTGGTAGACTATCACTACTCACAGAAGTGTTACTGACTCAGCGGCCAGACCAGATGACCACAAATGTCCAGTTTTTGCCTTCAAAACTCTGTACTTCTGCCCCTCAAGGCCACCACCTCTGACAGGAATCTTGACTTCATGGTGTGGAGATGCTGATCCGCTTAATTAAAGCCTCTCCATTTGATAAAGTTTCTGGTATTAGAGCCATATATTTTTATAAATATATAGCAGCTATATCTTTATATGCATCTATTAAGATTAAAAGAAGAATATTTCCCTAAAGCTGGAATACTGGCAGGTCCTGTCATCCAGGAATGAGAGAGATGTACTCTTCTTCCCCCCAAGGCAAATCAGCACAGGCAGGGTCAAGAGAGACTCTTCATCTGGTGGTTTAGGGCCAGCAGGATAGCAGATGAGGATCTGGTCATCCAGCGCAAACCTTCCATTATGAAATGGACCTGCTCTGAGATCGAATGCTTGGCATGGTGGTCAGAGACCGTGAAATTCAAAATGCTTAAGATGAGAGTAGATCTTGGGCTGAAGAGATGGCTCAGGGGTTAAGACTCTGCCTCACAAGCCGAAGATCCTGAGTTTGGATTCTAGGCAACTGCAGCCTGCACTTTCAATGGCCAGAGCCTGGGAAACCTTGGAGTGAAGCATAAAGGAGGTAGAAGCAATCCAGGATGATTTCTGAAGTTACCGTCGTCCTCCACAGAGACACACAGTGCCCTCTGATACACACACACTCACAAGAAAAATAAAGTAAAAAATTTAAAATTGAGAGTAGCTCTTAAGGGCTCTCACTGGGAATAAAAAAATGAATGTGATAGCCATGAAGTGATACATGTGCTAATTGACTTGGCTATGGTCATCATGCTAAGTACTTGGAGATACACAAAATAATACCATGATGCATATTTCCCACCTCTTCTCAACAAAGTGAAAGTGATGAAGGCCTCGGAATGAGATCTGACTGTATCACGGGTAGAAGAGACAACAGGACTGACCAGGCGGCCGGTAAGGAGAAGCTGTTCTAGCCTAGAGAAAGCCTAGGGGTTGTTTGGATGATGTTTATGTAAGATCATTTTGTCCTTGTGATAAATCCCTGACAAGTCTCATGGCCTTGGATACATTACATCCCCAGTGTTTTTGGTTCAATGATGAGCACGTCTCCAGCATCCTTAGTTCAGTGATGTCCCTAATGTCCTTGGTTCAGTGGTGAGCATGTCCCCAGTATCCCAGCTCAGTGAAGAGCAAGTACCTCACGTTCTTGGTTCAACGACAAGCATCTCTACCCATGTGTCCAGCTGGCCTCTTCACCCGCTCTGTCCTTGACTGGCACATTTGGAGATCTGAGGGCAGCTCCTCATTTGCATGTTACCATGGTACCAATGAGGCAACTGAATCTCGGGGGTCTTAACTAGTTGGCCGGTGTCACCCTGCTTTGTGTTGGAGGTAGACTGTGCACTAAAGCTCCAGGGCTTGGCTGCACATATTCTACACAGCACCACCATCTGAGTCAGCTTTCAAGAGCATAATGCCCACAAAGACACGTGTGACTTTCTTTCCTTCTGCCCTGCTCCAACTATCTCCTGTCCACTCAACCCTACTCTGCTTCTGTCAAGCTGGAACAGAATGCTGGTGCTGACTTTCACAAGGTCTATGTGGACTGAGAAGACTGTGGGGTAATGGGGACAAGGACCATGCCTTAGTAACCTGATATCCTTGAAGTGCATGGTGGTGGGTTTGGGTGGAAACCCAAGCTTGGATATTAGGAGCTAACCTAGCATGGAATGTAGGAAGCACCCCAGAAGGAAAGGAATGAAGAAGATAAAGCTTTTTGCCAACAGGAGCAGGGATCAATTCACAAATTGATCAAATCACAAATTTGGGCTTTCTCAGTGTCTCTCTGGGTGGTATCATGAGGATTGCATGGTGCGCCAGAATCAGAAAAGATTGTCAGATGTCTTCATCATCTGCTCTCACTGACAGCCACCCCTGCATCTACAAGGAATTCACTCTAAAACCCCAGAGAACCCAAATCCCCAATGTTCAGCTCCTATAAATTGGTCTGATGTTTGCATAGAATCTGTCTCCATTCTCCTATGTACTTGAAATCATTTTTAGATGACTTATAACATCTAATCAGTCTACATTCATGTATAATCAATGTCTAAATATCACTTCTTGCACATGAATTCATTGTCATATTCTTCACTTGGCAAATTCATATTCCATTCTTTAGAACTTTGCAGAATGTTAAGTATTTTTGATCTATGGTTGCTTGAATCCATGGATACAGATTCCATGGTTACCAAAGGCCAACAGCACTTTGTTATTGATTTAATATCTTACTATTTATAGATAGTAATCGGGCGTGGCCCACTATCTTGTCTGGGAGGGTCTAATACTGTGGCAACATGTCACGCTCCCCACCACAGTTGGTCTGGGAAGCAGAACACACCAAAGCCACCACCCTCTGCCCTCTGCTTGGCCTTCCCCCAGCCTCTCGACATGCTCACTGTCTGGGGAGCACCCAGGGAGCGTGGTCTCTGGGGCAGGAAGGAGGCTGCAGATCACACTGGGCATGACATCAAGGTGGATACTGAGACTCTGAGGACTCCGACAATGTTCTTGGTCCCCAAGGGAGCTCCAGGGAGCACAACCAGCTGCAGGTGTTGAAGTAATGAGCACCGCGGGAGTGCAGGGCAGCCGGGAGCACAGACTGACCTCATACACAGAATGACTTCATGGGGCTGGGGCCTGGGGGAGGAGAAGCAAAACATCTGCTTCTGACCATGCCTTGACCTTCCTTTAGAACTTTCCGTGGCTCCCCAGTCCCTCTGGGAAAAAGCCCAAGACCCTCCACAGAGCTCATCCTCTGCTCTTGCCCACATGCATAGAGACCCAAGTGTTAACTAGTCTCTCCAGAGAAACAGACTCTATACCAATGTGGTATAGAGATGAATATGATTCTAGATACAGATGTCCATGCAAATATGGATACAACTGGAGATGGAGGTATAGACAGCACTGCAGAGATTCATGATTTAAAAAAAAATGCATTACCAGATTCCAATGGACAGGAGTCCCTCAACCGGCGGAAGATCAGAACAGCAAAATTCAGCTTGTGTCTAAAGTCCCAAGATCAACAGAAGAGAGTGGGAAGATGGGGGATTCCCACTATGAGTCAGTGGGTGAGAATCAGGGGAGCCCTTAGTGGAAGCCCCAGGCTCCCCAGTCCATGGACAGGAGCAGATGGATGTCCTAGCTCAAGAAGAGAGGGGACTTCACCCTTCCCTCACCTTCCTGAGCGCCTTGGGCTCTCATCACACATTAGAAAGGCTGGGTCTTCTTAACTCTACCTATCAGCTGGAATGCTGAACTCCTCCCAACGGACACCAGAAACAGTTTTAACAATTATTTTGGGGATCCCCTACCAAATTCAATTGACCTTAAGTATCATACACAGTTTACATAGTGAGTTGGTTTCTTTGGTTCTTTTTCCTGTAAGCAATCTTTATCAAGTTTAGAATGTTTACTTTCTGGGTTTCTATTCCTGGGTTTCAAAATATTTGTAATGAATACACACTGAGTTTGTATAGATGATTTTTCTGCATGTATTGAGATGATTATATTTCTCTCTGATGAATGTGATGAAATAATCAGTGGTTGATTTGCTCATGTGCGTGCGTGCATGTGTGCGTTCATGTGTGCACACGTGACCACATGCATCTAGTAGCCAGGGGACAACGTTGGCTGAGCTCAGTGTTTGAAGCTCAGGTTTCAAAGAAATACTGTAGGCTCCCCAAAGAAACTGTATCATTCCCGCCACCCACCTCTGAGCACACTGCCATTCCTCCTACCCAGCGTAACCTCCTCTGCCTCTCTCCTCAGTGAATTCCCAATGCCCTCTGTCATCTCTTCTGAGACGTCTTGTCGAGTGCAGTAAACAGTCACCTCACCGATTTCCCAAAGCACAGGGGCGATGCTACAGCCAACAGCTAAGAGGAGTTCAGGGCAAAAGCAGAACTTTTGGAGCAGGATTCCTAAGTCACGGGGAGCACCATGAAAAGGTGCAGATGTTAAGGTTCAAATACAGAAAAGGACTGTAAATAGAGGTCGATGTCACTACTGTACTCACTTCACACTGCTGTGCAACCAGACACATTTTATCCACAAATGAGGAACTGCTTAGGATGGGATCAACGCCTTCCAGTAATGAGAGGTATTGTTTTCCTTTTTCCATCCTTAACAGCATTTCTTTCTTGTCCTATTCCATTGCTTAACACTGTTCAAAGATAGCAGAAACACAGTGACTGTAGACAGCCCTGCTGGTTGCTAATTTCCAGGGCAAAGCTCTCAACCTTTCTTCATTATTTATATCATTTTCTTTGGGGCATTTTTTTATACACAGTCTTTATTGAATTGAGAATTTTTTTTTATTCCGGGTTTTCAAAATATTTCAAATGAATATCCATCCATTGGATTTTTATAAATGATTTTTCTGCATGTAACAAGACAACTATTTTTCTTCTACTAATGTGACATAATAATTGGTAATTGATTGTGTGCATGCGTGCATGTCTGTGTGTGCATATTATGTATGTATGTGCTCACATATGTGCACATGTGAGCCTATGCATGCAGAGGACACAGAGCAACCTTGTCTGTCATTTCTTAGAAATTGTCTACTACATGAATTTGTTTTGTTTTGTGGATTTTTTTTTGAGACAGCTGCTCTGTAGCTCATCATGTAGGCTGAGCTGACGGACCAGTGGGACCCAGGAATCCACATCCCCCGCGTTGGGATCATAAGCACCTGTTGCTATATCCAGCTTCTTTTTTTAACAAGAGTTCTGCCAATTTATGTAGGTTCTCATAACTACAAGATAAACTACTGACTGAGCTATTGCCTCAGCCCTGATAAATGGCTCTTTAGTTTTAAAAGCAACATTTAGAGTAAATTCTGAAATAAATTCACTATATAGATTGTTGTTTTCAAATAGTGTAAAATTTATTCACTATTTAGCATATCCACTTAGAATACTTGGCTGGCAAGAATTAGCTTTTAAGTAGCTTTTCTTGTGATGTGATGGATGCTGATCCATATAATGCACATTTCATGCAAGTTGGAAGAAAGGTGTTATGTTTCCTAATAAAAGTAAAGACAACAATCCCGAAGCCACAAACAATATAAGTTCCCTTCAAATTTTCTAAAGAAAAATAAATGCAAGGAAAGTAGTATACAGAAGAAAGTCCAGAAGGAAAAAAATATGAAACACCTTGTATTAGTTACTCTTATCTGTTGCTGTGAGAAGGCGCCCAAGGGCAAGCAATTTAAGGGAGAAAGGGAGATTTATTCAGCTTATGGTTGCAAAGGGAAGATATAGTCTTTCATGGTGGAGGCAGCATGGCTGGCTGGCAGAAGAGAGAGGCTATGTCACACCTATCTGCAAGGCTGAGAGCTGCGAGATTCCTGCTGCAAAAGCAGACTTCTCCAGGAGCTAGGGTGGGACTCATCTACCTCAAGGCTCATCCCTTGTGACCACTTCCTCTAGCAAAGCTTCATCTCTCAAAGGTACCATGACCTTCCCAAACACATGAGACTGTGGGGGATACATTTCAAGCCATGACATACCCCAAGTGACCGTCTTGTTTTACACTTTCTGGTTGAAAATATTTGTGCTTCGTCTGGGATCACATGTCTATAATCCTGGCACTCACGGGGCTGAGGCAGGAGGACAAATTTCAGGTCAGCCTGGGCAGCCTAGAGAGACTTTGTCTCCAAAACGTTTGGAAAGAACATCTGTGAATGTAGCTCAGTGATAGAGCACTTGACCTGCCGTGTGAGAGGTGATCCTGGACCAGAGAAATAAGTGAATAAACAGCTATCTACAAAGCCACTAAGAAAGTTCCAACAATCATAAGGGGCAGAAATTATACAGAGAACAATGAAAGTAAAACTGTCTGGACAAAGATTACAGTCATAAAAAGAACATGGGCAAAAATAATCTCTTCTTATCATTGAAAGGAACATGTACACAGAAATAAAACACACACTGACATATAGCCAAGCAGAAGGCATTCAGGAGCAATACAAATGGAATTCACCATACAGATGTGATCCAGGAAAAAGTCATCAACCTTAGCTGTCATGTTGTGTCACATTAAACCTGTCAAACAAAAAGAAAGGACACACGGATTTGAATGATGTGCATGAGGACAGTTATGGTAGATTTATTTGTAATACTAGTATTACAAATAATTAATTTTCCTTAAAAATGAAGCAACTAAGTAACCAAAGTATCAACAAGTTATGTGATATGTAATGAGATCTGAAACATCTTTTTTTAAAAAAAGAGCAAAATAAACATGTGCATTAAATCAGACATGATCTCTAAAATATGATTTTTGAAGCAAAGCAAATATACTTACAATCCGTGAATATACTATGGATTAAAAGAACAATGTGCTTGTTCCTAGAATATTTCTGGAAAGCAGCAGTAGAGGTGGGGATGAGGAAATAGTAGTTAAAGGTAGAGGAGCCAGGGGGAATCTATTTCCACTAGTCTCCCTTTCAAATTTCATATTTGCACCCAAGCGGATAACACTCATTTAAAATTTTTAATAAAGAAATTTTAACAAACCTAATTAAAACTTTAATTATTCTAACCAAAAATAATTAAAATTCAAAATTTGAGTAAGAACGACTAATGGAATTGTATTCACTAATAATTATGGCAAGTTTTTTTTTTAAATGATGGCAGTGTTGACACCAAGAATTGCTTTGGTCTTTAAATGTCACAGGAACACGCTACCTGCATGATGGGGTCACAGCCAAGAGGAAATAGGGGGCTCTAACAATCAGGGAATACTGAGACAAAGGCCTGATCAAAATAGTCTGGCCACTTCGGCACATGTGATAAAGATTCAAGAAGATACGATCAGGTTGAAAGTAAAGATCTTAAAAAAAAAAAAGAAACAACCCAAATATTAAAGTGAAATCAAGACTGCCTGGAGAGCCCCTCCACAGGGATAGAGAAAGAGGGGAAGAACTAGAGACCTCAGAAATAAGTCATTTGTAGCCACACAAAACCCCCAAGACTAGCATAAGATACTTCTGTAGGAGCTGTTGGTCGCAGGTCCCAAAGACTCCCAAATGAAAACAGGCTGTTGACACATCTCTTGGTTTCCCACCTGAACTTGATCCTGTTGCTGAAGACAGCATACACTTCAGTCCCTCAAACTGGAAGCTACTTAGAAGCAAGCTCCTTCCAGGTTAGCGACAGACCACTGGAGGGTAATCCATATGCACACTGCTGAAGAAGAAACGCCTTACCCAAGTACGTCTCACCCTGTGAGCGTCAATACGATCCAGCCGGACAGGAAGAGAGTTTCAGTACAATAGGGGCAGGAATGGTATGGGAACAACCAAGCACTCGCTGATTGGCTGCCTGCCCAAGACCTACACGAGACTGGCCCAGCACTATAGTACAATGAAAGGGAGAAATTCAGCTGTCCCCATCTCTCTAGCTGGCAGAGGAAGTGTTCCCTCATGCATTAGGGGTACACCTGAAATATTGCTTCTACTGCAGCAGGTACCCAGCACATGTAAGAATAGAAGACCTTTAGTGGACTCAATGAGACACTGTGGTTGGAGGGAGGTTTATCTGGAAGAAGTCTCTCAGGGGGAGAAGGTGGGGGGGGAGATGAGATGGGGTAATAGAGGGGGAAAATGAAAATTTGATGCCATGTTAAGTAATTTAAATTAACAAAGAAGAAACAACCAAGGATCTTGCCAATGCTCTAGGTTAAAATGGCAGGAGAGCTCATACCAGCCTCAGTAGCCAAAGGAGCTGGCTGCGGCATATCCACAGAAGAGCTGAGGAAGGGGCACGCTTTCTAGGGGTCCAGTCTACCACATTCCAACAGTTTCTGTCCATCTTATCCGCCTGCCCAGAGAATGAACTCCCTCACCGTGGGCTGGGTAGTCCCACGTTGATTAGATGCTCAGAGGAGCGCCTTCAGGAAATAATTCTTTATAGCTGCGCCTAAAGGTTCAGCTCACGGTTGTCAGGTTGATGGTTAAAACTAACTGCCACAATCACCAAAGATATAAAAGATCAAAAATATTCAAGTTCGTTTAGGAATGAAAGAACTTTTTCTTTTCTTTTCTTTTCTTTTTGCTTAAGATCCCGTTGTAATGCTATCCTGAGTGTTTTTAAATGAACCGCCATATGCTCAGGTCAATTCTTTATTACTAACCTGGAGTACTGATCAGTGGAAGGTTTGCCATCACTAAGTAGATACTGTGTATTTAAAGAATTAAACAGCAGAAGAAATTTCTCACGGAAGTGAACTTAAAAGCCCGCCAGACACATAACGTGGAGAAATATCTATAAATACCATATGCTTTGGGTTTTTTTAAATTTTTTTTATTATTATTATTATTTATTCAACTGTGTGCTTATGCTTGTGTATGTGTGCGTGTGTGTGTGTGTGTGTGTGTGTGTGTGTGTGTGTGTAGAACCACGGACGAATTCGTGAACCACCATGGACGCCTCCACCACCTTCTGCCCCGGGATTCACAGGCTCCGCCCTACCAGGACCAGAAGCGCAGGCCGCCCCCGCTTCCGCCTGGCGTCTATACGTGGGATCTGGGATCCGAACTCAGGACCTTCCGCCTGCAAGGCGAAGGCTTAACCCCTGAGCCACCTCTCTAGCCCCGCTTTGGGTTTTTTTTTTAAGTAGGAAGAAAGTACATTAAAGAGCTTGAGTAAGGTCCGTACATTGGTGCAGTCTTGTAACCCAGCCCTGGGAAGGTGGAGGCTGGAAGATCCTCAGTTCCAATCAAGCCTGAGTTACATAGCAAGATCTTGTCTTAAATAAACAACAAAGTAAAACAAAACATATGGTAATATTACCATAAAGAGTGGTATTCTCACAAAGTTCTGAATGAACGTACATTTATATTGTATTTGTACCACAAAACACACACACACACACACACACACAATCATAAGACCATGGCACTGTTTGCTGGCCCCTCTAATAGGAAGAGTTAATTAGTTCCCAATTAACGCTTCAGGCTAGGCCCTGACTTCAGATTGGATGGTGATGACATCATTCTAGAAGCAGCAGCCAATGATAGCATCTTTGTCCAGGAACTCTTTTAAGACCGTAATGTCTCCCTGAGGCGACTGGAGCAGCTCGGAAGGCGATTCTTCTGCTGATCGCCAGGGGTCCTAGCCGGTGGACACCCGCCCGGCCGACACCTGCCCGGCGGACCTGAACCCTCAGGTGTGCTGGGTGTGCAGAACCGGCAGGAAGACTGGTTCTAGACCCGCCCTTCTCCCAACCCTTCGCTGCAGCTGCCCCGCCCAGCTGTTTGCTGTTGCTTGTGTGGCCTACAGATGGCCCTGTGTCCTGCCGAGTAAATCTGGGTTCTGCTTTCTTTTGTTCTGGCTTTACATCATCTCTCACTCCTCCCCCCTCTTTCTCGCTGCCCCGTGGGTCCGGGCAGCCCGCCCCAAAGCAAAATGTCTTATTCGGTCCCCAGGTCTCTCTCGGTTTTCTTCTGGCCCAAAAGAGTAATGGTTCTTCAGATCAGAAGATGATGAAGGTCAAGGAAGGAAGGAAACGAACGCATCATGTGCCAACAAATCATCCAAACGGAATAATGATGGATGTGCTCGAGAGCGCCACAGGGCAGCATGTCGCTCTTAGTGTTACAGGGAGAGGACGGGAGGAATAGAGGGAGGAAGGAAGGAAAGGAGGAAAAGCAGAAGGGAGGGAAGGAAGGAGAGAGAAAGAAGGGGAAGGAGGGAGGACAGGAGAAGAAGGGAGGGGAGGGGAAGAAATAGAAGAAAGAGAGAAAGAGAAAGAAAAAAAGAGAGAGAGAAAGAAAAAGAAAGAAAAGAAAGCCCGTAAGTATCATATTGACTATTCAAAAAAACATTACAATTTGGAAGTGCATTATAATTACTAGGTTTATGCTTCAGTTGAGTAAGCATTTCCTCCTAGCTTGGAAAATTTCAACAATTTCAAAACTTCCCAGCATATGGATCATTCAGCCTCCTCTACTCTTGGTTATTGGATTTTTTCCAACTCTTCCCAGTTTATATTTTTAACAAACAAAAATTGATTTTTCGCACCTAGTTTCTTGTCCTAACAGCTAACTATCTCTTTAGACATGATCTTAGCAACAGGATTATTTCCCTAAAATATTTTTGATCCACCTTATTATTTCAAATCAAATTAAAATCATCTCTTCGATTTTTAAACCAAATGTCTGCATATTTGGTATTGTGTCTGCTTGTTCCCATCAAAATTTCAGTGAAGTTTTATGCTTGCTTTACAATTGAATTCATTCAGACATGGTAGAGCATGCCTGTAATCCTAGATTGGGACTGGAATTGACACAGGAGGGTCTCAAATTCAAGTCATCTAGAAGAGACCCTGACTGGAATTACAAGAGCAAGGGCTGAGGATACAACTCCAGTACAGAACACTGCCCAGCACACATGAGACCCTTGGCTCAATTCCAGTACGATGAAAATAAAATAAAATTCAGTGTAGTGCTGTGCTTTAGTTGCTTTTTGAAAGAATTTTCTTCCTATCGTATGTCTAAGTGAGTACTGCCAATCGAAGAAAATGCCAAAGATTTAAGATGGCAGCGACAAGCAATGCTGCATTACAAGTCTTCGGGACACTGCCTACCATCTCAAGGTCCTTGGAAGTGATGGTGACAATTGTTGTGATGGCAGGATTGTCATGTGATTATTGACAAGGGCTCTCCCAATTGAATGCAGATGATTTCCAGGTGAAGTAGCATGGCTGAAGCCCACTTGGCTCAGGTTTAGCCTTAAAGTCCTTGTATGCGTCCACTCAACAAGCTGTTCATCCTCATAGTGACACCTTCCGTGTCCCAGGGCAGGATTCTGCCTTTGACTCCCGCCGCTGAGACCAGGTTCTTGGCGAGCGGAGGACCAGAACGAGGAGGACTTGAGAGCCATCAAGAACACCTTGGTGGAACGAAAATGTCCATCACTTGAACCTCGGGAGCTGAGAGGGCGGGACAGCGGGCTTGGCCTGCAGGGACAAGTCTTGCTCCTCAGGACAGCCAAGACAGTCCCCCTATTCTCCTCATGCTGGGCGCTCATCACTCTTGCTGGCGGTATTTCCTCTTCTCATCTTTGATGGTCTTAGGACTGGTTGGGTCAAGGGCTGCGAGCTGTACATGCTGCCTTGGCCCAAGGCAGCCTCCATTTAACTTACCTGTCTCACAGCTCTCTCACCGCTGCTGCCGCTGTTGCGCTACCTTCCTTGGGTCTGGTCTCAGCCTGTCTCCATCTTTCCATCTCGACTCAGACCCTCAGCACCTCTGAAGGGGGTCAGCATTCCCCAAGATTTGATCCTTCCCTACTTTAATATGCTTCATTCCAGCTGATCGCTTCAACTCCCGTGGCCTCCACAGTTGCTATGCTAATGACTTCTCAACAAGAGCCATAAGCCAATGACTCCTGTCCTGCATGTTTCATGCTGCTCTCACCTGCTCTTTTCCAGGCTGTGCCTGTGGCCTGCAAGTACCACTGGAGCCGGAAACCAAGCAGCTGCAGCTTCTGGTCCGCCAACTTCAAGTATTCCTAAGGCTTTCTTCTCTTTAACAGGCATCCCTCCAAACTGACCAGCGGAGAAGCCCAAGATTAGAGATCCAGAGATGGGAATGCTGGGAGATCTGGGTTTGAGTCTGGCTGTGTGACTGGTTAGTCACATGACTCCACCAGTCTCTTACCTATGAAGATTACGACAGAGAACATAGCAGGAATGTTTTACAAGTAAACAGGGAGGATGTGTGTGTATACGTGGTATGTAGTGTACATGTGTGTATACACATTTGCATGTATGCAGACACATGGGCACATATGTATTTGCATGTATGTGCATAAGAAGGCCCAAAGTTGACATCATTTGTCTTCCTCTGTTGCTTTCTACTTCATTTACTTTGACTTTACTTAGGGTCTCTCAATTGAACCCAGAGCTTATCAAATGCTGAAGCTAGCTAGCCAGCGTGGCCTGCGGATTCTCTGTGTGCCTCTTGATTGCTGGGATGAGGGGTGGCGACCAGGCCCACCTAGTGTTCATATGCTTGTGTGGTAAGTGCCTCACCCTATGGAGCCCCCTTCCCAGCCCTAACAGGGAGGTTCTCTCGACAGAGAGGGACAGTACTGGTTGAGCCCCAATGTGTATATTGAGTTTTGCTACCTTGCGGAGGTTCTGTTCATGCTCTGCCTCCCTCTTTTCCAGGGCTCCATGCAACCTTGGGACCCAGAGAATCAAGAGGGTACAGATTCTAACGTGAGAGGGATGAGGTAGAGTCTGACTCCCCAGACTTAACTGGTTACCATGTACTGCTTATGTTCCCCTTGTCCTCGGTGTTCCCAGACTGTCTGTTCTCAGAACTACATTATACAAATCCCAGCCACCCTGTAACCATAGAAACCACATCTCCCATGTTCCTCTGCCAGCTCCCTGGCAGAAGCCCACCCAAATGACAATTGCAAACAAGGACACATGACACCCAGAGCAGGAATGCTTCCCTGCACCCTATCTGCCAGCACGGTTGAAACCCTTCTTCTGTCTGACTGAGGAAAAGGAGCACGCCACGTGAATCTCATCACTAACAAGGATCTTTGTTCAATACAGACAAACTCACTGCTTTGGGAATGACCTCTTCGGGTGGCATGAGGCAGCATCTGACATATCTAAACACACACTCATACATGCACATACACACATATACAGACAACGCATGCACTTACACACATATACAGACACATGCACACTTGCACATGCACACTTACACACATGCACACACACATCTATACAGGTACACATGCACACTTACACACACACACATGCCATCACAGGAGCTGACAATAATTTTGTCATGCACAATCTGATCACTAACTTCATGATTTCTCAAGAGCTGCACCTTCTAGGTTATTCTGTGCTGGGCAAAAAACATGGTAATTCTTTGTCTTTTGGTTACCTCCAGACTCAGAACAGGAAGAACAGCTCCTGTGCCTCACCCAGATTCCTGAAGATTGGCTGGGCACAGCATCCTAAATCAGCAGCCCCTTCTAGACAGGATACTGACTCTTGGAGACATGAACTATGTATGGGTCACAAGATGGTAGAACCAGAAATGACACAGGTAAGTGTCCATGTGTCCTTGTTTCCAGAAGAGTTGAAAAGTGCCCAGCTGTTGAATTATCAGGGTCAGGCCAAACAGCAGTAAATTTGCCCTGAGCATTGGCTCACTGGAAATCTCACAACCACTATAAAAGGTTGGATCTTTTCCTAACCTGACTAAACTAAGGCACAGAGAAGTCAAGTCACTCTCCTAAGGTCACACATCGGTTGAGTCACAATTTGAAACCCAAACTGTTCCACCTCACAGCACATCTCAACCTATTAACCAGTAGATACCAGGGTAAGAAAAATTTTTTTACAATATTTCTTGAGTTTTGGATTTAGAAGGTCTTAGCTTTTCTGTTTTAAAACCCTAAGGTGCATTGTTTAAACAAAGTGTGAAACCCACCAATTGAACTGATTGTGTGAAAATACCCACAACGAGTTTGCCCCCGAGGAAATTAATTATTTTACATTTATCTATTTTGGGGAAGAGATGAATGTGTCACATTGGCATGTGGAAGTCACAAGGCAACTTGAAGGAGTCATTTCTCTTCTTCTACCATGAGGGTTCTGGAAATCATATTCAGTTCATCAGGCCTGGCCCCAAGCACCTTTACCCTCTAAGCCATCTCACCAACTGTGAGATTATTCTACTAGTATCTATCCTTTGGGCTTTTTCTCCTGATTTGGCTGTGAAGAGATAAAAGTTGAGGCAATCTGTTTTTAAGTTACAGTGTGCATGCATATGTGTGTGTGTGTGTGTGTGTGTAGCACATACTCATCAACAGGGCATGTGACATGCATAACATCTCTGGAAAGATTACAAAGAAAAGTGATCACATGGATTAAGAACAAGGAGGAGAGCAGAACATGTAGAAGAAATTGTTCTAGAACATTTTGTACCTTTGGCATTTTATACCCATATAAACAGATTATGTAGTCAAATGCACGCCAATTAGAGACACGCTCTTGCTTGTCTTTTGTATGTTACAAGTTTGTACGTTTCACTTCGAAACCTGTTTTTATTACAACACTCTATCTTCCCAAACACCACTTTTTCTCTCAGCAGTGGGACTAGAAGGCAGGGCTTCAGGCACCTTAGCAAGTGTTCTTCCACTGAACTACATTCCCAGCACCTTCTAACTTTTCAGGTTGACACAGAGTCTAAGTTGCTCATGTTGGTCTTGAACTCACTCTGTAGGCCAGGCAGGCCTTGGACTTGCAATTCACCTCTCAAGTAGCTGGGATTACATGTCTGTACCACTAGCCCTACCTAAATTTTATATATAACATCCTTGTTGGAGAGATGGCTCGGGGGTTATGGTCCTGAGTTCGATCCCAGGTTCATGTAAAAATGCTAGGTAGAAATAGTGGCGGCTTGCATTTCTGGCCTTGGTGGGCAGAGCCTGGGAAATCCCTGAATGAAGCAAAAAAAAAAAAAAGGTAGGAGCAATCCAGGATGATTCTGGAAGTCACCCTCAAGTCTTCCACAGGGACACACAGTGTCCTTTGATACACACACAAATGAAATAATTTCTTTTTTAAATCCAAGGAAAGCTTTGAAGAAACATGTGCCTCCTGAAGTAACTTACATTTTCCATCTCCTTACTTTTCACTGGGATTTATCCATTTGGGGAATCACAATTAAGGCCTCACTGGATCTCCCAACAGCCCGAGACAGATGTCACTACCCTGTGCTATTTGCAAGAGCTGGACATTCAGGCACAGGGTCCCCACCCATCACAATCGTTCATTCATCACCACAGGGCAATCTGGCATCGTCTGGATTGCAAGTCTCCTGTCCCTTGTTCCTGCCCCAGATGATGCCAGTATTTGGTGGCACTTCCAAGGATGTATTTCCCGACCCATAATGTATAACCCCAACAAAGACAGTCACTAATCCCTTGCTAACGCTGAGATATCATCTTGCAATGTATCCCTGTCACTGCAGGATTGTGTTGCTCCTTGTCCACCTGCTGTACCTCACACACCTCACACACTACTGAACTGCACAGGCAGCTGTCAGTCTTTCTACATCTGCTTCTCTATGTATAGCAAAAGTTGAGTAAGAGCGCCAGCCAGCAAGAATTCCTCAAGCCGACTACAATCTTACAAGGCTGGCTTTGCAAGGACCATCTTTGAGAGAAACACCCTGGTGTGGCTGTCCAGAGCTTTTTCCTCAAGAGACTAGGCTCTCGAAACTCACAAGACTCAGGAAGCTCAAAGAACTAAAGATTCCTGAGGCCCATCCCTGAGGGATACAGTGAACAATATTTGGGGGAGAGACTCTGGTGAACTTCCACCAGTGAACTCTAATGACAGTTTTCCTAACTCTGCACCCAGGCTGGGGTGGGTTTTAAGGTGATACAGATCCTTTGAGTCATCCATGCTCCTGTAAGCCGTGTTGGTCAAGTCACTGGTTCACTAAAGTGGATGGAACTACTTCCGGGGTCTATGTCTGTGCCTTACTTGGAGTAAAAAGATGTCTATTTTCATCTTTAAAAAATATATGTGTGTGTGTGTGTGTGTGTATCAGAGGGCACTGTGTGTCCTGGCGGAAGACCAAGAGTAACTTCCAGAATCATCCTGGATTGCTTCAACCTCCCTCTTGCTTTGCTCTGGGATTTCCCAGGCTCTGCCCACAAGAGCTGGAAGAGGTCTCAGGCTTTTCTGCCTGGCATTTTTACCTGGAACCTGGGATCCAAACTCAGGTCTTCTGCTTGTTTAAGACAGTCTTAACCCCTAAGCTGTCTCTCCAGCCCTGTTCACATTTCCAGGAAGAGCCAGGCCAATTACGGCACAGAGCTGTTCAGCCAGTCGGTGATCACATTCGAATACAGGACATATGGGTTTAAGGGTAGCAGTGAATGCTTTCTAGACATGTAATAAAGGAGAACAAATTCAGTGCCTAAAATTTAAAGTTTCAAAGGCCATCATCAAGAAGGTAAAAAAACAACTCACAGAAAGAGAGGCAAGTTTTATAAGTTATACATCCAACAGAGACTTTGACATAAGTCTTACAATTGAAAGGATGAGTAACTTACTGCTTATCCCCCTCCTATCTCTCTTTCTAGCAGAGAGACTCGTCGCCAGCCTCCATGGAAATACAAGACAAACCAGATACAAGTCATTCTTAGGAGATGCATACATAAGAAAACAGAAACACAAGTGGCAACATCCAAACCTGATGGGAACAGGGAACAGGGTAGCGACATGGGACAGCTTGGCAATAATAATCCAGAAAACTTACTTCTAGGTGCATACCAGTGAAAATTAAAGCATGTCCACACACGGGGTCTCAGCAGTGAGACAGGAGGTGTCACAAGAGGATGGTCTGGAAATTCCAGCCCAGAGTGGAGCACTCTGACAAAAACAATACAGACAAGGAGGAAGGCAGGAATCAACTCCCAAAGTTATCCTGACCTCCCTTCTCACTCTCACACACACACACACACACACACACACACACACACGTAGAATAAACAGAAAGTGAGTCTTTTTTTAAAAAAATGTTTTTGAAGGAGACCTAGACTATTGAAAATACTGTATTACATTAAAAACATTTTAAGCTTAACTGTAACAACAAAGTAGTTTCAGGCCTATCATATAGAAAGCACATGATGGACTGAACTTATAATTAAAAGGTGCATGCTCTTGAATCTGCCCGGTTCCCAGAGTGCCTTGCACCTGAGCATCTGAACTCACAAGTTGTCCTGTGTCACCCTGACTGTCCCACCCAGTCCTTGTGTCACTGTTATGTAACTGGTGTGCATGCCCATTTGTAACCAACAGTATGAGCAGTAATTTGTTTACAAAGACATTCCACTTGAAATGAAGGTACAGGCAGAAGGTGGGACGCCACACCCTGGGGCACAGTGAGCTGAAGATTAGAACCATCTTCAAGCATGGGTAAGGGGAAAGTGGATGTTCACAGTGGAGGGGGAGTCGGGTTGAAGTCCCAGGGGACAGAGGGCAACACAGTCCACATCTGGCAAGGACCAGCGTGGAGGCGACACTGACCTCCCCTTCTTTTCTTTTGAACTGGAAAAGTTCCCTGTCCCTCTCAAACCTCCAAGAGAATGAATCAGAGGAATCTGCCCCTTGGCAGTTCCAGAGTCTTCCATCCTACCCTTCACTCACAGATGAGGAACTGAGGCCCAGAGAGAGATAGAGCAAAAAGAAAGGTAAAAAATACCATTTTTAAGTGCTTTGGGAATCTGGGATGACTTCAGAGGACATTGTTGCAGTATAAATAGATCAACTGGAGCCAACTCATGGGCCCAGGCAGCTCTGCCTCCCACCCTGCAGGACCCCAAGAGATCTGTGCAGCATCTCTTGGAGTGCCGTGAGGTGACAGCCGAGCAAAGCTCTGGTTCCAGCCTCAAGGCTGTTGCAGGAGCCCAGTGCTGGCTTCTTGTTCGCTGCAACTGACATTCCAGAACCTCACTAACTCTTGCCAGGCTGCCCAGTCCCGAGGCAGCGGCAGCTGACTGGGATCTGCCTTTCCTGAGCCCCAACCTCCTGTAATCAGGGATCCCCCAAGCAAGCCAGCAGGATGTCTTTGTCCTAGTCACCCCAGGACAGGAGCTGGACAAGCAGACTAGCCCCCCGGCCAGCCTGGCCACCACCTAGCCCACCTCACTGAGCGCAAAGCCTGAGAAGACTGCACTAACCATCCCTGCTTCCTGCTTGCTCCGAGACCTCCCTGTGCTGCCCCGATTCTGGGGCCTGAAAGTGACAAACTCATTCAATAGCAAAAACTTCCTGATAGGTCAGACCTCATCTATGGAAAGTCACACAACCTACAGCTCAGCGTGACCCATTCTAGAATGAACCACTGAAGCGATCTTGGAAGGGAAATCGGGAACACTCGCATCCAGAGGGCGAGTCTTGACAGTGCCTGGGCCCAGCCCGGAAACTCGGATGAGAGGCATGGAGGTGCAGAGCCCAGAGTCTAGCCAAGACAGGGTGGGCACCAGAGCCAGCGAGGAGCAGAAGATGCAGGGCAGCTCAGCTGGCCGGCTGCTCCTTGATGGAGATGCGCAGGGGGCAGATGCGCAGAAAATGAGCGGGGGAGCCTCCCCGCATGGCCCCTAGGTAGAAGTAGGGCCGCACCTCCCCGAAGAGGGCGTGGAAGGTGTATAGGTGACAGCGGCGATCAGCGTCATAGAAGGACAGTTCACCCTCCTCGCACTCCAGCTCCACGCGCAGACGCCGTGGCATGGCCTGGAGCAGCGGGACAGGGGTCTGGTCTGAGGTCATGCAGTGGTCCCCCTCCACGCCCTTCGTGCGGCTCAAGTACCAGAAGCCGGAGCGCGTGTCGTGGCAGCAGCTATAGGGCTGGCCTTCCATGAGGACCTCTGTCTTTATCCGCACCACACCCACGCGCCAGCTCTCCAGCCCCCCCAGGTCCACCTCCCAGGAGTGGGAGCCTTTCGAGAAGACACAGGAGCCCAGCAGGCAGGGCGCCGAGGTGAAGCGCTCGGGATTCTCCACATGCACCCGGTAGCCATGGTTGGTGACGCTGGTGAGGTTGTCGGTCACTGAGAGCCAGCCTGCTGCTGTGTTGGGGTCAAAGCTGAATGGAACTGGGGGCAGAGGAGAAAGAGACAGTCAGCCCGACTGACACCTGCTGCGTCCTCATCCAACCATGTTGTTTGACAAGCTCCAACGTGGGGAAAACTGCTCTAAAAAAAGTGTTTTCTGGGATAAGGACATGGTTTATTTAAAATAAATACGAAAAATGTGGGGGTTGTCAGGCCTAAAGCCTGCTCTCTGGGGAATGACACATTAGCATCCAAAATGGGCAGCTGTTAGGTGGATTCCTCCCTTTTTGTAAATTGAGTTTTACCTCTTGTCTGCATAGTCAATGGCAAGCAAATTCCTTCCTCTGGGAATTGAGTTTTGCCTCCTATCTGTTCTTAGATTTCTTTTGTTCTCAGCACTGGCTAGGTTATCACCTCTCCCTACAGTTCCTTCCCTACCCATTTGAGATACGTTAATGCACAAGCCAGGTAAATCTGCTTTGAAGCCTTCATTGCCTGTTCCCTTTTAGCAACTGAGTGTCCTGCCTGTTTGTAACTGTACCCAGAGATATCATGTCTGGTCCCACACAAGTAAATGTCACTCATGCCTTTTCTTTGTTAACTGGAATGCATACATTTTACATAATCCTGTAAAGAATTTGGTCCTGCTTTTCTTTAATGTTTCTCTATGAACTTAAAGACACATTCTTTGATCTCTACCCTAGATTTTCTAATATAAACTCTGCTGTAAATGTGAATAAATGAGTTCAGATTCACTCAGACCAGAGCTGGGGTATCTAGCTGTTTTCCATTTTTCTGCCGATTCCTTGTCCACCTATCGGGATCCTGAATCCAGGCTGCAGCAGGACTACAGCAGACACCCTCCCTCCTGCCAGTCTGGCTGATGTTCCATCTGCCCCAGCTTATACTGGGAGCTGCCGCAAACTGCCGGGGTGACTAGGGGTTGAACTGTGTTCCCAGCAAGATATGTGGAAGTCCCAAGCCCTGGCACTGCAGGGCAAGGCCTCTCTGGGAGTGGGACAGCTGCAAACATTATGAGTGATGCTGAGTCCGGTTGGAACAGGGGCAGAGACAAATGACAGAACACCACATGACAACAGGGACAAAGGCCACGGTGCTGCAGTCACAAGCCCAGGCTGCCCAGGCAATGGTGGAAAACACCACAATCTAAGGATGAGGAAGTGGAGAAAGGAAAGGGGAAGGGGGGGGGGAAGTGCAGCTCTACCCCAACCTTCATGCCGAACTTCCATCTTCCAGAAACAAGAGAGTAGAAACATCAGGCATTGACGCCAGCTGTTTGTGATCCTTCCTTACAGAAGCCACAGGACACTAACACAGGCCGGAGACAGGGTGTCCTCAGGACCCCGGGACAACTTAGAAAAGCATGTAACAGTCTCCTTGGCCAATGCCAGGAAAGAGTAGCTGGGGGAAGGAGGTGGAGGCACCTTGGAGGGGTGACCTGGAATGAGGTCTTCCATTGTGTTAAGAGTTCTGAATGCAGAAAAGAGGCAGAGGACAGGACCTGGACAGGAGGGTGCTGTGCCAGGACACTGAAGCCACGGGCAGAGGGGGCTGGAGCAGGGCCTGGGGACCCGCAGGAGCCTGCCATGGGGGGGAGATAGGCTGGCTCTGTGCTAGTGGAAGGAGCCCCCCGCTTGGAGCGCCTGCCCACGTGTGCTCACCAAATTCGACGGCCTCAACCATCTTCTTCCACACGCGGTACTGCAGAGAGTCCAGGAACTTGCACACATCGATGAGCATGCCCGACTTGATGGGCTCGGGCTCCACAGTGCAGAAGAGTCTGGGAAAGGAAAGGTGGGCATAGTGGGTGGGGTGGGGGCCAGGCATCAGGGACTGATCTGAGTTACCTGGAAACCGGTATTAAGGCCCCTGCTTCAGACCCACATTTTCTGGCCGTTCTCCCCAAAGCAAACTCGGATTGGCTAGGAGTCTACTGAGCGGCCCTTCAGTAGGAGGGCTTACCCCACCCAGCAGGGACAGACAAATAGAAGGTTCTCCAGCCCAGCTGCCATTCTTCTGGAGAACAGAAATCAGACATACACACATCTGCCCATGACATGTCCGAGCTGGAAGGACTTTCCACGCTGGAGTGCAAGAAGAGCCAGGGAGTATGTGGCCTCCGCTAGGCACCTCCAGTGACTCTCATCCACCTTTGACAGCTCGACCAGGATGAGGCTCTTCCTCACACATTCTGGAGAGTCCAACCATCGCCAACCATGGGTGCACAGCACTCAGAGGGAGGAGACAAGCAACAAGCCAAGCGCGCTCTTACTCCTGGCACCATAAGTGACCCTCCATGCTTTGAAACACTGCCCTGTCCTGTTAACCAGACCTGGGAGGCCTAGAGAGAGACACCCCTCCCTCATCTCCACCACCCACTGGTCCTGGTAACTTACCGGCGTTTTCGGTTCTTGTGTTTCTGAAAAAAAAAACAAAACAAAAGGAGAGACATAAAACTGGGGAAAGTGGTAAGTGTCTGGTCTCAGACGTCATCACGCTGCCTACTTCAAGGACAGATCTGGCTTTGCTTAGACGTTAACACTCCCCAAGCGACTGGACAAAGCCAGTGTTAATCCCCACAGGTGTGAGGTCTGAGGATGTAGTCCAGAGGTAGAGATCTTGTCTACCTTATGAGAGGCCACATCAACCAACAAATGAATGAATATAGTAAACAAATAAACTCCAGGTGCCTTTTCTGCTGAAACTGAACAAAATGATTTTAAAATTCACATGGAATTTAAGAAATGCAGAATGGTCAATGTATTCCTGGAAAAAAAACGAGCCAAGTTTAGGGACTATTTTAAAATAAGTCCTAATCTCAAAACTTACACAAAGAAACAGTAACAAGAGGGTACAGACCTAACACAGGGATACATGACCAGTGCAGGGGAAACAATGTTTCAGATGCAAACCTACTCACATGGTGCTCACATGGCCCGGAGATGCCTCAGGAGCAGAAGGACCTGAGTTTGGATCCCAGATCCTACATAAAGAACACCAGGAGGAAATAGCTGCAGCCTGTATTTCTGGGCCTGGAAAGTAGAGTCTGGGAAACCCCAAAGCAAAGCAAGGAGGAGGTAGAAGCAATCAGGATGATTCCTGAAATCACCACTGGGCCTCCCCAGCACACAGTGTCCTCTGATACACATGGGCACACACACACACACACACACACACAGTGTCCTCTGATACACATGGGCACACACACACACACAGTGTCCTCTGATACACATGGGCGCACACACACACACACACACACACACACACACACACACACACACACAAAATAAATAAATAAATCTTACACTTGTCAGCTGAGTCCACAAGGGAGCCAAAATTATTTCAATGGAGAAGCATGAACTTTCTAGAAAATGGTATTGGCACAACCAGATAGGAACACAGCAAAGAATGAAATCAGACCCTAGACTTACTGAAGATTTAAAAAAAAAACTGAAACGCATCAAAATCCTTAATGTAGAGCTAAAACTGAGAAAGAACTTATCCCTGGAATATATAAAGAACGCTTAAAACCAAATGACAACAATGATCCTATTAAAAATAGATTTAAAAAATCCTAATAAGAGTTTTCAAGGATGACTCACCAGTGGCCAATCAACACTCAGAAAGGTACTACTCAGCGTCATCGACAACAGGGAAAGGCAAAAACACAAAGCCACCTCCACCTACCATTCATGCTCATCAAAATGAAAGGTGAGAAACTGCAACTCTCCGGCTGGCGGGAACACAAGCTCTGTGGCAGCTGGGGAAGAGTTGGGGTTCGAGGGCAAGAGCAGAGCTATCCTCTAACCCAGCACACCCAGGAGAAGCCAAGACACGTTCCCACAAAGCCACACAGGAGTCTTTGCAGCCACTTTAGCCTTAAGGCCCTAAAAGCTTAAATAACTCACACGACCATTAATCCTGCAATGTGCAAGGGAGTCTGTCTGCCACAGAGAGCAAAGCCGACTGACCGATGCCTGGATGAAACTTCAAATGCCCGAGTCTCAACAGAAGCCAGGCAGAGAAGGCCGCATATTCTCTAATTCTGTTTACACACAATGTCTAGAACAGGCATCTCTAGACAGAAAGACTGGTCATTGCCAGGGGCTGGGGGCGGGATGGGGGGGGTGACAGCTGGAGTAAAAGGTTTAGGCTTGTTTAGGGCAAGAAATGTTCTAAAATAGATTATCATGACGGCTGCAAACACTTTGTTTTTTTTTTTTTATTTCTTATTTATTCAATTGTGTGTGTGTGCGTGAGGGTGTGTGTGTATGTAGAACTACGGACGAATTTGGGAACCACCATGGACTGCCTCCACCTCCTCGTTTACTCTGCCCCGGGATTCACAGGCTCTGCCCTACCAGGACCAGAAGCGCAGGCCGCCCCCCGTTTCCGCCCGGCGTCTATATGTAGGGTCTAGGATCCGAACTCAGGACCTTCTGCCTTCAAGGCAGAGGCTTAACCCCTGAGCCACCTCTCCAGTGCTAACACTTTGTAACGCTGAGAATCTTGAATTAAGCTGGGCATGGTGGCATGGCCCCGCAGTTACCACTACCTACTTGGGAAGCTGAGACAAGAGCATTGCTTAACTCAGAAGTTTCAGGCCAGACCTGGAAACATATGTGAAACCCCATCTTTTAAAACAAGAAAACAAAACATTTGGGGCTGGAGAAGGTTCAGGGACTAAAGTGTTTGTCTTGCAAGCAAAGGACCTGAGTTTAGACCCCCGGAATGCACAGAAAAATGCTGGGCAGGAAGGGTAGTGGACTGTAATTCCAACCCTGTAAGGCAGAGCTTAGAAAACCTAGAGCAAAGCAGTAAGATTCCAGGATGATTCTTTATGCCACCCTTGGGCCTCCAGAGACACACTGAAGTACCCTCTGGTACACACACACACACACACACACACACAAAATCCCACAAAACATTTTTTTAAATGGGTGAATTATACAGTAGAGGATTAGATTATATCTCAATAGAACTGTTATTAAAGGAAAAAAAAGAAGGAGAACAAAC
Source organism: Typhlomys cinereus (assembly GCA_023101885.1). NCBI lineage: Eukaryota > Metazoa > Chordata > Mammalia > Rodentia > Platacanthomyidae > Typhlomys > Typhlomys cinereus. The sequence goes on along the minus strand of JALPQD010000414.1, from coordinate 801,691 downwards.
CAAATCCCCTTCTGGAAGCTGGTTCAGAGCAGGGCAGCACACAGTTTACTGTACAGAATCAGCAAGGATCAGCTGAAGGGACATTGTGGGGACAGGAGAAACCACGAACCAAGGCTCTGTATGTGGTAAACGACTGCCGTCCTAGTCAAGGTCCCTGTCCGCTCCTTAGAGTCCACATGTAGACTTTCCAGAGAGTTCGGTTTTCCTGCAGGTGCAGAACAGCTACCACTCTGGTAGACAGCTTTCAAGTTACAAAGAATGGCTCAGCAAGGACCAATGGTGAAGTCAGCAAAAAGGAAAAATCAGCTCAAGGGCGACCCAGATGGCTCAGCGAGTAAAGGCTGCTCAACCTCAACACCCAGGTTCCACGTGTGGGAAGGAGAGGACAATTCTCTCACGTTGTCCTCTAACCTCCACACACATGTGCAAACCCACCCACCTGTCCACTGACCCACGAAGAGTACATAACTATACAGAAACATTTTAAAGAGAAAAGAACCACAATTCTTTTACAAAGAATACCTTTTAAAAGGGAGGAGCACTGGAGAGATGCCTCCCTAACAGTGCTTTCCTGGCATGGTCCTGGGTTACACCCCCAGCTCTGGAGGAAACACAGAGGGAGGAAGAGAGGACCACGACAGAAATTTTAAGACAATTGCACAATTTTGAAAGACTTCATCAAGGGGAAGAGAGAAAAGAAATCAACGAATAATTAAGAAAGGAGACAGCAGGCTCTGACCCCACACTCTGAGTCTACGCCACAAGCCCTGTCAACCTGCAGTCACGGGAAGCACAGGTGACCTGCGGCTCTGGCTGGGCCCCGCCCATCTGTCCCATCCTGGACTGGCCCTGCAGCCCTTACCATGAGAAAGGAGGCGTCGTCCTCCTTCATCTCCACCTGCAGCCGCTCGATCTCCCGGCCCAGCTCCTCGCTCTCTGCTGCCAGCTGCTTCATCTTCTCCTCTACCAGCAGCTGCTTCTGTCGTCTCTCCTCCGCCATGGCGGCCAAAGTGGCCTGCTCCTCCACCCGCAGGAACTCATGCAGCTTGGCGAACTCCTGCCGGATGCGGCCTTCGAGCCGGGCAGCCTCCACCTGCACCAGAGAGCAGGAAGGAAGGCGCGGGAAAGGTCAGATGCAGGGGCCTTGGCCCTGGGCTTCCAGCCAAGAGGCTCCAGGCTCAAAAAGACAGATGAAGAACTGCAGACAAAGATCAGTATCATGGTTTGAACTGTGTCCCCCCCCCCCCCCCGGTCTCACGTGTTTGAGAAGGTGGTGGCATCTTTAGGAGGTGGAGCCTTGCAATCCCAGGGGGAGGCCTTGAGGTGGATTAGGCCCACCCTACTTCTGGAGGAGGTCTGCTCTTGCAGTTGGCAGACTTGCGGCTCTCAGCCTCCAAGACGTCTACAGTGACCTAGGCCTACTGCAGCTTCTGCAGCCAGCCATGTCACCTATGCCACGAAGCACTGAATCTCCTCTCTGCAACCGTAAGCTGAATAAATCTCCCTTTCTCCTTTAAGTTGCTTGACTTTGGGTGTTCTCTCCACAACTAAGAGTAACCAGTATAATAAGTAGTGCTCAACTAGCATGAGTTAAAGTGCAGATTTCAGTTAGGAAGGTAAAACAGTTATTTCCATAGATTTAAAAGAAAAAAAATGGTCACCTGCGTCATACAATCCTTTCCACCAGCAGTGCTCGGCCTCTTAGCTGCGACACTCAACTGTCCTAATCACAGCACTGAATTACTTCTTTTGGGGAGCAAAGGCCTTGAGAGGTCTAACTGAGAGGTTCACTCTCTCTGAAGGAAATGTTTCCTCTAAAACTCAACTGTTAAAACATACATCCACCGAGTCCTGACACAGAGCACGGCCTGAAGACAGCTCCAAACCCCATGAGAAAAGGCAAGGACACACTTGTCACTTCGGAATGAGTCACTCCTTAGCACAACATGCGAGAACAAAGGCTCACAGAAGCAAGGCAAGTGAATAAACTTAAGTGGTCAGATCGCCAATAAAAGTGAAATACATACACGGCATTCCAGGCTATTAGAGAAACTACTGGAAACATGCTGTAGCTGTGGAGGGCTGCCATCCGAGTTGGGCACTGAAAGTTCAATACACATTTATGGTTCTCGAAAGGTAATGACACAGAACATTCACTAAGAAGATAAACAAAGTCAAACAGTGTGCCAAACATCTGTCAGTCGATCGCTGATGTCCCTTTACCAGGAACTAAGAACAACCAGGAAGGATCCCTAGCAGTGGAAAGTCGCTTTCTGAACTGGGATTTGAGTATATGCTCAGGACGCTACATGTGATGCCAAATGATTCCCCAGAGAATCAGAAACGGTCAGGTCAGTTCACTTCTAAGACGGCAGAGGCCCCTGCAAGCTTCTGTTGCGTGTGTCTATCATGAATGCTGAACAGAAGCTACTTGGGCTGGGAGGTGTCTGTCGGCAGGGAGTTTCTCCATCTGCGGTTGAAGGGATTCGCTTGGCCCAGTTGAGGTACAATCAGGCTTGGCCTGCTCTGGGGTTACCGTTGGGGCCTGTATTCCACAGCCCCTTTTCCTGTGGTACCCCCCCCACTTGCAGCAACCTGTTTCTCACTGACTAAATTCTGGCTCAAGTCTCTCATCTCTGGAAGTGCTTTCTTGTAATTACAGCCCAGCAGGACTCATCAGAAACACAACAGGTTGGGGGTACTGGACGCTGCCCTACATGCCCACCAGTGCCTCTGCCAAGGACAGGACTGGGCTCGGGAAGGAGCTTGCTAATGCCTGGCTGGGGAGTTCACCCGGCCACAAGGTCATTATTGGCCCCTCACTGTGTATCCGGACTGTCAGGATCCTGCAAATAATGATCACGTCTGCATTCCTTCCATTCTGAACAGAGGAGATAGAAAGTTGGAAACTAAAGGAAAATTGCAGGTAATAAAGCATCTTAGGGAACATGAACTAGAACAGTGAGTAGAGGAAGAAGGGACTGCTACCTTGGGTAGAGTGATCAGCTGAGATTTCAATGGCAAAGATGCTGAAGTAGAGTCTGGGGTGATCCCACTCGGCCAAGGAGCAGACGGGCCAGGGAAGCAGGCATAGAGTACCTGGCTCAGAAGCAGATGAGGCTGGAGGGCGTGTGGATCACATTCTCAGGGAGAGAGCCACCACTGGGCAGTTTAAGCAATAGACTGGCACGAAGTGAGGAAAGGGAGGGATGGGATAAGAGTGGAGCAGGTGGGAGACCAGGAGAGAGAGAACCGGTTGTGGGCTGTCGAGTTTGACAGACATGGAGTAGTTCGGTGATGAGGGGAGGGTTAATGCTGGGCTAGACACAGCATTAACAGGAAACAAGGTGTCACCAAGGAGCCCCAGGGCACCACTGGCTTGTACATGAGTAGATGATGCTGGGCATGCACAGGAGCCGTGCTGAGCACAGACAGCACAAGCAGTTGCTTGGTCCACTCCTGTGGCCATAGGGCTGGCCGTACCCCAGTCTTGAGGCCCTAACAGCTAGCTAGCATCTGCAGGTGTAGCATGTGAGATGTCTATGCTAGAGCTGATTCTGAAACATCGGTTATTGGGGCAACATTAGCCGCAGCCAGGGACGACCTCCCTCCATTCCTTCAGCTGCCCGGCACCTCTGACCAGCCCGGCACCGACTCACCTGGTTGTGCTTGTCGATGGCCTCGTAGGAGCGCTGGAGGGTCCAGCAGAGCTTGGCTTTCTCCCGCAGTACTTGTTCCATGTTCTTACACTTGGCCTAAACATGGGAACAGGGAGACGGGTTAGGAGGCCAGGCAGGGAGGACGCATACCCCCCACTGACAGCTGAGTTCCAATCAACCAGGTCTATGCCAAATGCTGTGGGTACAGCACAATGTTAAGCACAGCCCTACCCTTCAACGCCACGTTCACAGCCTACATCCTCTCGCACAGTTCTGGTCTGGTTTGGGTGGGGAGACAGGACTCAGGAGGTTATGGGGCCCTGATGAGCTGGTCACAGTTGGTCCCAGAATCGCACACAGCTGCAGGTTCCCTGTGTAGTCACTAATGTGGCAGGGCTGCCAACATGGGCAAGTCTGACCATTTCCTATGGGGGGAAAGGGGTGGGTGAAATTATTCAAATATGGTCTCAAACACTCCCCTCCACATCAAGCCTTCTAAGCACAGTCTAATCCTGCACACACAACAGCCAACTCAAAAGTCCTAGTTGTTTTTTTCAGTTGAGGTCTTATTTTGTAGCCCACCCTGGCCTCAAACCCACAGACTGTCCTCTTTTAATCCTCCTACCTGCTATCTCGGCCCCAGTAGACTTAAACGCATGAGCTACACACACAGCTAGCACTTTCTAGTCTCTTTTTCTCTTTTAGTTGTTGTTTCTAGCCTCCTTGGACTCACTGAAGAATTACTATGGGCTTCAAGTCTTTTTCTCTTCAGATTTATTCTTTCCCCTCAACACGTGAGAAGGCTTTCAGTTTCTTCATAAAAAAAAAAAAAAAAACTATGAGAGTTACCATTTTAGTAATATTAATTATAAATGGCTACCACCAGTGATTGTGCACTTACTATCCACCAGAGTTTGTGCTAACTACTTAGTGAATTATGCCACTTGTCTTAACCATCACATTATCAGGTGATGTATTAGCCCATTTGAGAGATGAAAAATAAAGAGCGCAGGAGAGAGGCACAGCAGATAATCAGCAGAACCAGGCCACGAACCTACGGTGCTGTGTGTGGGGTATGGGGGACGGGGCAGTAAGATAGCCCAGTGGTCTCCGCTCCTGTGAGGTCAAACGACTGGCTTAAGTTGCTGTACTGTGGGATAACTCTTGCACAAGGGAAGCGACTCCACCCTCAAGGGAGTCAGCCGAGTCAGCCGCTTTGACTCGGTGGTGTCCCCCACAGGGTCATTGTTGCAGTTCACCTGCATGGTTGCTGATAATGACCATCAAACGGCCGAAGGGAACAAGGGGTTTTATTTTCTTACTGATAGTCTGGTTATAGTTCATACGTAATCCAACTTGACGGGAGAGCACGCACCAACACCAGAGCTGAGGGAACTGGCCACATCATCTCCACATAATGGCTGAGAGAGGGACAATCCTTACTCCTTACTTGCCAGACCAGCATGTCTGGCCAAGTGTATACAAGGATGCCAACTCTCTCAACCAGCTCTCCGTGATTTATTCCAGGGCCTAATCCCACCCACCTTGGGCTGGGCCTTCCCCATTAGCTAGACAATCTCCTCCTTCAGGTTCGCTCTGGGTTCAACTCAACTACTAATTCTCCACAAACGTGCCCACAGCTCAAACCAGCAACCGTCAAGTTGACACCTGTGCCCAACTATGACACTCATGCTTCCCATGCTTGCTCCCCTCCGGTGGCACTGTTCTGGGTGGGGGAACGATCAGAGCATCCGGCAGGGCTGTCTGCCCCCCCCCCCCGTTGCATTTTGCTCTCTGCTTCCTGGTCGGCCTCCATGTGAACAGTGCCTGCCGCAGGCTCTGCCATGCCTTTCCCACCAAGGCGGACTGGTGGTAGCAATTACACGGCTTGAGTGACCGGAAGTGCGCATCCTCCCAAAGGGTTGCCGCAAGCTCAACACTGTAGACTAGGCAGCTTGAGGCTTTTAAGCAATGAAGTGGAACAAAAGGGACATTTCACTTCTGACCACAAATGGGAAAAAACTATACACCCCTGGCCCTGCCCTCATGTGTGGCACACAGATGGAAGCTGGCAACCATGCAGTAATCTGTCTCGTGAAGAGTTCTGCAGATGGCCTCTGATCCACAGCAAGGGAACGGGGCTCTCAGATCAAAGGTTGAGGACCAGTCCTGCCAAGGAGCAGGCAAGGACCGGGAGACCACGTCTGCACAGGCTCCCCCAGCACTTGGAGCGCATGCGCTGACACTCACTGTCTTGGGTGATCTGGCTGTTTCTCGTTAAGGCTGTAGCTTGAGGGTGGGTCGTACATCACAGGCCCGTCACCTCACACACAGGGACTGACCGCCCTCTGTACGATGAGAAAGCGTATCACATGAGGAAGAGATTTGGCTTGTGCGTTGTGTGAACCTACAAGTCTCCAGACAAAGTAGATAGCAAAAACCACCCGCCTGGTCACGTGAGCATGGGATGGTACAATAGCCACCTGCCCAGACGTGCCACGCTGCATCCCTTGTTCTTTCTGCACCCTCGCGTAGGCGCCTAGACTCAAGTTAGAGTTGATTTGAAGCTTGACTTTGATCTCACTGTTGAGCACGTTGGTAAGCTCTCCTGAGTCACACTCCTTGAAAACGAAGGCCTAAGACGTTCTAGGACTCTCAGAATCTCACCATAAGAACAATGTTTTCTCTGTCCATCAACAGATTGCTTGTCCTTTTGTTGTTGTTTTAAAAATTAGCTTTTGAGCAGACTGATGTAGCAACTTAAGCACCCTGGTCCCTGAGGTTCAAACTTCAGGTCCCCACTTGGCAGGGGACCTTGACTAAGACCCTTACATCTCTGCATTCCAGCCTCATCCTACAGAGAGGGAAGAATACTCCAGAACTCCAAGAACTGCTGCGAGGACCAAGCCCATCACTCAAAACGCAGGACAGTGTATAGCAGGCACTGCAAGGCGCTGTAGGACATTGCCCTTGGTACTAGCAAGCGTCCTTTGGGAGCTGTTCAATTCTCCTGCAGGAGGGCCCTGGTTTCCTAAATGTACAGCGTCCAGGCACCTAAGATAATGTTCGTATCCAGACCCCACCTCTCCTGACTCCAACTTGGTTTCCAGATCTTTCTTTCCCCTTGTGCAGACTCATCAAGAAGCAGGTGTCCTCTTCCTAAGTCTCAGTGAGTATTCCGGTGAGGCGCCTTCGCCGTCCTCCATAGACCTTGAAAAGCGACAGTGTGCTCAGCAGCAACAGCAGGTCTGTGAGGCCTGGCATGAAAGCGGGAGACCCAGCGAGGGGCAGAAAGGGTAGAAGAACTGAAGGGGAATATCTTGTTTTGTTTTCTGCTATGGATCACTCAGAACCATGGACCGGGGACATTATGAGAAAAATACATTTATTTCAGCTCAAGTTTTGGTCTATGGTCGAAGGCCTCATCTGGTCTTCCTACTAGCAGGGTTCTAAGGTGTCAGAGCATCACAGGGTGTGGCAAAAGAGGGTACACCTGAGCCCTGGCCTCTCTCCCTCTTACGAAGCCTCCAGGATTCAACCTTGGAAATTCCATACACTCAGTATCTAATCCTAATCACTTTCTCTAAGTCCCAAATCTAAGGGAAGTCCCATAGGGAAGATTTTCAAATGTCCACACATGCATGTGTTCAAGCACACACATAATGTATTGTGCATGTCAGAGGACAACCTCAGGTGTGAGTCCTCGCCTTCGCCTTGAGATAGGATTCTTGTTGTTCATGGCTACATGAACCGGGCTAGCTGACCCATGAGCCTCTGGGGATTCTGCTATTCCCATCTCGCATCAGAAGCACTGGGGTTATAGATGATCGCCACCATGTCCACCCACTGAGTCATCGCCCAAGCCCAAGACTTTGCCCCTTCAAACTCAATGATTGAAACATCCCAAGGGAATAGCTGCCACCCAAATCATGTGGGGCACACACGGAAGGGGTCTGCACCAGCTGATCAGGGGTCTGGGACTTGGAGGGGGTCAGGGCAGGCCTGCAGTTAGAGCTTCTGCCAACTCAGGATCCTCACCCATTCACTATCTCTGCCCTGAGGGCCTGCATTTCTCCTTCCATTGAGTGGCTAGCATCTTGTTAGTAAAATGTTGACTATCCTCAGTGTCCTGTGGGTGTGTCTGTGTCCCTGGATATCTGCCAGTTGGAGTGTTCTAAATTAACGATCTCACTGAATGATGACCTAAAAATAAACCAAGATGAACCCCTTCTGAGTCACCCACCACACCGCCATACCGGTGGGTAACCTCAGTTTCCATGACTTCAGACAGCAGGTAGGGGGCGTGTTTAGGACCCACTGGACACCAGGCTATACTATTTTCAGGGGTCTTCCCCTACAAAGAGAGAACAGCAAAGTCCTGAGCAGGTAAAGAATGCTCAGGGGCCAAATGCAGGCCAGGCAAGCCTGAGAGCCTCAGAGCTCTTCAGACAGGGAGTGTGACTGGCTCATGGAGGCCATTTGTGCTTCTGCTAGTCCCAGGGGATTAGTCATGGCACCCCTTCTTAGATTCAAGTTCCCAGTTTGCCCCATTTTAGCTGTCACATGGGGACCTAGCACTTCTGTCAGAGGAAATAAGAGTAGATATTAACCTGAGGCACTGTTAGAAGACGCACAGTGGCAGAAGTTAACAGGGTCACTGGTTCGAACACACTGACGGGTCTCCTCTGCCCCATTCCACTTGAGGTGTGTCAAAATGTTTATGAACAGTGGTCAATTTTGCTATATCTTAAAGGCACTGTACACAAGGGATTCCAGAAGAGGGTGTCTGGAGATTAGGCACTGGAGGTTCTTGTGTGTCTTCTTTTCAAGGGAGTCAGCTTCCTACCAGCTCTCCAAACTGTAAGACTTACTCCCTGCCCCATTACAAGGTGATGAAACAAACTTAATGTTTCACACCCTAGTTTAAAATTTAATAGAAACTATCACAGTATAGCTAACATTTCAGATTTTTTTTTAATCAGCTGTTAGATAAAAATGGTAGTGTAGGGACTGGAAAGATGGCTCAGGGTTTAAGTGTGCCTCGAAAGCAGACAGTCCTAAGTTCGGATCCTGGATCTCACATAAAAACCACCAGGCAGAAATGGAGATGGCCTGCACTTCTGGTCCTGGAAGGCGGAGTCTGGGAAACTCTAGAGTAAAGCAAAGAGGAGGCAGTACAATCCAGGATGATTCCAGAAGTCACTTTTGGGTCTTCACAGGCACACAGTGCCCTCTAATACACACACACACACACATACACACACACACACACACACACACACACATAAAATTTAAAAATTAAGATGGTAGTATAGTCATAATGAAACATGAATTTCTAAGAGATTTGGTCAAATTTTCTTAAAACTTTTGTCTTAGGCTAACCATTGATCAGATCACTTTTCTATGTTGTAAAAGCCTTCTTACTGTGTCTGTAATCTCGGCTACTTACAAGGCTGAGGCAGGAAAGCAGCAAGTTCAAGGTTATTGCAGTTATCCTGCATTGTTTTGGATAAATGACCACCAAACAGCTTCAGGAAACGGGTTTATTCTCTTACAGTAGTCTGGTTACAGTTCCTCATCCAGCTTGTAAGGAGAGCTCACATCAATACCAACGGATAGAGGGAACTGGCCATACCCAGTGCCACATAACAGCTGAGAGATGTTCCTTACCTACCAGACCAGCATGTCTGGCCAAGCATACAAAAGGATGCCAATTTCTCAACCAGCTTATTCACCTGCCCAGGGCTTAGTCCCACCCACCATCGACTAGACAATCCTCTTTAGGTTGTCTACAAAAGCGTCGAGAGTTTGAACCCTCAACCATCAAGTTGACACCTGCATCTACTGTGACAAAAGTCAACATAAACTTGGAGGCTGCCTCCAAAATTTTTTTTTTCTCTTAAAAAAAAAAAGGAATGAAGATGTAGCTCGGTGGTGAAGTAGTTGGCTAGCATGTATGAAACCCTGGATTTGACCTCCAGACACACATTACACAAACACCAAGACACTGACACAATAACGCATACAATCGAGTTAGTATGGCTCTCAAGTTGCTCCTTGGCTTAATTATAGCCTCTGAAACTCTAGACATTTGGACAGTGAAAGAGCGATCCAGAAAGCCAGGAGGCAAGCTCTCTGCACAGCTCTGTAACCCAAGGAAGGCCAGGCCAGCTCAGGAAGGTTCCAGACACCCGGGCTAGGTCTTGGGTTCCTCTTGAATCTCTGAATGGAAAGGACTGGATTTGAAGGCTTCCTGGACGTTACCTACACTAGAGTTGCTCTAAGGGGCCTGGGCTACATGCCATCCGCATGAAAGATGCGGGGTTGGGACCCTTCAGATAAGGGAGGGGCGGTCTGGGAACCATCAACACCCCCCAGCCCCCTCCCCCCGCGCTCTCACTTCCTGTCTGCTTTCTCTCGTCGCCCTTATTCTTATCCAGTGGCAAAGCTAGGCCCGGTGAGTACACCACGCCAGTTAGAAGGGGATCTGAGCAGCCAGGGCGCAACGGTGCATGCAGAGCGCTCCGGGCGGCCGGGGCGGTGTCCAGCGTGCCTGGTTCCAGCCCAGCCGCGGCCGCTCTTACCCGGAAGTCCTGGGCGGTGTCCTGCACCGGCTGCAGGCGGTGGCTCTGGTGCTGGGAATCGGCCTGGCACGAGCCGCATAGCAGCTCCTTGTCCTCCAGGCAGAAGAGGGAGAGCGGGCTGCGGTGCGCGCGGCAGAGGCGCGGGGTGCGGGCGGCCCAGCGCGCGCCCGCCGCCTCCTCGCGCCGCAGCTTCTCCACCAGGTTGTTGAGCGTGTGGTTGGTGCGCAGGTCGCTGGGCGACGCGCGCTGCTTGCACACCGGGCAGACCGGCGGCCCGCGCTGCGCCTTCCAGCTGCGGCTCACGCAGTCGCGGCAGAAGTTGTGGCCGCAGTTCAGCGTCACGGCGTCCTGGAACGGATCATAGCACACGGCGCACTGCAGCTCCTCCTGGAAGGAGCCGGGCGGCCCGGACGAGGCGGACGATGGGGCGAGACTCGCCTCCATGGCACCGCGGCCAGCACTCGTCGTCCGCGCCACGATTCCCACCCTTGAGGTCCGCTGTCCGCCTTAGCGTTGAGCGACGGCGTCACTGATCAACCGCGAGGGGCGTGTCCCGGAGAGTCCGCCCCCGCACTTCCGGAGCTCCGCCCCCGCACTTCCGGTTAGCGTGAACAGAATCCGGGAAAAGCCGAACGGGGGTCGCTGAGCCTGCAGTCTACGCGCGTTGCCCGGAAGACCCAAGAGCTTTGCGCCGGAAGAATCTTCCCATCTGCGCTGTGACACTTCCGTAGCACTGGCCGCCTACTTCCGTCTTGCAATAGGAAACGAAGTCCGGAACCCCGTCCTTAAGCAATCCTGGGAACAACTCAGATCCCTCGGAGTGGGGGTTAGTCGAGGTCCTCACTTCCGTCCCCCACGTAGTCGCTGGGGTTCGAGGCGCCGCGAGCGGTTTCTCACCCCCACCCCAGCTCCTTTCATTGGAATTTTATTCCAGCCTGGAGAAGTGAGGGGGAAATGATACCTGGAAGACCTGAGGTTGAGTTTGTCAGTTTCGTGTGTGGAATAATCACACGGTCTCTACACCCTGTGGTGTGGTCGTCGAAGTGTTCCGGCATCAGACAGATCTTACTAAAGACCGATAAGCCGCAGGAAGGAGGCGGGTGTGCCAGCACCAGGACCAGTCGACACAGAGAAGTTGGTTCTCACACACACACGCACACACACACACACACACACACACACACACACACTCCATAGACTAGGATCCAGGCTGAGTTCTTGCCAGGCACCGCAGCAGAATCCCTCTCGCGCCCCATCACTGTTTCAGTTAGATTATTTCCTTTCCTTTCACACGATGCTTAGCGGTTTCTAATCTCTGCTGACAGGTGACTCGCGTACCATGTACCTGCGTGTCTTGAGAGCAGAAGCTCTGCTCGCCTTTTTCTGATAGTCTTCAAGGATGCTTCTGTGATGAACAGCTATGAAGGCAGTGGAGACAATGCCTTCCTCTAGGGAAAATCTCTGGCTGATTTACTTCCTATCTTCAAAGATTCCAGTTCCCTAAACTGGGAGATTTTCTCCTGTGCCCCACACCACACAGGAAGCGAACCCACTGACTCCTGTTGCTATTGATTGTCTCTGACTCCAGAATAGCATGCAAGTAGGGTAAAATAAGAGTTCTTGATGATTTCCTTCCAAGCTCAACAACGGCCCTTTCCCCGCAGCAGATTTAGATCACTAATTCCTGTTAAGTGTCTCTTGTTCAGGAATCTATAGTTCTCTCCTACAATCAGTCTCTGGGAGTCATTTCCTTTGTTTTGGCAGTGCTAAGGTGGGAACTTAGGGGCTTGGACATCCTAAGCAAGTGCTTCTGTATTGCTTATCCAGCCCTTGGTTTTCTGGATGGAGTTTTATTGTCAAGTTTCTGCTTAAGACCCCCCTATGGCAGCCCTCTGAAGCCTTGGGATGGCAAACAGGTGCAGTCACAACCTGGAGAATTTCTCAATGCAAGGATTCCTGAGCCCACCTCAATCTACCCATCTCTGTTGGGGCAGAAGTCCCAGAACATGAGTGATTATTCTCGAGCACTGTAAAGTTTGAGAGCTATCGTTCTGTATTTTCAGAACAAGTCTGTGAGGACTAATTCAGATTAGTCTTGGAAGAAATACCTCAAAGAGCCACAAGATGGAGTCCATGACCTATGTTCCAGACACAGGTCCTCTTCCTTTTCTTCATGCCTTTTCCTCTGAGGCAGGGTCTCTTCCTGAACTCAGAGCTCACATCTAGGTTGAGAGCCAAAAATGAATTTCCTAGCAATCTCCCTGACTCGATCCCCCTCGAAGCTGAAGTTACAGATGTTTTTAGGGATGTCCACCTTATCCTATGGTGGGCTGGGTTCCAAACCAGTCCTCCCAATCAATTGCCAAGCCATAGCTCTGGTCCCTTAGGCTTGCAGGCCTCAAGCCTCTTTCCCTTTTCTATGAAAGAAGGCACATCACCATCAGGCAGATAATTACAGATTCAGAATAAGTGCCACTGTTTACAATTTTTTTAATTATTTAATTGTGCATGTGTGTGTGCACGTGTGTGTGTATGTATGTGGTGTGTGTGTGTGTGTGTGTAGAACCACGGGCGAATTCGGGAACCATCATGGACCACCTCCACTTCCTCCTTGTTCACTCTGCCCGGGGATTCACAGGCTCCGCCCTACTGGGACCAGAAACGCAGGCCGCCTCCGCTTCCGCCCGGCGTCTATACGTGGGGTCTAGGATCCGAACTCAGGACCTTCTGCCTGCAAGGTAGAGGCTTAACCCCTGAGCCACCTCTCCAGCCCCCACTGTTTACAAATTTAAAGATTTCCTATAAAAATTTATGGGTCTCAGGGATGCTAGACCCCACATATAGACGCCGGGCAGAAGCGGGGACGGTCTGCGTTTCTGGTCCCGGTAGGGCGGAGCCTGTGAATCCCCGGGCAGAGTAAACAAGGAGGAAGTGGAGGTGGTCCATGGTGGTTCCCGAATTCGCCTGTGGTTCTACACACACACGCACAATTGAATAAACAATAAAAAAAATATTTCATATAAAAATTTAGACTCCTGCCTCTGCCTTTTGCATTTAAAAAACTTGACTTGTGCTGAAGCATACTTTATTATCTTAAGTATTTTTGAGTGCGCCGATCATCTGTGTTAAGTGTGTTTTCATTGCTATGCAGCCAGCATTCAGAGCTCTTCATCTCAGGAAGCTTTCCATCTATGTGCAACAATCGAGTGCCGGTTCTCTCTCCCCTGACAACTGTTGTTCTCCCTTTGGTCCCTGTGTATTCAGCGGCTCTAGATATCTGACATAAGTGTATCATACCAGATTGCCTCTTGTAGCAGGCTTTTGTCAGTTAGCATAATATCCTCAAGTTCATACATGCTATAGCCTACATCAGAATTTTCTTTTTGTGTAAATTCCATATATATGAACCACGTGCAGTTGTCCATCAATGAATGGCTGCGTTGCTTCCACCTTCTGGTATGATGATCAATGCTACCATGATATGCGTGTACAAGAAACTCTTTGAGCACCTACTTTCATTTCTTGCTTTTTCATATTTATTTGGTGTGTATGCGCACATGTGTATGTGCCCTGGTGCACGTATGGAGGTCAAAATACAACATTCAGGAGTCAGTTCATTCCTTCTACCTTGTGGGCTCTAGAGACTAAACTCGGGTTGTTAGGTTTAATGGCAAGCACTTTTACCCACCAATCCATCTTGTTGTCTCCCCATTTTTAGTTCTGTAGGTGTATGCTCCAAAGTAGAATTGCTAGATCCTATAGTCATTCTATTTTTATGCTATTTTCCTTTGTTCATTTTCATGTATATACATATAGGCAGGTGCATAAATGCATGTGTGTATACATGTTCATATATATGTGGGTGCACATGCATGTATGCATGTTGTGTGTAGAGGCCTGAAGTTGATAGTGGGAATCATCCTCTATCACTTCCTTTCTCAGGGTCTTTAATCAAGTCCAGGGCTTGCCAACAGGGCAGGTCTGAAGAGCCTGTTCACTTCGGGGAGTCCCTGTCTCCTCTTCCCAAGGCTGGAATTGCAGGCAGGATGCCACACTCAGCTAGCGTTTTTTACAAGTGATCTGGAAATCCAAACTCTGGTCCTTTGTGTTTTAAGTCTGAGCCATCTCCCTTGCCCTGAGCTTCTGTGCCTTTGAGCAGCTAATGTGCTATTTTTCATAACCCATGCAACCACATCCTCTCATTCCATTCCAACTTTTTACATCTATGCCAACACTTTTACTTTACAGTTTTTATTTTCCATACTAGCCATCTAAATGGGTGTGAGGTGAGCTAATTGTGTTTTTTATTTGTATTTCTCTAATGATCAATGATGTTGCACTCTCTAATGATCAATGATGTTGCACATCTTTTTGTAGGCATTTGCTTGAATCTTTTTGTTGTTTTGTTTTGTTTTGAGAAAACACCTCACGCATACCTTGGGCTGGTCTTGAATTCAAGCTGCAGCCCATGCTGGCTGCACACTCCTAATCCTCCTGCCTCACCCCTGCTGGGCCCACAGCACAGTCACCACATCTCACTTGATCATTCTTTTATTGGGGTGATTGGACTTTGTTGTTGCTCTTGTTGTCGAGTTATGCAAGTTCTTTGTATATTTTAGACATTTACCTCTTATCTGGGGTATGTTTTATGACTTGTAAATACTTCTCTTCCATTCCACTGTGACCTAAGCCAAAAGTTTTCTATTGTGAGTGTATGTATGTACATGAAATGTATTCTAAAGGCACACATTTTAAAGATTGCTTAATGATAGTTTTAGTGAGAGCTACAAAATCTTGAATTTTAAAGTATACATTTGTAAATGACTATGTATATAGTCATGTGATTGGGTATTTATGTCTTTGTATCATTTACATGGTACCAAATTAGTTAACAATTGCCAAATTAAACCCAACTATTTCTTTTAAGACAATATTTACTGCTGCTGCCGCTTCTTTTAAAAGATGTGGTTTTCAAGATCAATGTAATATGATAAAACAGAAGGGAATCAACATCAAGGAATATGGGATATATTAAGAAAGATGCTTTTGGATGAAAGGAACTCTGGTAAGATAAAACTTGTTCCAAAATGAATTTAGAAGGTTAAAGTAGAAAGATTTTGAAGGTTAAAAGACTGCACATTGTAGCAAAACTGAGCATCAGAAACATACCTGCTAAAAATTGAACTTTATATTTTAGAAATTTTCAAGTTTTTTTCAGTCTCTATAAATTTTCTCCTCATTAATTCCAGTATAATATAGATAATAGCAATATGCATGTTGTTTCATACATTAATATCTAATGTATCTTGATTAGACAAATTTGGTTACATCCACAAGGTTTTTAAATTCCTAATTCCTAATAGATCTAATTGCTTGATGAGATAATATTGCTAAAAAGTTTCATAACTAATGTCAAACTGGCTATGACTAAACACTTCTTAGGCCAGACAATAAGGGTCACATATAAATGTTATATCAGATACAGAGAACAAAAAACATAATAGATCTGGATCATTATGGCTAAAGGATTTGATATGATCCAGGAGGTTTTTTTCTTAATGGCTCTACTGACTGGCCAGTTCTCCTTCCTACGTATTGTTCTCCTATCGTTTATGCAAGCTCAACACCAGATCTAGGAATGAGCCTTCCTACCTGGGACAGTGACTATGTTTGGATGCACAAAACTGTGCTGTTTGGCCAATGAGGAGATGAATGTAAGTTCCTCAAAAGAAACATCTGTACCTGTCAGGTTGATTGATTTGTGAGGACATAGCTAAACCACATAATTAACAGGCTCAGTGTAGCCTCCTCTGTAAGCTCCTGGTGCAGTAGTTTATGAACCCTTGATTAAAATATTTTCAGTCCCGGTATGTGGACGCTGCCTTCTTAAGCTTCTTGTCAATCTTATCTTTCCTAGGTCCATCAAGCTCTGAATTCTTGACGCCCCTCTTGGGCATAGGGACAGGACTTTATCACTCCATCCTGTAACCTTTTCCATGCTGACCCTGTCAGAATGCATATGTCACTCCTCAGCATCAATAAAAGGCTGGAGTGACAGATTCCCTTTCCTCCATTCCCCCATATTTGGAACAGAACTTCTGCGTGTTGATCACCGGCTCCTAATAGCCAGTCTGCACTTATAAAAGTGTGCTTACCTGATTTTTAGTCTCCTACCTCCTGGGCGGGGGTGGGAGGCGGGAGGGGATAGGGTTAGAGATCACCACACACTTCCTGGTCGGCAAGGGACCAGGGTATCATCTTACAAAGGGAACAACCTCTTTCCCCTGCCCCTTCAGCCCACCTACTAGCCCTGGGATTATAAAATACCCCATCCTCTCATCCACTCAGTTCTCTCTTCTTTCTGAGAATATTGGCCTAGCATTCAGGACCAACAAGAAAAGCTTTCATCTTGTCCATGGCGTACTGTGTTTGGGGATAAACTATACGCAAAGCATTGACTGGCTAATGTAATCCTTAGAAAAAGTGTAAAAAGATGGTTCAGGGTTAAATAAAGCCTTTGCCTCACAAGCAAAAGCATGTGAGTTTGGATCTCCAGATCCCATGTAAAAATGCTGGTAGATATGTTTGTAGCCTGCAATTCCAGCACTGGACCCTGGAAGGTGGAGCCTGGAAAACCCCAGAGCACAGCAATAAGGAGGATGATTCCTGATGTCACCCTTAGACCTCATATTCAAATGCCCTTTAGCTTGTGCAGTGCTTTTCCAGCGGAAAAGCAAACTTCCTTTGCCTTCTTTTTTTTTTTTTTTTTTTTCTGTCAATTGTTGGATATTCTGATTTCAGGAATGAGAAAACTATAAGGAAAAGACAAAACAAATGCCCTCTAGTGCTTGGCTTCTCTGTTTAGAGGCCCTCCCCCAACACACACACACACACACACACACACACACACACACACACACACACACACGGTGGGGGAGGGGAGCAGTGCTGGAGGTTATCACAGTATCTGCTCTCAAATTGCATCACAGCCATCATGAGAAAAACAACATGGTTCTGGCGATCAAGCAAACTGAAACGGACATTTAGATCAATGAAACAGAAGGTCCCAAAATGAGCCCACATGGTTACAGCCCCCTAATTTTTGACAAAGCTATAAAAATATGCACTGGAGAAAAAGTCTCCAAAATAGTCCTGGGAAAACTGGATTTCTATAGCTAGAAGAATGAAACAATCTATATCTTTTCAGTCCTAGGTTTTATTCAGTCATAAAGAACAACAAAAGGATCTTGTTGGAGCTAAATAAGCCAGATTCAGAAAGACAAATACTGCCTGTTTCTTTACATAAGTTGCAATAGGTGGTGTGGGTCTTTTATCCCAGCTACTTGGTTGGTAGTCTGAAACAGAAGGCACTGGAGAGTTATTTGGGGAGAGAATAGTGACAGCAAGGTGGTGGAGGAAGAGAAAGAAGAGAGGGAAGTGAGTATAAGGAACAGAAAAATACTGATTTACTTGTATGGAAATGTTATTATGAAACCCATCACTTGGACACTAATTTAAAAAAAAAAAACTGCTCAGAGTTTGGAGGAAATACATGCCAAATGGGTTACCGCATGTATATGGAGGTCTTGACGGGCAAGGCTTTAGTGAGCTTGGCAGAAAGACATGGAAAAGTCAATGTGTCTTGATAGAGGGAGGGGCAGTACACAGGGAAATAAATAAATGGTGCTGAGGCTGGAGGTACGGCTTGGTAGTAAAATATTCTCCCAGCCTGTATACAGCTTAGATTCTACCCTCAGAAAAGGGTAGAATTCTACACCAAAAGAGAGAGAAAGCGGGGGAGGGGGAGATACAGAGAAGAAATTAAGTAGAAACAAAGTGTTTGTAAGGGTTTCTACAACATGGCGATCGTGGGGCTACGAGTACGGAAAGAGAAGAAAAGTCCACGGTAGACAACTCCAAGATTTAGATTTTAAAAGTTGATACTCAGGAGACCCTGAGGGAGGGACCAGAAGGTGTCTCAAGAGGTTTCAGACACTGTGTGTGTGTGTCTGTGTGTGTGTGAGTGTGTTGGGGGAGGGCCTCTAAACAGAGAAGCCAAGCACTAGTGGGCATTTGTTTTGTCTCTTCCTTATAGTTTTCTCATTCCTGAAATCAGAATATCCAACAATGACAGAAAAAAAAAAGAAGGCGAAGAAAGTTTGCTTTTCCACTGGGTTTCGGCGGTGTGCCTTAGAACACTCAGTGGAGATGACCGGGCTCCTGAAAGAAAGAGCGAGAGTACATGGACCGCATTCATGTTACCTTAGCCCCTCATGGGCTACACAGGATAGCACTTAAAGAGGCCCAAAGGCAGAATGGGTCATTCCATGGAGTTTCTAAAGGTCACTTTCATTGAAAAAAAAGTCCTATGATTCTAGAACCCAAGTTCTACAGCTGCAAAAATTGAGCACAATCGCTGAAAAAAATTCAACTTAATAGAGGAAAGGTTGTGGTTCATGGATTTCACCACATGGGGACAGCACACAAACCCATCTTTCTTGAACAGATTTTGCCCAGTTCTTACATGCTAGAGACCCCATGCAGAGACCTGGATAGCTAAATCAGGTAGGTAACCTCCATACACATTATCTTCTTTCACTGATTCATTCCCAAGTATCAGGATTCAGAAGGACATCCGCTTCTTGATGTCCTCAAGAGTTTTTTTGCGGTGTGACCACTTAATCCTTCATCACCCCAACTTTCCAGCTATTTACAGTTTATATGCACACATACATACACACACATAGATACATGCACACACATGCACACACACATGATACATGCACACACATACACATGTACACACACACACACACATACACACACACACCCCTACCCTTTTTCTCCAAGCTAAGCCCAAAAGATCCCACCTGACCACCTGCTGAGTCCTGCACATCCATCATCCCTAAGCCTGCAAGAAAGTGAATTCAGATGGTGCCATTTGGCCTGTGTCTTGGTTGCCTCCATGGAACAAGATTCAGATTTTCAGTTGCTACAAAGTAGCAGCTGGGTAGATGCTACATTTTGATACAGTGAAAGAAGCACGGACTTTCTGGCTTGGTTAGTCTAAAATGTCACCACCATCAGAGCAAGTGAGTGGGCAAGCAGCACAGGAGGTGACCTCTGGACCATCCACCAAATGCCAACTTTCCTGGCCTTCTCCTGGGGCAGCTGAACCTCTGTGTTCAGGGGTGGGGGGAGTGAGGAAGGGTGAGGCACTTGGCGGAGTATTCCCGGCTGTCCCTGGAGGCTGAACAGCTTGATGCCATGAAACCCCACGGGGTGCTTCTCTCCCAGGACCACTCTGTGACTAGACCCTAGCCCCCAGAGGACACACAGTAAAAATGTCTGGGGCACGTGCTGGGAGAGGAGCTTTGCTTCCACTGCAGAGAGTTTGGATTCTTTCCAGGACAAGAGAAGACTCTTACAAAGTACCCTTGAGTCCTTCCTCAATTCCCACTACTTCCGGGGTGGCAGTGAGCTGGTGTAGGAAGGAGGCCCCAGGGCTTCCTGGCTATGGGGCTTCTCTGGCTATGCGTATGTTGGGGCTTTGAAACAAGATCATGTAGCCCAGGCTGGCCAGGAACTCACATGGAGCCTAGGATGACCTAGAACTCTGATACTCCTGCCTCCACCTCCAGAGTACTAGGGTTACAGAATTTTGCCCACACCTGGCTTATTGGATGCTGTGGATGAAGCCCAGGTTGGCTGAGCAAGGACTCCACCGCCCTAGCCTCTCCCTGACTATTCTTGAGGGGCAGGTACCTGCTCCTCGGTGTTCTAGAATCTGGACCCGCAGGCAAGGGAAGGTAGGGTCCAGGCAAGGGAAGGTAGGGTCCGTACAGGATGTCCGGGATGTCCCCCGTACAGGGACATAGCTGCCGAGAGCATGGGCCCGGCAAGGTGCTCAAGGACGAAACCAATCTGAAAAGCGAGGCTTTCAAAAGTCTCCAGGTGGAAGCAAGGAGGAGGCAGGGGCTGTAGAAGTTAGCAGCCGGCTACTCTCAAGAGACACGTGACACTCAAGGGCTCCAGTCAGGGCCCCAGGGTGTCAGGGACCGCCCCCGGGGTCCAGCGGGAGCTCGGGGGAATTGCAGGCAGCGTCTATTGCAGAGTTTATGGTAAGAGGCTGGAGCAGGCACACACAGCCAGCACACCCCACCCTTTAAGGAAGTGGGGAGGAGAGCGGCAGGGGTGTGGTTAACGACTGGGAGGAGGAGAGAGAAAACAACCTGTCAGCCTCTTACTCAGCCGCCGTCCGCGGAGCCGCGCGCCCTACCTGCCGCAACCCCCCGACTCACCTGACCGAGCCCCGAGCCCTCGCCGGAGTCCGCGCCGCGCTCTAGGTGAGTCCTCCCGCCTCCGCGCCCGCGCCCGCGCTCCGGGGTCCATGGCTGGGCGCTTGACTTGGTGGAAGAGGCGGGAGGTGGGCGACAGTTGTGGCATTCGGGGAGCTGGACCCGCCGGGAGTTCCTGGGAAGGGGGTGACGCACCCAGAAAGTCGTCGGAGCCGCCGAGCTCGGCTCGCCCCGAGCTGGCAGCCTTGAGCTGGGGAGAAGGGATTTATTTTTGGAGTTCTTTTGAGACTAAAGGGTGTTTCCCCTTTTTTGTGCTCTTCGCTTACTCGGACAGGGGAGGTCGGGGTCAGAGTGGAGCAAGGCTGCCCGCCTCCGAAGATCAGATTAGGGAGCCTGGAACCCCAGGCTTCAGAATTCTACCTGAGCTCTCCAGACCTCAGCCCCCTGGTCCCTTCTCCCCCTGCGCCTTTGGGTACCCACTGGGGCCACATTCCCGCTCCCACACCACCCCATGTTCCATCACCACCCCCGTCCCCAACAGACCCCTCAGGGCATTTTCTGAATCCAGAGCCTTGGGTACTGAGAAGCTGGGGTCTGCACGGGGGCCCATACTTAACTGCTCTGTGTGTGTGAATGTGTGTGTGTGTCCATGGGTGTGTCGTGCATGTGTGTATTCGTTATGTGCTGAAGTTCACACTGGACACACCGGCTCATTTTGCAGCTCCTTTCCCCAAGCCGCTCAAGGGTTAAGTTCTGGGCTGCTGCCGTTGCTGCCAGGCTGTGCGTGGGCAAAGCTTTGGGTGGGTGCATACAGAGCATATGGGTGATGTTCTGAGTCCCACCGAGCCCTGCCACCTGCCCTCACCCTCAGCCATATGACACCAGCATCTCCCAACACCCCTAAACCAGGACTGATTCCAGCTGGTGGGGCGAAGCTGGGACCCAGGGGTGACATTAGACTCCAGGACCTCAAAGCAGGAGAGAGGAGATCTTTAACAGACTTGTAGCCTAATGCCCATGAGGTAGCGCACATAGCCTGAGTAGGGAGGAGGTGCAGGCGCTCCCCCGTACACACCTGGCTGTGCTCTGCAAACCCAAACCCTTGTGCTTCCTAAGGGCTCTGGGTGGAGGCGAGGGCTTGGTCTAAAAAAAGTACCCCGTGACAGAAGACAGGAAGGACCCAACTTTGCCAGACAAAGTTTATCCGTTCATTCATACACTTACCGATTCCAACCTGCAGTCGGATGTGGAGAGACTAGGTGAGCACAGCTGGAGGCTCCTGTTTGTTGGGACACAGCAGGGAGGGGCCGGCAGCTACCTTGGGAAGAAGTAGAGTTCAGCCAATCAATGTTAGAGGGTGGGCAGAGCTAGTCAGGGGCTGACTAGAAGTGCTTGTGAGAACCCAGGATCAAGGACAATTAGGCAAGGAAAGGGGCAGCTCACAGCTCACCGGGAGAAGTACAGACACCCCAAGCTAAAAGCAGTTGGAGGTTGGAGGCTTGTGGGGATAATGACGCACCCGGAAACTGAAAGGAACTAGGTTTGTTGGGAGCCTTAGAGTGCAGAAGGCCCAGGAAGCATAGGTTGCTCCCCAAAGCCTGGAAAGACAGGTGCTGGCTGCCATAGCAACTCCTCTCCAGCAAAGCTCTGGACCCCAGTAGAGTCTGAGGCTCCCAACAGGCTGGTGAGATGCAGGTGCCAGCTTTAGCACTTAAAAACACAGGACAGCAGATCTGAGTAACTAGTTGGTGTAAGTATGTCCCAAACAGCACACGCGACATACTCACTGTTTATCTGAAAGTCCAATGGAACTGGCTGTCAGGTCTGGGAAGCAAAAGCTGGTGTCCTGCTGTGAAGTCCACACTGGGAACCAGGATCCTTCCAGATTCCTGTGGGAGGCAACTTCAGAGATTGGCTGAGTTGTTACTGTTGAGGAAACAGAATGAGTTCCTCTGTCAGCTTCATGGAGGAGGAATATACCTTGCAGACAAGTCCTGCTTCCTAGTCGTCAGTGGTTCTGGATTCAAATGCTCAGAAACCAGTTAGTTAGCTTCTCTGAGCCTCTGGGGCCTGTTTGTCTATGTTGCTGGAAGGATTGGGGATAATGGTTGTGAATTGCACTCGAATGTTCGGTAGAGAATGGTCTCTGTTAATTTTTGTATCACCTTTACAAAGTGTACTGGGGAACAGCATTTACAAAATGGGGAGGGGCTCTTTTTTTTTTACTTTGCCATTATGAAGCATTCACAGGTCTGGGGGAAATGCACTGTGGGGTTGGTTCCTGCTTATGATGAGAAAAGTTGCTTCAGGGTTCCCAACCCTCTCACATGGTCTACTTCCAGGAGGAGGAAGACTAGCATCTCACTCCCTGGAGGGTAGCAGTGGGTAGAGGGCGTGTGGTTGCCAGTCCAGTTAGCTGAAACGTGGATGGATTAAAGGTGAATCCATAGAAAACACTTAGCACAGCGCCCAACACGCACCAATGCAGCATAAAATTTTCTCTCATTATTGGTAGTTTTCTAATGAGTTCCTTATTAGAAAACTAGATGAAAGTAGCCAGGGTGTGTGGTGAAACCCTGTTCTGATTAATGAGAACACTCCTGAGGACAAATTAGTGACCTTTTAAGAGGAAATTTGGGGGGAGCTGAAAGTCTGGTGGGAGAAAGAGGAAATGGAAAGTGTGTTTCCCTCCTGGGAAGTGCTGGGTTATAAATAGTCCTTTTTCCCATGGGGCATCACCCTGTCCCCCTGCCAGGTAGTATGCATTTTATCCTTGGTCCCTTAGGATGGCATTTGAAATAGAGGTGTTCCATTAATGACAGTTTCAAATGATATGCTATGCATATAAAGTACTAGCAAGTCGTGTGGGAAAGGGCTTGGTTTCTCTTCTTTGATAAAATACTCAGACAATTCTGATTGCTCACATTTGAGGATATAGCCCATCATGGCGAGGAAGTCGAAGCGACAGGAGCTGGTCATGTGGCATCCACAGTGAAGAAGCAGAGAGCCCCAAATGAATGAATGAAATGAGTCCTAATGCTCAGCTTGCTTTCTCCTTTTTATTTAGTCCAAGAACCCTGCTTAGAGAATGGTGCCCCCCCCCACAGTGGTCTCTCACTTCAGTTCAACAGATCAAGCTAATCCCCACAGGAATGCCCAGAGGCTCTCCCCCCCTCCAGATCTTATCTAGATGACAACTGAGTCCAACAGCACAGCTCACATGTCCTTGGGCTTACCCCAGCATTTCCTGAGTGCAGCTGTAGCACCCGTTCAGGTCTTCAAGGGAAGCAGCATCCGTGGATAGGGGTGCAGAGTGGAAAACTTACTGATCTTCCAGAAGGTATTGTTTCTCCATACTTTTAACCAGATTGGGTGTAACTCATCCAGACTTAGATGTGTCCAAACTCAGAGAATGAGCTCTTGTGTGTGATAGTCTTGCTGTTGTTCAGGGACAGATTCCTACGGTGCTATCCAACTCTTCCCCTGCAGCATGTGACTGTGTCCCGTGGTTCATATACCCTGTGGGAAATCTCCAGCTCGGGCGCTTCCTTCCATATGGAGATGACAGAAGTTCTGTGTGCCTGGCTACAAGCAGAGCTGCCAGAGGGACGGGCTGGTGACTCCATAGGGTAGACGCTGTTTGGTGTGTATCTCAGCTTCTGGATCCACACATCTTGGGACACTTGCCTTTCCACGTGAATCAGAATCTTGGGTAGTTTACCAGGGCGTGCTGGGAGCAGAGAGGCCTAGCAAGGATGGTCTTGGTACGGAGTGAGGTAAAGAACAGTTTGGCCATCATGATGATGGAGCATTGCTCATGGTTTCTGGGCCCGTTCCAGACAAGGGAGGAAGAAACTGTCCCTGGTGACATTAGCAAGTCTCTTCTGCCCTAGCAGATGGGTGGTCAGGACCCCAGGCTCAGAGTTTGTCAGCCTGGTCTCTAATCCCAGCCCTGGGACATCCCATGTAGCCATTTAGATGTGGCATCTTCCTCCTTTGTAAAACAGGGAGGAATGAGATAATCTATCCTGGGATGTTTACCATAGTAACCAAGTGACTATAGGGGCTGATGTTCTAGGGTCTTAGATTGCCTTGGTCCTAATCATATCAACAGATGTCTCATTAAAAACCTAGTTCCTTTTAGCAATGGGCAAAGAGAGAAGCTGGGGAAGACCCAGAACCTAGAGTATCACCCCAGCAGGATATGAAAAAACTCCTGAGTGCCAACAGGCGAGTAGTCAGATGGAAGAGGCCCTGGGGCTGAGGATTTGCACCAACAACACAAGCTATCATTTCAATATCTTAACATTCTGGGTGACCTCCTACATCAGTCTAGTTACCTCTGCTGCACATAAACATGTAGTCTAATAATAGGCACAGGGAAGCTCCCAAGGAGTGTTATTTCTTCCAGATCTTGGCACAGCTGGTTCCAAGCCTATGAGAAAGTTCTACCTTCTTTCTATCTTTGGCACACGATCATACTGTATGATCCAGGTGAGCCTTGATCTTACACTGTTCTTCCCTTGGCCTTCTTTTTCTTTGTTTTTTTTAATGTTTTTTAATTTATTATTTATTCAATTGTGCGTGTATGTGTGTGCAAGTGTGTGTGTGCTTGTGTGTATGTGTGTGTAGAACCACAGATGAATTCGGGAACTACCATGGACAGCCTCCACCTCCTCCTTGTTTACTCTGCTCCGGGATTCACAGGCTCCACCCTACCAGGACCAGAAACGCAGGCCGCCCCCGCTTCCGCCCGGCGTCTATATGTGGGGTCTAGGATCCGAACTCAGGACCTTCTGCCTGCAAGGCAGAGGCTTAACCCCTGAGCCACCTCTCCAGCCCCTGGCCTTCTTTTTCTTAAACATTTATTTATTCGTGTGTGTGTGTGTGTGTGTGTGTGTGTGTGTGTGTGTGTGTGCCATGTGTGCATGGAGATCAGAGGGCTAATTTGCAGAAGTCGGTTCTGTCCTTTCACCATCTGGATCCCAGGGATAGAACTCAGATCGTCAGCCTTGGTGGCAAGCACCCATAGACCCTGAACCATCTTTCTAGCCCCTCCCTCAGTTTTCTGAGTGCCGGATCACAGGCATATACTAGAAATTGATTCGTTTTTTTCCCAGTGCTGGGGATGGAATCTAGGGTCTCATGAGTGATAGGCAAGCACCCTGCTGCCGAAAGACATTCCAGCTCTTTCTTTCTTTTCTTTCTAAATCCTTGAGGCCTTAGGCTACCTTCTGAAAGGCAAGGCGGTTCTTCCTTCTGAGCCCTGCTGGTAACCTGACTGTGCCTCAGGTCCAGCCTGGCCTCATTAATGCTTCAACCAGCAAAGACGCTGCCTACAGATGTCCGCCAGGCCCTGGACGTTGGAGGATTAGTTTAACGTGCTCTGAGAGCTGAAAAGCAGAGGACATAGTGGCTTTTCTTTCTAAGCCATCTCCTGCATGCTAAGAGATCTGAAAGAGGGGGGTGGCGGGGAGGGGGAGACAGCTTTCTGAGTCACTCTGCTGTCTCCCAAGGTATAATTATTACTCACGATGACAGCTTGATTAAGAGAGCCAATTTCAGGCCTCGCATTCCGGTGTGTTTCTACCTAGAAGCAATGGGCACATGTATTGGAGAGACCCTCAAGGTGGGGTCAGGTGGGCTGCTTGGGTGGGCACTGCCCTAGGTCTTCCCCAGTTTCTCCTTTTGTCCAGTGCTAGAGGGACTGGGGAAGAGGGGGCTCTTGCAAGGCATCCGTCAGTGTGACTACGACTGAGATGACCTGCCACCCAGACCCTTTGTCATCTTTGCCATAGTTCACAATGTTTTCTCCCTCTGCACGTCTCTCTCCTCCTGCGTGATGTTCTAAAAACCACCCACACAAAATCTGGGACGATCACTCCCGCACGAGAGACCCATGGGAAGCCACCTTGTCCAGACTGCTCAGCACAAATGGGCTTGACTCCCTTCTCATGGACCCGTCTTTCTCCAAAGCAGGTCGCTTCTCCCACCAATGCTGACAACGGTCACCCTTTCCACACCCTGCTTTTGGCCATGGTGGGGAAATGGGGGGGGGTGTTTGACTTTGAGATTCCTTGGAGGTATATCAATCTCTCCCTTACCCTAGGGACTCAGAAGCTCCTGTGAGGGCTTCCGGGAATTCTGAGTTTGGGTTTGGCTGCCCCAAGGGGCTCCCTTCCCACCTGGAGAGGAGAGGAGAAAGACCCCAGCAGTGGTCTTGGTCACTTAACTAAGAACATCTTGCTCTGGTTTCTAATGAAGCTACTCTGTCCCCTCTCCACTTCCTGTAGCACCCCAAAGCCTTTGTTCCCCAGTAGCTTGTGGGTCTAGATACTTCCTGAAGCCTCTCTTCAGCCCTCCTCCCCACCCCCCTACCCCTAGGCTGTAGGCAGGGAGCTTGTGTGTGCCTGCTTAGCTAGCAACATCTGCTTCTGGCTTTGCACTGTGACAGACGCTTGGTGCTGACATCCAGAGCTATGGGCTGAGGTAGCAGTAAGGGTCCAATCATAAGCCCCCAGGGCATATGTCTCCAGGCCCCAAGTTCAGCCGAGTGGACAGGCAGGCCTTCACCCTAGACAAGTGGAAGGAGGGCCAGGGACCAGGAGTCTGGGTCAGGGAGCCTTCTCTTGATTGTTCAAACTTTGAGAATGTTTCCTGACTCTTTTCTTGTTTGAAAAAGTGGAGATGTCACTCCTCTGAAAGGGTCCTCAAGAGAGAGAAGCACTTGATGCAGGTGATGATGTCCCACGAAACATCATCACTGCCGGCCCATGTTCTGTGATGTCACCGAATGTCGCTTTGACATTGGGGTCACCGAGACACTGGTCGGGAGTCTTGACTGTTATTTTCTACATGTGAGTTTACCAAGCTTATGTGGAAACCTCGGAGCCTTGTTTGATTCTTTGTGCCTTATTCTTTACAGTGGTTAAATATTTCTTCACCCCCTCAGCAGTTGTGGTACAGTCTTCGCCTCTCACCCAATCTAGAGGACTCTATCAATCATCGGCGAGTTTATCATCTGGCAGGGGCATTTGTGGTGCCATAGAGTGAATCTCAAAGTGTTAAAATTGGAGCGATTTCTTCCAGCCAGGACATGTGACAGAGGTGGTGATTGGAAGTCCAAGGAGGACTGGTCTATGGGAACTAGGCACAGTGCTTGTGGTCTAAGAGGTGTGTGAATAAGGGCAGAGAGGTGGGTGGAAAGGCGGGACTTAAGTGACTCATGTTGGGCGGCACCATTGGCAGCAAGCAAGAGAGAACCAGGTGGAAGGTGAAGTAAGGTCTCCGTGGCGCATAGGCTGAAGGTTGTGGGCATCATTGAGGGAGTCATGGGGCTGTGGGGGCTTTTCTGGGGAGGTAGTGGAGGAAGTATTGAAGATGCCGACTTGGGTGAAGAGGTCCTGATCAGATTTGGAGCTTGTGCTTATGTGGGGAGTGGACTTTGTAATAGTTCAGACCTTAGGGGTGTATGTGAATCAGAATGATTCTTGGGTCCTGCAGAGTATCCACACATCAGCTGGAGCTACAATTGGTTTGTGGGTGAATCGGAAAGCTGGAGGGCTTATGTTACATGTGTAAGTCACACAGGTGACTTGCCGTTCTCCCTGATTTCCCTTTTTTATGCTCTTTGATTCATGCAAGTGTACATGCAGCGTAAGCATATACCTTTTCTACACGCCTCGCCTTGGGTAGGTCTGTGCTAACCACCAGGTGTGACTGCAGCTGTCATGCTAGACTCTGTGTGGAGGCTCTGAGAGGCAGCTTGTGGTCTGTTGACCTTTCTCCACCTGCATCTTCTGGACCACCTGTTAGGCTCTGCCCACCTCCCTTGGGCTCCCAGAGTCTGCAGGCATCTCCCCCACTTCCTGAAGTGGCTTATCTTAAATTCTGCCACAAGAGACTGAACCTCCTTTTCACTCTTGCCTCTTCCTGGCACCTCATGCTGTGCCTTTCTTTGCCCACACACTCAACTGGACTAGCCTGGCCTCCCCTTTCTATGCCTTCATTTTTTCCTGTTCATGTCTGATCCATCTCTAAATCCCTTCCCTTCTTCCCTCTCTCCCTCCCTCCCTTCCCTCTTTTCTTTCTTCCTCCCTCCTTCCTTTCTTCTCTTCCTCCCTTCCCTCCCTCCTTCCTTCCCTTTTCCTTCACTTTTCCCCCTCCCTCTTTCCTTCTCTCCATTTCTTCCTTCTCTCCTTTCTTCCCTCCTTCCTTCCCTCCTTCCCTACCTCCTTCCTTCCTTCTCTCCCTTCCTTTCCTCTCTCCCTCACTTCCTTTCCTCTTTCCCTCTCTTCCCTCCCTTCCTTCCCTCCTTTTTTCTTCCCTCCCTCCTTCCTTCCTTCCTTTCTTCCTGTTTTCTTTTTTTCCTTCCTTTTCTCCCATTTTTTATGGTTCCTACTGAAAGCCCAAGCCTTATCTTCTAATTTTACCCTAAAGTGCTTAAGGGCCTCTCCTTGTCGCCTCCCCTGGGAGATCTCCAGTGTCTCCAAGCAAATCCAGATCCCTCCAATTTATGATTCAGGGTCCTTAATCCACCCGTCACCTGCCCTTCTCACCAATGTTCCTACACCTCCCAAACAAAGCCTTTCCCCTCCAGCAGCCTGGGGGTCAGTGTGTCCCCAAACCTCTGCTTGCCTCCTGTGAGCTGCTGGAGTCACCAGTCCCATGTAGCCCCTGGGGAATCCACTGCTGCTGTCTCTACAAGGCTTGCTTACTTCACAGCTCCAGTGGAAGCCCGCAGCCTCTGCTGTTCGGCTGCTCTGGTCGGCAGCGTGTCTTCGCACACTCACCCGGAGTTCCTCCTAGGTGGGGAGATGTTTTTTCTTGTGCTCTTTCCTGGTATCCTAGATTCTAAGGTCAGGGAGTTCCATTTCCCCGGGTCAGAGAAATACAATAATTTCTTCTCTACATTCACGCTGAGCAAGTCCCAAACTGGCTGTTCCTCATTCCTGGCACCAAGTGTCACAAGAGCTGTGGACTTTCTATGTGGAACCTCTTAAACTCTCCCCCAGGGCTACTTTCTTTTGAGGCAGAGATTACCAGCAGCCCTGAACTCGGATGGGGATGCGGAGCTCCAGAATCTCTGGACAAATGCTTCAACCCCCCAGAACAAACCCTTCCCTTCCCTTGCCTTCTCGGGCACTGAGCCCACCCGGGGCCAGCCGGGGAGGAAGGCAGGAACGATGGAGAATGCGGCAGCCTCTCAGGTGTGGGTTGAGAACACCGGGGGAGGGGGTGGATCAGCTCGGCAGTCCGCAGTCACCTGGACTTCACCCCGCAGCCTGCAGGGAGAGCTTGTCACATGCTGCGCTCTCTGGACTCTGAGCTTCCTTTTTCCTTCCAGTTCTCGTAGCTCCAAGAGGTAAGAACGCTCAGTGCACATGAACTGTTTATGGGCAGAAGGGCCCCTTCGACGTCCCCAGAGGGATCTTGGCTCCGTAGAAAAATGCGCAAGGATTGGAGAGTTTGGTCCTGGTTGGAGAGACCATTCTTGGGCTTCAGGGCCCTGTTCTGGACCCTGCTCTGGGTCTTGCTTGGGCTGGGGGGCCCTTCCCTGGGTTGGAGGTCACGTCCCTAAGCTAGGGGGTTCTGCCCTGGGCTGGAAAGACCCAGATTTAGAGGCAGCTTCTCCCTTAGGCTCTTGGGTAGATCATCTGAGAAAGCCCCCCAAGTCTCGGGATTTTCTTTTACGCCTTGAGGAGGAATGTGGACTTTTTAGTTAGAGCAAGGCAGTTTTCAGAGCGGGCCTTAGATGAAGGCCAATGTACTAACCAGGTGAACATGGATTGTTTCCGGGGTGAAGCAGGAGAACGGGTCCTACCAAGTCCTTAGTTCTTGTACGCAGTTGCCCTGAAGCCCACCATGGGTCTCCCGGGGCCCAGGCCTCTAGAATACTTTGGGGTCCTGGGTTCTCAAGGGGCTGTTTGTACATGTGTTGTGGGAATGGGGGAACCACAGCAGAGAAAGGGGGTTCAGAAAAGAGCTTCACTGTGGCACTACTGATTCAGGGAGGCCCTAGCCCAACTCTCAAATTCAGGACAAACCTGGACATACAGACAGGCCCGGACACGTCTCAATAGAGGACCATGCAGGCGGAGGGTCCCAATAGAGGACCATGCAGGCGGAGGGTCCCAATAGAGGACCATGCAGGCGGAGGGTCCCAATAGAGGACCATGCAGGAGGAGGGATGAAAAACCAATGGGAAGCGGCTGTCTAACCTGCCCCTGCAATGGACACCTAGTAAACAGTTAAATGACTGGTGGCTGTTCCCCCTTCCCCGGGGAGGGATGGCAACACCTGATTGGACCCCGACCCTATGTAAGCCCAAACGCCCTTAATGACTCTGAATCTGCGGCATCTCGTCCAATGCTGCTTCTCCCCTGATTCCTGGGGTCTAATGGTGACCTCGTTGCTGCTAGCCCATTCGCCTCCAGCCTCCAGGGCCCTATAGTTCCCCACCCCCATCTCCTCCGCTCCCCGCTGGGGATACGGCAACGCTTCACAAAGTCAGAAAGACAGTGTGGAATACAGTACGTGTATATGTTGGGGGGCAGTGCACACTGTTAGGAGTTATTTACATTCTTGGTGAGTAATATGCATATTGGGTGTGTATACATTGTTGGGGTACTGTATATATTATAGGGGAATAGTGTGTCTTGGTGAGAGGGATGGCACATTGTGTGGTCCTATGTGCAGGTTGTGTATATCATTGGTGTGAGTGTTGTATACATGATTGGAGTGAGCGTTGAATACAGGGTTAGAAATTACTTATGTTTGAGGGTTGTTTACATTGTTGAGGCACATACACATTGTTGGGATATGTATACGTTACTGAGGTGAGGGCTCATACACATTGTAGAGTATATATATTATAATAGGTTCATATGCAATGTTCAGTGTGTACACATTGTTGGGATTCATATGTGTTGTTTGGTAATGTTATATATTTTGAGGGTTCATATGCAGAGTTGGTAAATATACACATTGTTGAGTATATATAATAACTCATACTACTGTTGGTATATGTACACTGTTGGGGTACATTTATAATATCGGGGACTTGTGCATTATTGGGTATGCATATGTTGCTGAGTCCTCATGCAAATCGTTGGGTGTGTATACTTTGTTGTGGGCTCATACATATTGTTTGGTATGTATAGAGTGTTGGGGCTCATACATATTGTTGAGTGTTTATGCATGCTGTGACTCATATATACTGTTAGTGTATATACATTGTTGGGGTATCATGTGCACTATTGATTGTGTATACATTGTTGGGGGTCATATTTATTGTTAAACGTGTACACATTGTTGGGGGCTCATGCACATGATTACATGTGTGTGTTGTTAGGAGTTCATCCATATTGTTGAGTGCATTTATGTTATTGAAGGCTCTTATGCATTGCTGGGTGTGTATATACTGTCATGAGTTCATATCCATTGTTGCAGGTGTATATGTCATTGAAGGTTCATGTCTTGTTGGGGATTAATACATATTGTTGTGCATCTATACATTTGAGAGGGCTCATTTGCATTGTTGGGTGTGTATACATTGTTGGGGTTTGTTTACACAAGTGTCTGAAAGAATATAAGTTATTTTTTGTCTCTGAGCACATGCAAACGTTTCCAGGACACTGTGTTGTTTCCACATTATATATATATATATTTATTTTATGTGTGTGTGTGAGTGTGTGTGTGTATGTGTGTGTTTGTGTGAATCATCCTGGATTGTTTTTGCCTCCTTCTTGCTTCACTCTGGGATTTCCCAGGCTCTGCCCATCATGGCAGGAAGTATAGGCTGATGCTGTTTCTGCCTGGTGTTTTACATGGGACCTGGGATCAGAACTCAGGAACCTCTGCTTGCGAGACAGTCTTAACCTCTGAGACATCTCCCCAGCCCCTTGTTTCCACTTTTTAACCATTGTGCATAGTGCTACTGTGAACATATACATGCATATTATAACTCCGTAGTGGATTTGATTTGATAAGTCATGTTCAGCATTTTGAGTAGCTTCCAAACTATTTCCCATAACCTCTGCATTATTTTACACTCTTCCTAGCAGAACTCAATGGTTCCAATTTCTCCATGTCCTTATCAACACTTGTTGCTCTCCATCATGAGTTGAGCCACCTTAGTGGGGATGAAGCAGTATATTATTGTGGTTTTTCACTTGCATTTATTTTATGACTAATGATATTGAGAATCTTTTTACATACTTGTTGAGCACTTCATGTTTTCTTTGAAGAAATATCTACTCATATCCTCTAGAAGGTATTTATGGAAGTGCATGATATAGTCACTCAATTCATTTTTTTAAATTGCTTTCAAAAACACTTGCTTTTGTGAGGCTATGTTGTCAATAAAAATCACTGAATCTATATCACAGCACTCTGCTACTTAAAAAAAGGAAATGGTTCTATCAAATAACCTTCATAAACATCTCAAACTATCAGAACCATAGAAGTGGCTTCGGGCTATTATTTTTCCCAGTTTGTTCTGGTTGAAATATAATGATTTGGAGAGTAACCCATAATATGAAATATTTATATGGACCTGACTTTTAAACTTCTTTTCTTTTCTTTAGTTTGGAGATGGAGAGAGCTTCACCTTATAGTTAAATAGATGTGGTGTTTGAAAATGTATGTATGGATAGAAAGTTAGATGAATGATCAGATGGATAGGTGAGTGGGTGGATGAATGGATGGATGAATGAATAATTGGATGGAGAGGTGGATGGAAGGATGGAGAGGTGGATGAATGGGAAGGAAGTTAGATGATATTTTATGGATTCGTGGATGGATAGATGGATTTGCTAGATTGATGGATGAATGGATGGGAAGATGTATAAATGTATGACAGAGCAGTAGATGGATGGAATACAGAAATGAATGGATGGATGGGTGGATGGATGGAAGAATGGGTGATTGGATGGAAGGATGGAAAGATGGATGGATGGGAGGAATGTTAGATTGTTATATAGTTGGCTGGCTGGCTGGCTGGCTGGCTGGCTGGCTGGATGGATGGATGGATGGATGGATGGATGGGTGGGTGGATGGATGGATGGATGGATGGATGGGAGGAACGTTAGATGGTTTTATGAATGGATGGGTGGATGGACAATGGTAGGTAGATAGATAAATTTCTAGATTGATAGATAGATTATGAATGGATAAAAAAAGATTATGGGTGAATAGATAGATGTATGATGGAAAGCAGTAGATGGATGGGATAGAGAGGTAAATGGATAATGGATGGATGAATGGAAAGGATTGGTATACTAATGAATAATGAATGAACAAGAGAAAAATGAAAGTCAAGCAGCCAGTCAACAAAGAATCCATACTAGTCTTTCCAACTTTACTCAGATTTTCTAATTCCCACTTAGAAAAATGGTACATTTCACAAAACCCATAGAAAAAAGTCACGTTGAAAAACAGGTTTGTAGTTCCAAGTTGGGAACAAGATAGTACATTTTCTGTTGCTTGGAATATCTTTCCTATGTTCCTGTGAAGTAGAAGACCCGCTTTGTGGTTGAGATCCTCAGAGACTGATAATGTGAGTCTAGATTCCTGTCAGCAGAGCAGGGCCTTGATAAGAAGAAACAACGGGAGGACTCCATGTGTCACGCCATGGTCAGGCCCTTCCCACCACCACTTTCCCTACCAGTGTGAGAATCTCTGGTTCATCACTGTCACCAAATCTTTCTCTCTTCTCTGGTGTCCCGGAGGCAGTCTGCTCATGCCAGGGACTGTACCTCCCATGATTCACCACCAGCCTCTCTAGACAGGGAACATGTGTGAGTTAGCAAATGGAACTGTAGAGTTTAGGGTGAGAGTGAGAAACAGGAAGTGTTTCAGGCAAGAAGATCAGAAAGGAAGTTGTGGCCAGACACAAAAAGAATTGACAGACATGGGCCCAAGCTGCAGAGATGACCTTTAAAGGCTCAGACTCCAGAGGAAGGAGATGTGACCATTTTGCCATTTGGAAAAACCTTTGTGGGGTTGGAGAGATAGCTCAGAAGTTGTAATACTCTGTTTCATAAGCAGAGGGTCCTGAGTTTGGATTCTAGTTCCCATGTAAAAATGTCAGGCAGAAAAGGCGCAACCTGCACTTCTGGCCCTGGTGGGTGGAGCCTGGGAAATCACAGAGCAAAGCAAGAAGAAGGTTGACGCAATCCAGGATGATTCCCAGAGTCACTCTCGGTCCCCCACAGAGACACACAGTGCCCTCTGATACACACACACACACACACACACACACACACACACACAAACATACACTTACATATGTTTGAGATGTGAAAGCGAGGATCCTGGAAGATTCACTCAGAAGGGTGTGTGGTGGGAGCCAGGGGTCTGGATCAAGGTTTATAAAGTAAGGGGCACTGTGTTTGGGGCTAGAACTCCTTCTATCTTTTCCTCTCTCTTCTCTCTTCACCTCCCCCCCCCTTTTTTTTTTCCTTTTGAGATTGGATCTCACATGTATCCCAGGCTAACCTGGAACTTGATACGTAGCTAAGGCTGGTCTTGGACTTATGATCCTCTTGCATCACCTCCTGCGCACTAGGATTATAGACACATGTACTCATTTTTACTGTACGTAGGGCTGAGTATCAGACCCAGGGCCTCCTGTATGCTAGGTAAGTATTGTACTAATTGAGCTATATCCCTGACACTGACTTATTTTTGATGGTGCTCAGTGGGTTTGGAATTAAGGGCTCATGTCTACATCAATCAGGGAAGCCTCTGCAGCATCTGAGTCCACTTCTAGATGGTGTCCCAGTGGTGTCCATTGACAGTAGCAGCTAGGCAGGCCTTCCCTCTGTGCGTGTTGCTGCTGCCTATCATCCTGTTCTCTAGCAGGAATCTGGACAGCTGGAAGGAAGGGGTCCCCTTCTTCTGAAGCCATTCTCCTTTTCTTTTCCTTTTTTTTATTTTTTAAAAAAAGTTAATACTTTTTAAATTTTTTCCTAGTTTAATCAGCATATTGAGTACTTATCCTTGCCTCCCCTTTTTCCTCCTCCTTCCCATTCCCCCTAGCCTTCCTTCATCGATCCATTCCACTTCCTCCCACCCTCATGCTTGTCCACTTCTATGGACACCAGGGTTTCCGCTGGCTTGTCTACTCTTGTGTGGGGTTCAGGCCTTTGTGACCTGTGGCCTCTCCTCGGGCCACTGCACTGATAGGGGCATTTCCCATCACTCATCCAGTCCTAGTCTCCAAGGTTTCCGCTGCATGCAATTATCTCTCCACAGAGAACCTCCGTGGGGCATGTTGGCATGTCAGTCAGTATGCAGGTCTGGTAAGGAACAGGTCTCACTGCAGTGAGTTTCTGTCTTGGAATGTCTTGTCCAATGGTGGACCTTACCATCTTGAGGCTCTTATAATCTTACTGCCCCCTCTTCCTCAAGGTTCTCTGAGCCTTAGAATGGGGAGAGATTAGATTGGTCTGATCTGGGTGAGCACTGCAGTGTCACCAGCACTCTGCATTCTGGTGGCCATTCTTGTCCACTTCACTGCTCATCCACTGCCCTAGGCTGCATCCTTTCGGGGTGTTGAGATGTAGAAGACTTCTAGGCTGAGTGCTGAGTGCTCTTCCCATCTGACCCTTAGACATGCGGGAATCCATTTTCCTTTTCTTTTTTTAAAATTTTTTATTATTATTATTTATTCAACTGTGCGCATGTGTGTGTGTGTGTGTGTGTGTGTAGAACCACGGACGAATTCGCGAACCACCATGGACACCTCCATCTCCTTCTGCCCCGGGATTCACAAGCTCCGCCCTACCAGGACCAGAAGTGCAGGCCGCCCCCGCTTCCGCCCGACGTCTATACGTGGGATCTGGGATCCGAACTCAGGACCTTCCGCCTGCAAGGCGGAGGCTTAACCCCTGAGCCACCTCTCCAGCCCCCCATTCTCCTTTTCTTAAGAGTGTGGGGTTCATGACTTTGACGCTAAATCCACACCACGGTCTATAGCTAAGGGTTTCCAATCCCAAATCCAACCATCAGTGCGTGTATCCAAGTCTATGATGGTTGCACAGATGCTGAACATGAGTGGTTTTTGTCTGTCTCCATCCCTTAAACAGTACAGCATAATGACTAGTCACACAGCACTTATGTTGTATTGGGAATTTAAGTTTTACACTATAAAGGAGAATATGTGTAGGAATTCAAGGAGGAAAATAACATGCCATTTTATATCAGAGACCTGAGCATCCATGATCTTATTATCTCTAAGGGTCTTGGAACCAGTACTCTGTAGATACTGAAAAATGACTGTATTTACTGTGGGGATGGCTATATTTACTGTAGACCAGGTGTTGAGAATTCAGAGGCTGACAGGAAGCTACCCCCAGGACGAGCTAACATTGCTCATGGGCCCATGAACCTCACATATGCTGCCAGAGAGTGGCGCAGATGCCAGGAGGCCCAAAGGTCAGAACTACCAGTGTTAACCAGGAAAGGCTCAAAGACTTCTAGGCGAAGACGTGCTGTGAAGCTGGGGTTTCAAGAATGGAAAGACTCAAACCAGCAAAAGTCTGTTGAGCTGCTTCCCATCTGGGAGACTCGGAAGGCTGGCTGGCTGAGGGAACCGTATGGCTCAAGGTATCTGATCCAGTAGGACGATGGTGAGATAGATCCATACCAATGGGAGGTAGAGAGGCCATCCATCATGGTGGCTTGGCATGGGGGCCACGGGATGTATAAGCACAGGACATAAGCTGTAGGTGTTTTGAAGTGAGGGAAAGAGTCAGAGTTTGGTTTTGGAGAGGAGGATTCTGGCCCTGGGCCAGAGAATCTCTAGTGCCAAACAGAAAAGTTCTGGCTGGGAGATTTGCAGACAGGCATTCAGGGGTGTGGTTAAGGCCTGTGGCCAGGCTGCGCCAGTGCACAGCAGGAAGCTGTGTGAGGCTCGCAGTGACACAAGTCTAATGCCTGCTGCCCCCTTAAGGCATCTTGTCACAAACTACTCACGCCAATGACTGATAGAGAGGCTGGTAGCAAGGGCTGGGCCTTAGGGCTGACTCAAGAAGAGCCCACTTCCTGCTTTCTTCCCCTGTACCCAGGCGTGCCATGAGGGAAGGAGGTAGAGAAGCTTGGCCAAGAGAGCAAGAACCAACCTGCCTCCTGCCCAGTGGGAGGTGCAGAGGGTGAGACAGAGCTTATTCTGCTGGAATAGGGAACCCACAGAAAGCATGCCTACCTGGAGACCTAGGGTGGCTGGGCATATGTTTTTGCTTACGGTTGGAAGGGTTGATTGTATAGGAACACCAGAGCGCAATGACATGTTCAGGACTAGAAGACCCTGGTGAGAGATTGGGCACCGATAGAGACTCGCATTCCTTCTTCCAGCTCAGAGGCCCCTCCCAGAGCACTTGGCTGTTCCATTCCGTTATGCCTGGCACATGTTTTCTTGAGATAAAATTATTTTTCACAAGTACACAGTCTTGCTAAATGGAGCGATGGGAAGGCAGAGGTCTGGTTTTGTGCCCTTTGTCTCCCAATCCTAATCCAGAAAATGTCAGGATTCACAGCTCGTGCCTGGGAAACATTTGTTCAGATCTGCAGAGATGATCCAGATAGTCTCCAGTAGCCATGGGAATGGTGGGGGGCATAGGGAGGGGGAAGGGAAGACATCAGAGGGACTCAGATACAAGATGCACAAAACCTCACTGGCTGCTGAAAGAGATCAGCACATAGCCAATGCCCAGAGGGCTCCTGGGCTCATGAGACATCATTCCAGGGAAAAAGCAATCCTATACAGGCACACGTGGCAGCTCAGGGGAGCCAGAGGCAAGGATAGTGACCTCAGTGACTGGCAGTGTCCCCAGATCCTCCAGTGTAGCACAGAGTCATGCTTCTCAAAATCCCAGAATCCCCCAGATGTTCTCTAAATCTTGGATTTCTGCCTCCATCACATATATAGTTGTCATAGTTACACACAGGTATCAACTTAATGACTGAGGGTTTGGGCTCTGGGCACATTTGTAGAGAATTAATAGTTGAGTTAAACACAGAGCAAACCTGCAGGAGATTGTCTAGTAGATAGGGAAGGCCCAGCTCTAGGTGGGTGGAACTCGTCCCCAGACAGGTGAATAAAATGGAGAGAACTGTTTGAGAAAGTTGGCATCCATGTGTATACTTGACCAGACATGCTGGTCTGGGAAGTGAGGATTATCCCTCTCTCTGCTGTTATGTGAAGATAGTGTGGCCTGTTCCCTTGGCCCTGGTATTGGTATGAGCAGTCCTGTCAAACTGGACAAACTATAATCAGGAATAATAAGAGAGAATAAGCTTTAACCAGTTTTTCTCATGATTTTATCATCAACCATGCAGAGTAACTACAAAAGAATTTAGTACCAGAGAAGTGGGGTGTTGCTGATAAATTTGGTTATGTGGCTTTTGTGAATTTTGCATGGTTTTGTTGGATAAAGTTTGAAATGTTTGAACATTTTTAAGACTGGATTACAAATACTGTTCTGCAGAGTTTGATGGGCATTTTGGATAATGGAAGTACTGAGAGAGTGGTGGGTTGTTTGGGGTCCAGTTTGTGATGAAAGGAACAAAGACTTTGGAAAATTTGAGTTTAAAGATGGTGGACTGGTTTGCTTGGTAGAGGAGAGCTGTGTTGGCATCCTTGAAACTTTGGATGAGAAAAGGGTAGATAGCAGAGCAACTGCTGCTATGGAAGATATTGATATCATTGAAGAAAAACTTAGTACTTTGCACTGAGATGGTGGAAGAAATGAATACCACCATGGTGAGATTCTGCCCAGCATAGAGATTTTACTGAGAGTCAGCATAGACAAGCTGAATCAGTTTGATTCCAGGGAGCCAATCTCTATCTGGAGGTTATGGCAGAATTTGGCAATGTCATCCATGTGGTACTGGTTTTAGAGGCATTAAGATGCAAGAGGGAAGAGGTTGTGGATCCCTCCTCCAAGGTTTCAGAGAATGGCAGGAACCCAGGCAATATGTGACAGGAAGCCTTCAGAGAGGCCCAAGAAGGGCATTTTGCACTGTGGGGTTGAAGCCTGGTTTGCCATTGAGAAGTGAAGATGTTGGAGATGCCAGAGCCAATGTGGGACATCTACCAAGAAGAGTTGTATACATGAATGTGTGCTGAGGACTGCTGTAAGTGGGGAATTCAACCAGGTCCAGAAAAAGTCTATTTGTGCAACTTCAAGCCATGAAGAGGGACTGGAATTGTCCAGAATCTTTGAGCCACTGTGAATACGTGATGAGCAACAGAAGAAGGCCATTAAATTAAAGGATGTGGTTTTCGACTGGCTGGACTTTAATCTTAGCTTGATATTTTCTTATTTTTATAATACTTCTATTTTAATGTTTTATCTGTGCTGAAGTATTTAACTTGATTTGACAGGATCTTACAGTTACAAGATTTCAGACTTTCAGAATTCAATGTATTTATAAGATAAATTAAATACCTATGGGGACAAGGTGAAAGTTACAGTTTAGAAGTGATATGTTCTTGTGTCAAGTTGACAAGGGGTGAAATGTCATAGATACAGATGTTGGTTAACAGTTGAGGGTTTGAGCTCTGGGCACAGTTGTAGAGATTGTAGAGATTGGTAGTTAATCCCACAACGGACTTGCAAGAGATTGTCTAGTGGATGGGGAAGGCCAGCTCATGGTGGGTGGGACTAGTCCCAAGGCAGGTGAATAAAATGGAGGGAACTCTTTGAGAAAGGAACCATCCTTCTATATACTTGGACAGACAAGCTGGTCTGGCAAGTAAGGATCATCCCTCTTTCAGCTGTTACATGAAGATGGTATGGTCAGTTCCATCAGCCGTGGTGTTAATATGAGCTCACCCATCAAGCTGGACTAAGAACTGTAACCAGGAATTGTAAGAGAGAATAAACCCCTTATTCCCTTAAGCTGTTTGATGATGATTTTATCAGCAACCATGCAGGTGAACTGCAACAGTAGTTTACATCACAGCTTCTGGGGCATGGGGTTTTGCATCACATTTCTGACAGCTTTCAAGT
Organism: Typhlomys cinereus; assembly: GCA_023101885.1. NCBI lineage: Eukaryota > Metazoa > Chordata > Mammalia > Rodentia > Platacanthomyidae > Typhlomys > Typhlomys cinereus. The sequence goes on along the minus strand of JALPQD010000414.1, from coordinate 761,132 downwards.
GGAATGAGGACCATGCTTTGGGAACCACTGGAGTTGTAAACGTGTCTGCATGGTTGGCCAGTTCTTTTTCTTTCTTGGTTTCGCTTGGCTTTGTCCATGGTTGTGATGGGTCTCAACAGTCAAGTGGACACAACATAGAATCATGTAGGAGAAGTGGAGAAGAGCCTCTCTGAGCACACCTGTGGATTGTCTCTGGACTTAACTGATGTGGGAAGAGCCATCTTACTTGTGGGCGGGGGCATTCTCTGGGCTAGGTAGGAAGTGGAGAAAGCAAGCTGATCATAAGCAAGTTTGCATTAATTCACGGCTCTGTGTTCTTAATTGGATGCAACTCGACCAGTCTCTTAAGCTCGTGCCGCTATGAATTCCATGTTATGATGGACTGTGTGCTAGTTAGATACAGGTGTCAACTTGACAGTTGAGGGCCGTGCTCTGGGCTCATTTGTGAAGAATTAAAAGGCAAGCTTCGAACAAGCCTGCGGGAAATTGTCTGATTGGTGGGCAAAGACCCAGCACACAGTGAGTGGAACCTTTCCTTGGGCAATGGATGAAATGTATTGGAGAGCTCTAGTCCAGTAAGTTGGCATTCTTCATGTAGTTGGACACATATGCTGTCTGGCAAGTGAGGTTTGTCCCTTTTGCAGCAGCGGATATGGTGTGGATGGTCCCCTGGTGTTGATATGATCTCTCCTGTCAATCTAGATTAAGAACTGTAATTGGATAATCATAAGCCAGAAGAAAACACCTTGTTCCCTCAAGCCCTTTCTTTAGTTGTGAAATTTATCAGTAATGTGAAGGCAAAAACTTGGACATGCTGTACTCTGGAATCGTGAGTCACAGAAACCCTTTCTCTTCTAAGACGCTGTCACTGGGACATTTTATTACAGCCATGGAAGAGAAACTAAGACAGATGGTTCTGATGAGCCCTGCTCAGAACATCTACTGCGCCTGTGGGCTTGGCCATCAAAGCCGCACCTTCCATCTGCTGGTTTCACTGGCCTTTCGTTGGTACTGTGGCTCCTGAGCCCTGCCTGTCACCTGAATGCATGGTCTCTATACCACATCCCATGAGCCTTATGATCGCTTCCAGCTTTCCCCGATCAACCTCTGAAACCTGAGGGCTGAGTCCTGGTGCCTGGGCCCCACTCAGTGAGTCGCAGGGAACTGTCACTGGTGTTTGCTATATACTACAAATGGAGACTCAAAAACAAACCACAACCTATCCTTGTTGAACCTCAGAACCCCATCATCTGGAGGTGTATTTAAAAGGGTCTTGGGGTGATAGGGGAGAGGAGGCAGCTGCCAGACCCACTGGGAGGTTGAGCTGGCCCAGAGCCCCAGTCGGTGGGCTCCTTAGCTTTGGAAATAATGATTACTAATTTCACCCAGGGAGCTACCACCCCCGGAGCTGCATTAGCAATGTTTCTTTCAAGTAAAAATGTGCTGCCTTTGGCATCCAAGTCATCTCAGGAATACTGCCTTCAGATCGATCCTTCTTTGTTAATCCTCTTAATTTGGGGGAGCTATTCCTTTACTTCTTCCAGATCTTTTCATTCTGGACCTGACTGTCAATACACAGCCAAGCCTTCCCTCACCACCACCCACCTCAGCACTTATGCCCCCGCCTCCTACTGTCTTATCTGTTTCCCTGCATCCTCTCTAACACAGCCTTTGGTGTTTCTTAGCCTCATGTTTTCTTTTTTTAAATATTTTTTAACTTTATTTTACTTTGTGTGTGTGTGTGTGTGTGTGTGTCTGTCATAGGGCACTGTGAGTTCCTGTGGAGGACTAAGGATGACTTTGGGAATCATCCTGGATTGCTTCTATCTCCTTTTGCTTCACTCTGGGATTTCTCAGGCTCTGCCCAAGTGCAGGCTGTGGCCTGGCCTTTTTACATGGAACCTGGAATCTGAACTCAGGACCTTCTGCTTGCCAGGCAGAATCTTAACCCCTGAGCCATCTCTCTAGCTCCCTCATGTTGTCTTATGTCCTTTGAACCCCACATGAATCTCAGAAGCACTAGAAGATTCCAGATATATTTCCAGAATATACCTTGAACTGAGCCCAGCCCAGCTTCTCACAGAGGCATTGTGGGTAACTGCCCCTCAACCTTTCTTAATTTATTAACCCCTCCTGGGCTTCTGCAAATTGCCCCCAAGGATTTGAAAAAGAAATGCCCAGGCTTTTTGGAAAAATACCAAGCATATCCACTCATTGATCTGAGTGTGTCCCCCACCTCCTCTCCCCAACCCAAGATGGGAATCAATATTTTTGTCTTTTTAAGTTGAAGCATTTTTCCATGGAGAAGAAGGAACCTTGGTTTGCACACAGCAGTTCTTCACAGTGTCCAGGAGGCAGCGCACAAGAGTGCAGACCCTGGCTTCAGGCTCAAGGTGTGGCCCTTCTGCTTCCCAACCATGTGACCTCATGCCCTTCAGGCCACCTCACCCTCCACCTTCCTTTGTGCCCAGTGCTGACAATTACAGTGCTTTCCGTTTAAGGCTGTTGCAAAGACGAACAAAGGATGCAATATTTACATTCTGCATAGGTGGATTATATGCAAAACATTTACTACTCACTGTTCTGCATGTTGCTGGCACTTTCTGAAAAACAGAAGTGTGCATGACCAAGAGGCCAGCTGGGCCCTACCCCTAATCTGTCTTATTGAACTTGGCACAAATCCCAGTGCATGGGCCTAGGTCTTCACGTGATCTCCACTGGTTCTTGATTTGCTTCCCATCCATCTTGCCATCTCTAGACTGTCACTTCTTGTTGGCCATGTCACTCTAAGACTCATCAGAGAACTCGGGCCCCCTCAGTGACCCCAAAAGTCATAGACCACATGCGACATAGAGAAATTTGAAGGTTACATGGAGACACAGAGGAGGAAGACATGGAAAGAGGAGGAAAGGGGTAGGCAGAGAGAACATGTAGCATTTTCCACTTGTCTGCTCTCCTCCTGCCTGCCTTTTCTCTTCCCGTCATAGAGCAAATCGTAGTGCACCTGCCCAGACTCCCTGAGCTTCTAAGAGATGTTATGTCATGGGGTAAATTCCTGTGCACATAGTTTTCTTCCTGAGAGGACCTCTGTTTCCTTCTCTTCTTCATCTCTGACCCATGACTGAAGATGTCAAATCCTTGAGGCAGGGCAGCCAGTGTTAGACATCTGGGTGAAATCAAGAGGCAGACACTGGAGAGGGGGGCTGCCCACCAGCACAGGGCTGGAGCAGTGATCATCGGGGGCTCAGCAGAGCCAGAGGAGTGGTGTGTGTGACTTCTGTTGCTTGTGAAAGGGGGTATTTGATTTTGCAATCTGCAACTCTAACTTTCTAAGGGTGAGAACAGGTGGCTTGCTATATGCTGCTCTGTGGTCAACCAGAGAAACAGACAAGAGTAGCCATCATGACGTACAGGCCTGGAAAAGAAATGAAGCATTTGACAGGCTTGTCAAATGCATGGAAAGGTGAGTCAAAGAACTTACACGTGTGCCGTAGATGCAGTAACTGCTGTGGAGGTGCCCAGGGTCCTGGGGCCACAGCGAGGAATGCAGGGAGGCAAGTGTGAGACCCGCAGCATAGGTGACAGACAGTGAGCCTCGGGAGACATGGTTCACGTCTCATTCCTTGGCCAGGAGAGCTGTTTCTTCTACCCCAATGTTCATTGGTTCTCGCTTCCTCTCGTGTCTCTGTCCACAGCTTTCCACCAACCTACCTTCATGAAGCCTTCCTGGATCTGCCCCAGAGTAGCGGCCTGTACTGATGCACAGTGGCCACACTGTCTCTGAGCTTGCCTCAGAACAGCTTCCCTGTTTTTTAAAAATCCATCCTTGGCCTTGACTGGTGACTTAGGCACTGTCTGGTATCCAATGAGCCCTCCAGCATCCAGACCCTCCACATAAGGCATCATTTGATGTCTATTTAAGCACAGTTCACCATGACTATGGAGTGAAGGCCAGCCTTATTCAGCTCTGTGTCCCAGTGCTCAATGCCATGGTGTGTGTTGGAGGCCATTTGATGCATGACATTCCAGTGTTCCGTTTGTGGGTGGGGCAGCACCCAAGAAGGGTGATGTGTAGTACCTTTGCTTTCTGCTCCATGTTGTTGGGGGGAAGCAATAGAGTCTCTGAACATCAGAAATGTCCTCACTGATCAAAGAATTGCCCGGGGGGGGGGGGGAGCTGCTCTAAGTCACCAAAGTGCAAACTTCTACTTTTGGAGAGAGTCTTCTTGTTCCCAAAAACAACATCCCATTGTTGGGTAATCTGTCTGTCTGTCATCTAGCTAGCTAGCGGTCTTCCTTTGACACATTACATGTGAGGTCTTGCCGTTGTCTCCTCCAATTACCCAATCCCCATCCCCCAATACCTCCCATGACAAGCATTCTTCTTCCCCACCAGTGTCTCTCCCACTCTCACATCCATCTGTGCTTGTGGCTCACTAAGTCCCACCTGTGTTGCTGTTAATGACATGTGTCTGGCCATTGCTGGAGCGAGGATGATATGTCAGTAGGTACAACATTTTGGGGAGAGTGGTTCCCCTTTTCACCCAGCTGGATAACTCTTATGGCTAGAAGGTGCTCGCACTAAGCTGAATTCTCATATGCCCTAGAGCCAGAACCGCCTTCAAACAGCCCAGTACAGTGTGTGCTTTTCCACACTCGGGTCCTTGAGGAGAACCGCTTCCCCACTTTGTTTTCTGATGTGGGCTCTTGCTTCCCTCATTTCATGAAGGGATTTCTCAGATATACAGCTTCCCTCACACTCTGCTGCCATAGAAACCATCCCATCACCATTGTGAACATCACAGCCAGCAGTAGACAGGACCCTCCCTGAGATTCAGGATCTCTTAGCCAAGGGGGTCTCAGCTTCTTCCTTGCTGTGTGCTCCTAGTCTTTTCCCTTTCCAAATGAGCTTTGTTTTTCCTTTTGGCATTTACCTAATTAAACTTAATAATTAAGATATATTTGTGAACCTCTTCACTTCTCAGCTGGGCTTGTAAGGACCTTGGAACTCCTTTGTAATTAACCCCTGGCCCACCACTTTGCTATGACAGCTCTCATATGAGTCTGCTCGGGCTGCTATAACAAGCACCGTGGTTGGAGAGCTTCCACGGAGGAGCTTGCTTTCCTACAGCTCTGGAGGGTGGAAGTCTATGATGAAGTTGTTGGCAGGGTTGGTTCCTCCTAAGACCTCTCTGGTTGACTGGTAGAGAGCCATCTTGTCTCCAAGTTTTCAGAAGTCTCCTCCTGTACCCTAAACACCTCTTACAAAGACACTAGTCATATGGAAGAAAGGCCAGCCGTATGACTCATATTATCTCAGTGGCCTACCTCTCTGATAGGCCCCTTCCAAATGCAGTCATGGGCAGAGGTACAGAGGGGTTTGGGGGGACACCCTCCATCCCACAGCATTCTCTCCTAACTTCATTTAGTTTCACTGACCTGACTTTGTTTCTCAGAGTGCACCCTTGATTTGCATCTCTCAGACCTTTCTTCATCCCTTCTGCTATCCTCACTGCCTCCCCAACTTTTCTATCAATGCCTCTCTTCCAAGAAGTCCCAACACCCCATGGTTGAGAAGCCTTTCTCCTGGTCCACAGAGATGGAGAAGTCCTGCCATCCTGACATGGCCCAATCCTTCTACTTCAAGACAACACATCTCTGCAAAGGTGTCAATTTCACCAACAGAAGGTGCTTTTGCTTTGATTCAAGTTGAAAGAAAAACGAGAACCGAGTAGCATCTGGAAACAAATGGAAATATCTAGAACTGAAAACCAAGGAAACTGGGTGCCCAGTACATGTGAGAGGATAATGTTTGGAAGTAGTTTCCAGCAGATCGTGGAACATCACTTGCCCAAACCTCTCTATCAGAGCAGAGCGTGCAGAGCCACCTTCCAGTTGTTCCCCAGCACGCATGCGCTGCAGCGCGCACGCACCTCCTGGAACTTCAGCCGCGTGCATCCTCTCAGTGCCGTCGCCTAGTAACGGTATGCTTAGCAACCAGTCAGGGAAGTGTGATCACACCTCCCAGCATTGTGCACGGAACACTGCAGACAATACAAACAGTTCCCTGCCTTCCCTTTGTAGCTACAGGAAGGTAGCTTTCAGAGGTGGCCAGCGTTCAGCTCCCGAGACAGTGCTCAGCATCCGGGGGCCTACATTGGTTGCTGTTTGGCTTCTGCTAGGCATTGGGTAATATCTCTGCGGGGGTGGCTGGGTAGGTGGTTCTTGAAGGGCCGGATCTCTTTGCTTGCACTTGTTCTTTGGATGCCTATGATGTAGGCAGGGCAGCTTGCAGAATCCTCTCTGTTCCCACGCAGCCCTGCCCCACACCCAGCCTTGGCATCCCCTGCCCCCAGCCACTGCCTTCCCCACGCGGTCTTTCATTCGGAGGTGATTCTTCTGGGCTTTGGTCTCCACCTCCTTGTTTTCTCTGCACCCAAAGAGCCCCTGCCTTTCAGGTGCTTCCTGGTGCTGCCGGATAGACCCAAGTTCCCCCTCCCACCCGGTCAGCGTCTTCTCCCTCCACCTCTATTCTTCCATTCATGTTCATCTAACATTTCAGCTTTAGGGCCAGACACTTCACAGAGCAAGCACGGGATTGGAAGCTCTTGAGGTGCAGAGCCCATGGCATCCAGCAGTCTCCCCTGAAGTCACAGAGAGACCACCTCTTTCTTGGTCCGTTCCCCTTGTTGTATCTTGAGCTAAAGTCAGCTTCTGTCAGATTCTCAGGAGGCAGTGTGGCAGGGTGGCCACTAGTACTGTGGATATCAAGCTTAGTCTGCAGTAACCCTCATCCTCTCCCCGTTTCTTTCACCTGGGAAAGGCACCTGTGACCGCATGCCTTATCCAGCACACAGGATCACAGTGGAGCTCAATGGAGACACTGTGCACCCGTGTCATGACACATTCCAGTTCATGAATTCTTAGGGAGAAGAACTTTCTTGGGCAATCTGATCCTAACTTTGCATCTTTAATGTGGAAATAGGATTGTGAAATGTCTAAAGCCCTTTTGAGTCCTAAACCATAAGAAAGCAAAACCCACGATAGTCACCATCCTCTCTGCATCTCAGTGAGCTGATCAGATCCCTTCATAGACACTTCATAAGCAACAGCAACATCTGCCCTCAGTTCATGGGACCCCGTGATTAAGGAGGCTAAGGGAGCGCATAGTCCCAATCTGAGCCCAAGAACCACCTTCTGGAGGCACCTCATTTTGGCTTGGGAAAGTATGTAGTTCTGTCCTTACGGGACAGAAAACAAGCGAGTCAGAACATGCCCAAGGCATCACAGAGATGCCAGGAAAGAGGTCGCTGAGGTAAGGTGCTTGGGGTTTATGTCATGGGTGCCTCTGCGGTAGTTACGTGTTGGCTGGCATAAGCTGCAACAGCGCATAATGCACAAAATGCACAATGGAAGAGCTGCAAGTCCAATGACTGGAGAAGTAGGATGGGATTGGGGCTTGAAGGTTGGAAGTCTGGCCAAGCATAAACAGACATTCCAGAAGTATAAGCATTTTCTTTCAGGAAGCTTCCTCCAGGCAATTGGAGGGTCTTCCCAGAAAGAAAGACCCTTCCCATCAAAGATGTTCTGAAGACTCCACCTTTTATCAAATGACTTTTTTTAAAGCCCTCACAAAAAGGCAGCTTCATAGGGAGACTTTACTGATACCCACTCTCTAATCTGAGGACCCCCGTGGGGAGACAGGTAGTGTCTCTTGCTAAGAATCCTGCCTTTGGACTGGGGAGATGACTCAACAGGTAAAGCATTTGGTGTAAAAATCTGCTGATCTGAGTTTGGATCCCTACAACCTACGTAAGAGCTGGATGCAATCATGTAAGCCAAGTGCACCTACAGGACATGGGAAGTGGGCACCTGAGAATCTCTAGAAGCTCATAGGTCAGCCACAGTGCAGGAGAGACCTGGTTTCAAACAAGGTGGAAAAGAGAGGAATCGTACCCTATGGTTGTTCTCTGGTCACCCATGTGTCCACAGTCACCCATCACACACACACACACACACACACACACACACACCAGCACAGGACATAGAAAATAAAAAAATAAGTCCTACCCTTCAGAAAAGTCCCAAGAGGTGGCAATTGTGCTTGCAAAACCAAACTGCCAACCACATTAGCGCTTTTAAAAGATGTCAGCATTCGAGGAGGATCCGTGGGGAGACAGATTTAGCCACTTTCTGCCTGGAAAGCTGGGCTAGTATGTCTAAAACATCAAAGGATGTTAAGTCCTAAGATTCCTTGGCAACCACTGTATTCGGCCCACCCTTTGCAGGTGAGGAAATCCTCCCCAGGATGTGGATGATGGTTGTCAGAGATCACCAAAGCATTTCTGTACATTCCCAATAAAAACCCCCAAAGTAAGACCACTGCTGCAGTGTGGAAGCAGAGATCGTTGAAGCCCCCAATCTGTCGACTTCTATGTCTCAGCTTGGGATTCTGGGCGGGGTTGGAAGTGGGTCTCTAGAAGGATCTTTTACAATCCTGGCATAATCACGCCTCCAGCTCATCTTTGTCGTTTGGAACTTTAAGTTGTCAACACTTCACAATTTGCAGGGTAATTTCAGGCACATTACCTTTTGAATAAAACATAGACTTCTCCTATGGGGAAATGTTAGACATAAAGAATCAGTAGTAAAAGCCAATCTCTCAAAACGCGCCTGACTCTACAGAGTTAAAACCACCTGCTGGGGGGGCTACTGTGAGGAAGGAACCCAAGTGTGGTTTTCATAAGCCACACCCCATGAAGCCAGGGGAGGCAGGGGACACGCGTGTTAATGGGGTGGGGAGAGCAGTATGAATACTGTCCCCCTCTGTTTGCAGCATTTGTCACTGGGGTCTTCAGTAAATATGACTCAGCCCGATGCCCAGGTTCTGTTTCCTCTCGGCAGGGAGCTGACTCCACTGTTGCCCATCCTGGGTGACTCAGGGCCCATGGGCAGGGCTGCCCCTCCTCAGCCCAGGCGACCCAGCTCCCTCTGCTGCTGCAGTCCTGCTATTCTTGGCTTTTGTAGCTTTCCGCCTGCTCACCAAGAATGTGGGGTGGCGTCTCCCCCACCCCGTTGTACACAGATCTTGGTGAGCTGCCAAAGTGTTTTTTTACTTCGCCCACCTACTCCTCTGGAGAATTTGTAGTCTCTAGCCTCTATGCCAAGAGGCGAGGAAGGCCAAATGAGGGTCACAGTGAATTCCTGTGAGAAACAAAGGCCCAGGAGAAGTCTCCCAGCAGCCTCTCCTGCTGGAGCAAGAACATGGCATACGGATGCTTCCGGACAGGGGAGGGGGGCAGTCTTCAGGGCAGCCTACACTTGTGAACCTGTGCTTGCTGGAAGAATCAGCCAGAGGCTAAGGAGATACTTGGTTCTTCAGCAATTGCCTGGAAAACCCAAGGGCCTGGAGGTTGATCTCCAGAGCCAGCCCCTGGTGGCCTGTGCTTAGTAATCCCAGCTCTGGATGGGGAGACAGATACATCCTGGTGCTGTCTAGCCGGCCAGCTAGAGAATATAAATGAATAAATCAGCCGATAGCACCTGAGGGAAGATACCTGAGGCTGTTTTCTGCTTTTCACAAGCAAGTGCACATATGTGCACACGTGCCCCAGCAGGAAAGGAGCTTCTGTTTATTTGGATGCACGCCATTCTGAATTCAAGGGGGCTGGTTTCTGTAAAAAGATCAATGTTTTTGGCAAGAACGGTGAAAATCAGTGAAGAGAAGCACGCAGTCTGTGCTCCTCCGCCTGCTGAGGGCACTGTCCCTAGTGAAGAGACGTTGTTCACAAGCTCGCCGGCTAGTGTAGTCTCAAGATTAAAGAGGATTTAGCTCTGAACATATTTACTTAGCAAAAGAAACATTTTTGCTACATTATCCAAAATATTTATTCAGCATCCACTCCGAAGGAGAGCTAGACATTCTAGAATACAAAAGTTTTCCATGAAAGGACCACTGATGGAGGCAGTGGAGATACATTCCACTTGGGTGGTAAGGCAGAAGGAAGCACTCATGTGAAGCTGTGAGTCACCCTTAGGTTTGGGGGGTGACCCACCCTATCTACTGCTACTTTCCAGGATGTCTCAGATGCAGGCTTGTTGCCACCCTTCTCTCTGTTCCCATGGAAAGGACTCTGCATAGCCCAGTCACATGCTCACATACTGACCTGTAGTGTGAGAACATAGACACTTGAACTTTTTCATGCATGCATAGTCTACCTCTCTCATGCACACATTCCCCTGTCCTGTGAATAATGGCAGCCCAGGTCTTGACCAACTAGGCACCTTCTCCAATGGTTATACTAAGATGAGTCTACTTAAAGGTAAGACACCCCACTGCTCAACTGTGGGTGGTGGTTGCCCAGGGAGCACTAATGTATTAACTCTTAAGGGCCATCTAGACTTGTCTATGGATGTTTGTGACAGTTAAGCTTGATGGCCAACTTGATTGTGTTGATAGACACCCAGGACATTAGTGAAGTGCACCCTGAGGTTGTCTGTTGAGGTGTTTCTAGAAACAAGAGCATGGTGACTCTGACCTAATCAAAGGCTTAATCCTATCATATGTTCAAAATTTGAATATCTTGGGAGTTGGAGGAACGTCCCAAGGTGGAGCCTGGTTGGAGTAGGTGAGTCACTGGTCATCTCTGAAGGGAAGATCTTGGTCCTGGTTCTTCCTGTTACTTCTTGTTGCTTCCTGGCTTTTATAAACAGAGTTTCCTCCACTGTGTCTTTCCTCCAATATGTTTCCTCCTTGCTATGGGTCTAGCAGGAATGAAGCCAATGACCACACACCCTCTGAAGCCGTGAGCCAAAATAAATCCTCCTTCCTGTCAGCCATTTTCTCAGATACTGCATCACATCAACCAACAGCTGACGAGTGTGATGGCTTTATGAAAGTCAAGGAAAGCAATGTCAGCCCTGAAAGAGCCTGGAAATTGGTCATGCTATGTGATTCCTGAGAACAGAATCAAGCTTTGCAGAACAGACCAAGCAGTGAGGTCACAAGGTCTACATCAGAGAGTCTTTCAAGCAGGGCTGTGCTGCAAGGCACCCTGCTGTGCCGTAGGAAGGGCCCAGCAGTGCATCTGCGTGGCCTCCAGGGACTGCTGGGGGTTTGTAGAGCAATCAGTGCCTTTGCTTCTTGTTCTATCTTCCTGATCTTGAGCCCAGGGTCAGTCTTGGCGAGGATCTTTCCACAGAATCATGCCTGTTTTTTTAAAAAGATGATATTTATATCACCCAACTTATGTCTGAAATTCAAAAACCACCTTGCCCTCTGGTCTTTGCATGAATGATGTTTTTGATTCTGCCTCTCGACTTTCCAGACTATGATTTCAGCTTTAATATTGTGCTGGATGGTCTGCAATGACGGCTTCTCAAAGATGTCATGTTGTAATCCCAGGATTTCTGAATGCATCATCTTGCATGGCAAAAGATGCTTTGCAAGTGAGGTTGTTGCGGATCCTGGGGAGAGAAAAGTAGCCTAGATGAATCTTTGTATCAGCTGTTGTTACAAGAGTCTGAGTAGAGGAAGTGAGGTGTGATGGGCAAGACAAGAGAAGGCATTGGAGAAAGAGAGAGTGAGAGAGAGACAGAGAGAGAGAGAACAGAAGAAAGAGAGGAAGGAGGCAGAGGGGAGGAGAACAAAAAAAACAAGAGGAGGAAGAGGAGCAGGGAGGGAGAGGGGAAGAGAAAGAGGAGGAAAAAGAAGAGAGAGAGGGAGGAGGAAGAGGGGAGGAGAACAGAAAAGAAAGAAAAGGAGGAGGGAGAGAGGAAAAAAAGGAGGGAGGGAGGAAAAGAGAAAAACAGGGAGGAGTGGAAGGAAAACAGAAGAAAAGGAAGAAGAGAAAGAAGAGGTGGAAGAGGAGAAAGAGGGAAAGGGGCAGGAAGAGGGAGAGAGAGAGAGACTTTTCTCACTAGCTTTGAAGATGGGGAAAGGGATCATGTATTGAAATAGTCAAAGAGTCTCTAGAAGCTGGGAAAGAGCAGGAAAATGCTTTTAGAAGGAATGCAGTCCAGCTAACACATTAGTTTTAGGACTTCAGCCCCCAAGGGCTGTAAGATAAATAAATGTTGTTTTAAGCCAGTGTGTTAATTACTTTTTTATTGGTATGATAAAAGAAAAATATCTTCCTCCTCCCTGCAAAAAAAAAAAAAAAAAAAAAAAGCTTCAGGGATAAAAAAGTTTATTTTGGTGTAAAGGTCCAGAGGGAATGCAATCCATCATGGTGGGGAAGACATGGCAGCAGACATAGAAGCACATGGCCAAGCAGAAAGTTAGCTGGTCACTGCATTTGTACTAAGAAAACGGAGAGAAAACAGGAAATAGAGCCAGGATATAAAACCCTAAGGCCCGCCCCCAGTGACATATTTCATCCAGCAAAGCTCCACCTCCTAAAGCTTCCCGTCTTGTCCAAATAGCAATACCAGCCAGAAACAATCAAACACACAAGCTGGTGAGGAACTTTCCACATTCAAACCACAACAGCAACTAAATCCTGTGGTAACATTTTCCAGCCATAGGAATTGCATTCATTCACCTTCCTGCAAAGCAACTTGGCCTTATAATTTAAGAAATATCAGAGTTTATGTCTTTTAACTCGTAACACTTTTTTGTGGTTTTGTGTTTTTTTCTCCCACATTTATTTTATCCTAATCATACAAGCTCAATAGGTACCCCTGCCCTGTCCCTCTCCTGTCATCTCCCATTGCACTCTCTTCCCTTTCTTCCTTCCTTTCACCCCCATTCCTCCCTCCCCCTCTGCTTGTGCCTCTCCCTTCCTCCCTCCCATCCCCTTGTGTGGCACTATCGATTCAGGGAAGCCCTTAGCTCTGACTTCTGAATCCAGGAGGTCTGGCTACAGACAAGCCTGAACAAGTTTGTATATGCCCCAGACATGTCCCAATAGAGGAACCATACAGGTGGAGGGATGGACAACCAATGGGAAGGAGCGATGAACAATCAATGGGAAGTGGCCATCTAACCTGGACACCTAGTAAACAGCTAAATGATTGGTGGCTGCTCTCCCCTTCCCCTGAGTGGAGAGGTGGCCACACCTGATTGGACCCTGACTCTATGTAAGTCTAAACACTTCCTGAATAAAGTTGAGTCTGCAGCCAACTCTTCCTCTGCCTGCTGCTTCTTGCCTGACTCCTGGGTCTGGGTGGTGACCCGGTTGCCAGCTTGCCCATTCGCCTCGAGCCCACGAGCCCCACCCCCCCACCCCGCCTCTAAGGATCCTACTGCCTGAAACTTTCTCCCCTGTGCTGTGTTAGACTTTGGGCGATCTTGACATGTCAGCTATTGTGCAGGTCAGGCAAAATTCAATTCGGGCTGCTGCAGCCCTAACTTGTGTGGATTATCTTGCATATCGTTAGTCCTTTCCATCTTTAGGTTCTTATGATCTTGCTGCCCCCGTCTTCTGCAAGTGAACTCAATAACTCTTATACATCACTTATATATTAAGATAGTTCAACATGTTATTTTCTGTGATAGCAAAATATTGGGTCTTCCAATCTGTGGTAGGCTGTGGGTGTTTTTCTATGCCAACATAGAAATGTTGCCTCTATCAGAAAGTGACTATGGTGGCAGCTGTGCATTGACCTTACCAAGTCAACACGTGTTCACTATCCATTCTGGACACAGGACCAGAGGTGAGGGTTCAGAGCAAAATGGACTTTAGGGTGTAAGGTATAGCTACAGGAGGCTGGCACGTAGACGTGCTCATCAAAACAAAGACTTCTCAGAACTGTTGACTTCTACTTCAGCCTGCAAGGATCAACTTGCAAGAGATACTTCTGTTATACAGCTAATTTGTAGAAACTCCTTTTCTTATTCTGTGCACAGGTGTTACGGAAGGTAGACACCGAGTGTGGCTGCTCCCCAGGAATTCTGAAGTGTGTATGCCCCTGAGGCAACACTTCCAGCACTCGCACTTGTGTTAACGAGACACTGTTAAATAGAGGGAAAACAAAGGAAGCAACCCAAATATGCTTCATTGGCTACTGGAGCATGCACACAATGAAATGCTACTCAGTAATACAAAGGCTCAAGCCTCTGATGCTCAAGCTAGCCTAGATGGGTCTCAAGGGCATTGTGTGGGGTGCACAAAAACACAGCCTCAAAAGATATCATCCTAGATGGTTCCATTTATATAACATTCCGGAGCACACCCGAAATACGTGTGCTCAAGAGTTCGAGGCAACAGGAAGATTGTGAGTCCAAGGCAAGCCTGGGTTATATCATGAGACTCTTCTCAAAACACCACAGCAAAACGGAAAAGACCATCCTGCACAGATGAGGACCAAGTCAGTAGCTGCAGAGACTGGGGGCTGAGTGCGACTCAGAAAAGGGCTGCTTGCCCTTTTTCATGGTGCTGAAGCAGTTTCCTGCCTTGATGGTGTCGAGTCCATGAGCATGTGTGCTGGGTAGATTCAGTCAGAAAACCACACACACATGCCACACCAGGGAATCCGTGGAATGAATGGTGAGAAATGGAGTAAAGACTACAGTCTGGTCCAGTATTGCACCAGCGTCAGCCCCCGGTTCTGATATTATACTGCAGGATGTCAGCGTTAGGCAAAGACGACAGGTGATGGGGACATAGGACTCTGTCATGTGTGCAACTTCCTGTGGCCTGCTATTATTTCAAAAGAAAAAAATTGTCCAGAATGGCCACAGGCTAAAATTCTTCCAACACATCTTCTTCGATCCCTAAGAATTTTTCTCCGCACCTGAGTAGTTCTGAAACCATTTGAGTTTGTGTTTGAATGCCACACAGACCTCCGATTGCTTCCAGATGTCTCTCCTCACAGCCACTTGGGACAGGGAGCTGCTACGAGGCAGTTGACAGCAAACAGCAATGGAAGCTCATTTCTTCCACATCCCCAGTGTGCTGGGCCATCTTATGCCTGGTCAATCGCTCACCTATCTCCAGAGCATCATTTCCCCACCACTGGAGCAAGGAGGTTGGCTGTGTTTGTGAGATAGGGTTGATGCTCTCTTGCGTTGTACGGGTCTAGTTTTCTTTTTCATTCACTAGCTCGAAATGAGGGAAGAACGTGGCTAGAAAGTCTAGAGATAGAAGGCTCAGTTGGAGGGGAGATTTGGGTAACAGCTGACTGAGCTAGTAAACCAGACACTCAAGCATAATAGAAAATTCATGGATATATGTGAATTCACACACTCAGTCATTCACTTCTAGCATAATAGAACATACATAGTTATATGTGAATTCACTCGTTCGTTCATGTATTCATTTGTTCACCTGGTGTTCATCAAATGCCTAGACTGAGTCAGACACAGTTTTATGTATTGTACTAGGCATGAAACTGACCTCATGAGATTGTATCAGATGTTTTACATTCAGACTGTCACTCCTGTGTCATATGATCTTTGAAAAGCTAACATCTTTGGGGCTTGGTTTCTTCTCTGTAAATTGGAGTAATTCATAGTAATAGTGGTAGAGCTAATTCACCAACATGGTTTTTGTTGTTTGTGAGTTTTTTTGTATTTCTATCAATATTGGTGTTTTATATGTTTGGTGCACAGAAGTTTATACTTAAAGCCTCTTGGCGATTTTTTTTTCCTTTGAGTTTGTGTTTGAATGCCACACAGACCTCTGATTGCTTCCAGATGTCTCTCTTCACAGCCACGTGGGACAGGGAGCTGGACGAGGCAGTTGACAGCAGACAGCAATGGAAGCTCATTTCTTCCACATCCCCAGTGTGCTGGGCTATCTTATGCCTGGCCACACACTTCGTGTGTGCGCGCGCACGCACGCGAGCGTGCCTGTGGAGGTCCAAGGGTGACCTCTGGAATCAACTTAGATTGTTTTATCTTCTTATTGCTTTGCTCTGGAAGCTTTCCAGACTAGCCTTCCAAGGCCAAAAATGCAGGCCTCTACCATTTCTGCCCAATGTTTTCACGTGGGGATTTGAAAATATAGCCCTCTTTAAGCTTTGTATGTGTGTGGGTGCAGATGTGAGTATGCTGCATGCACATGGAGCTAGGTGATAACCTCAGGTGTTTATCTTGGCCTTTCACCGTGAGATAGAGTCTCTTCTCCTTTGCTGCTACATATACCTTCAAACTCCTAAGGAGTGCCAGGATTACAGACACTTGCTGCTGCATCTGGTTTTATGTAAGCTTTGGGAACCCAAACTCAAGTCTTCTTGCTTGCATAGCAATCATCTCACCTGGTCAGCCAGCTCCCCAACCCCAGATTTCTCCTATCTTAACAGCATGATTCCTCATAAGGCAGCCCAAGAGAACCCCAAGAGATGGTACAGCTGGTTTTTAGCCCGATGCCTTAAACAGCATCTGTCCCCTAGTCTGTACCAGTTCAAGCCGTCCTTCCTCCTTGTCCCTCCTGCATGTCCCCGAGCTGGCACAAGGCTTAGGGTACAGGTCGGGATGGGGGTTCATTTGAACCGAGTGCTGCAGGATTCTGTGAGGCTCGGGTCAAATGACGTTGTAGAGAACCACGACAGTGATCCCTTTCGCATTTTGCATTCGTGTTGGCTTTATTTATTTATTTATTTTTTGTAATTCTTGGTGTTTTAGTGCATGCGTGTGTATGATTGTTGTTTCTTGGTGAATGTTTCCTTTCTGACGTCCTGCTTTGTCACGATTACACTTTGATGTTGGTGTTGTCTGTTGAAACTAGAAACTGCTGGTTTCATAGTGTTGTACTATATTTCTAACATTTTAATGCTCTGTATATTTTTAACATGTACTTGAATTAAGCCAACCATCCATCAGCATCATGGCCCTCCTTCTCAAATATAAGGCATCTAGGACATGTTGACTCCTTCTTTCTTCTCATCCAACCTACTGCTGGCTAGTGTTCCAGTGTGACCTTTTCAACATTCCCACTTCCCAGTGAACTCACCAGGATTGCTGCCCTGATCTTTGCACACCTTTTTCCCTCTGTTGAGATAACACAGGCTTAGTTTTTTTGTTTGTTTGTTTTGTTTTTTGGTGCGGCTTGGGCCATTGAACCCAGAGCTTTCTGCATGCTAGGCCAGTGCTATTATTAGGCTATCTTCCAGCCTTGATTTCTTGCTACAGTCTTAATTCACTGCAAGTCTGGATGACATTAATATCCAGCCCTGTCTGGAGGCTTGTCCCCTGAGGCGCTGGTCACTCGTGTGCCTCAGTGTCCACTTGCCACTCTGAATCTGAGTGCCTTTGATTTCTAATAACTGGGTGTGGTGCAGACTTTTGTGCTTTCCTTTTACCCAGCATTCCACACTCGTGCAGGTGGGGGTGGAAGGATAGAGTGGGGGGTAGGGGTGGGGGGCACTCAGTTAGCATCAGGTCCATCCACCAGCGCTACTGAGACGCACCTATCCCAACTTTTCACATGGGCCAAAGATCACTTTTGCTAAGTCAGGCAGCCAGTGCTTCTGAGGCCAGTACATTCTGGGCTTGGACGAGGAGCACATCACACCCAGAACATGGCACCCAGCAGGGCACAGAGACCGGGGTCCACCCCTCTGTGGAACAGACACAAAGTCGGAATGCTGGCAAGGCTGTGAGGAGAGGTGTGTCGCTGTAGGACAGCCTGACCCCGGCCAGCCACAAGAGCTGGGAGCTAACAGACTACCTCATCAGACTGCAGGAGCCCCGTGACTCCATGTAGGAGGCAAAAGAAGACAGGACTCCCCTGTCATCATGCTCCCCACCATTGTGAACTCCCCAGGGACACTATGATTGCTGAGAAAGAGGAAGGGGAGGAGAAAGAGGGGGGTATAAGAGGAAGAAGAGTACATGAAGAGAAGAGGAGGACAAACGCATCTACAAGATGCCCCTGCTCTGCTTGAATGAGTGAGATGGAGTGCAGGAGAGCTAAAAGTGCTTCTTCCTCTTGAGCCCCTCCTCTTCCTCCTGGGTCTCCTGGGCCCTCTTCACTTCTCAGGTAAAGCCTCACAGGCTGTTTCCTGTCAGCAGGACAGACTTGCATCACCTCCTTACACAGAGGAAATCTAGGCTTGCAGTGCCCACCACCCCCACTGACTCCTCGAGAGAGGCTGGATGCCTGCCATGGGCAACTTCCCAGAGGTTTGATAGGCTATTGCATTCTTTTTTTTTGGGGGGGGGTAGGGGTCTGATGGGGGAGTGCTTCTGCATTCTCACCTCGAAATTTGGAGGAAGTAGGGATCTGGGACAGGCTGCTTCTCCTCTCACTCTGGCCCTGCCCACCCTTCTTTGTCTCGGGACACACCTAATTATCACCTAGCACTGGTTCCCCCCCTCACCCATGCTTGGGGGCACTGTGGTGGTGCCGAGGCTACTGTGGCAGTAGTGTGCCCACCTCTGGAGAGCAAAGGGGGACCCAGCCCTCTAGTCACCGCTGGCCTTCTGACTTTCCCAGGTGAGAAAGCATCTTAGTGCTCTAATGTCACCAACTGGGGACGTGGTCCTAAAAGGCCTTGTGACCCAGGTTACCTGAGGGTGGGCTGGGAACTCTGTTACACTGGCTCCTGACGAGGCCTGACTCTGGTTCTGCTCAGGTGGGAAATGGGGGGAGTTTGGTGTGTCTCACTGGTCAGCTGTCCTTGTTAGGGTGAGGTCAAGGGTCACCATGGCAGGCCATGGCTCTTCAGCGTTCTTGGGCCTGCTTCTAAGGGAACATCTGGAGCTGGCTGGAAAGGGTTCAGGGAGGTGAGGATGAAGGTGAAGGCCCTGCGGATGCCATCCTGGAGAACTACCTCAAGGAACTGAGCCATTTCATCTGAGGGAACTGATCTCCAATGGCTGTGGGAATCATGCTAGAATATTCCCTCAGACACCAGTGAGGGTGGGGAACAGGAATTTAATACCAGCTTCTGAAGTCGAGATCAGCCTTGGAAAAACTCCTGCCCTGAGCTCAGCTTGTACGGCTGTTTTATACTAAAGCAGGCAGGGATGGAGCCAAGGTGGGACTTCAGAGAAGCAAGTGCAGTAGTAAATAGTGCCAGCGAGTAGATGGCACGCAGGCGGGCACGCGGCCTTGGCTCTTATCAGACAGAAGCTGAGGCCAGCGAGAGAAGACAGCACAGGGGCAGGCTGGGGGGGTACTAGTGGGGGAGGGGAATGCTAGTGTCTCTGAATCTCCTTATTTGACTGCCTCTGGGATCCCAGTCATTTCCCATCTCAACTTATGTTAGCAGTAACTCATTTAATAAAATAAATTTAAAATTAAATTAATACTTAAATTAAATTAATACTTTTTATTTTATTTTTTTTTAAACATTTTTTTAAATTTTTTTATTATTATTTATTCAATTGTGTGTGTGTGCGTGTATGTATGTGCGCGCGCATGTGTGTATGTGTGTGTGTAGAACCACGGACGAATCGCGAACCACCATGGACGCCTCCACTTCCTTCTGCCCCGGGATTCACAGGCTCGGCCCTACCAGGACCAGAAGCGCAGGCTGCCCCCGCTTCCGCCTGGCGTCTATACGTGGGATCTGGGATCCGAACTCAGGACCCTCTGCCTTAACCCCTGAGCCACCTCTCCAGCCCTAAATTAATACTTTTTAATAACTTTTCATTTAAATAAAAATTATATATATATATATATTTTACCTCACAACCACAAGCGGGGTCCACAGGTGTCAGTGAAATGGGTTCTGCTCCTCTTGCATCCGTAAAGCAGATCCTGAAGTGACAGGGAGTGCACTTGGTGTTAGAAGGAAGGTTTTCTTACCAGGACAGAGAGGAGCAACGGAGCAAGCTGCCAAGATGTAGAAGGCATGAACCCCTTGCCACTAAGTGGGTTCAAGCACAGAGGGGCCAAGGGACCACCCTCCTCCCCCCTGGCTGTGGGACCCATGAGATCGCAGACAGCTCTCTCTTCTGAGCTTTCATGATTAGGGTTGCAGTCTAGCTTGGTCCTTCTTCCAACTCTGAGTGTTCCTCTAGCCAAACCCTGTCGTCCCCAGCACAGACATCCTCCTTGAGTGACACAGAGGCCAGTGGGTCCCCTGGGTCTGTTTCTGGGGTATATTGTGTGACAGACTCTTGACAGAAGCCCCAGGCTGAGCAGGCTCAGCGTCTCTGGGCCATGTGTGTGAATTCTTCTGGGTCATTTCACCACCCCCAGGCTTGTGGGTCAAGATTCCTTCCAAAGAAGAGGAAGTGAGGTAACAACCAGAGCCCCTATAAGGGATGACTGGAGAACTGGCCCAGTGCCCCCGGCGTGCTTGGGCATGCACTTAGCCACTGGCTGGGCGCCTGCATGTAGTGCCAAGGGAGCCTGGCAGCCTCCACAGCCTCTCGCATTCAGCCTAGTCTTGGGCTCTGTATTTTCTGTCATGTCCTGTCATAGGGCAGAAAGTCAAAGCTCACAATCATCAGTAGTATGTTGTTCACGTGGCTAAGAAAGGATAGCAGTGTGGCATGCACCTAGGCCCTTCTGCCCATGCTGCCTGCTACACCAAAGCTGGAAGCTACAGTCTGTAGGCATCCAAGGAGGGCCGTGTAGTGCAAAGCATGTGTCAAGAATGGCGAGGGGCATCTGACACTCTCCCAGGTGAGTGATGACCTCCTCTTTGTACTCTAGGTCCTGTGCAACCTACAACTTGGGGGTATAGAGGGGGGTTGGTGGGAACTCTATCCAGTACTATTCCCAGTATCCAAAAGAAAGAAAGGTAGCCCAGAGGCTGGAGAGATAGTTTCATCAGCAATGCCTCTCTTGTAGCATGTATGAGGAGCTAAGTTTGGTCCCCAGCACCCACATAAAAAAGACAGGTGTGAGGGTGCACGCTTACAATCCCAGTGTTGGGAAAGCAGAAACAGGTGGATCCTTGGGGGGCTCACTGGCC
The DNA here is from genome assembly GCA_023101885.1 of Typhlomys cinereus. NCBI lineage: Eukaryota > Metazoa > Chordata > Mammalia > Rodentia > Platacanthomyidae > Typhlomys > Typhlomys cinereus. The sequence continues at coordinate 740,318 of JALPQD010000414.1, read as the reverse complement.
GGCCAGCCTACCCTCATGGCTGAGTACCAGGCTACTAAGAGACCCTGTCTCAAAAAAAGCACAGCAGATGATGGCTAAATGGAACAACACCCACCATTGACCCCGGCATGTGCACATAGCTGCACACGTACACACACGCGGGATAACCACAGCATCCTCGCAGTAAGCAAGACGGTCCACCAAGGGGCAGGAGCACAACTTCCTGGGGATGTGAAGAAAAAGCCCCATGGCTAAGTTGGCATTTGTGAAAGTTCTCAAGGGAGATCTCAAAGGCTTCGGTTGGGGAGAACACATTCAGCGGAGAGGAACCACGTGGAATTCAGCCACAAATTCTCATGCTCTTGTGAAATAGTCATTACAGACTTTCTCCTCTCCCACAGTGGGCCTCAGGCCCAGACAGAACTTTACAGCCCAGCCTCTTCCTGCACCTAATGAGGAGCCTTATTCCTATTGGCTGGTCTGGGTATAGGGGAGACCCAGATCACATAACCTTGATATATTTCTCAGAAGATAAAGAAACAAACTAGCGAGAACTAGATCTTGCCCAAGTCTTGCTTGCTTTCTTCACAACATAACAGGTCCTCGTGATAGGAACTACTTAAAAGATACAAGACCAGATCTGTCTTTTCCTAGCTCTATGACACTGGGTTACTTTCATTTCTCCATGCCTCAATTTTCCCCATGACAAGAAAATAACTGTGCCCAGCTGATTTTTTAAATAAAAATAATACCTGTCAGTGGAACATTAAAAGTACATAAATAGAAGCTCATTTTCCTCACGTCGTCACTACTCGTGCCTGGGCTCCTTCATAGAAGGCAAAAGGTTCACACTGAAGAAAGCCTGATGTGACCCAGGTGACGGGGACTGGTCAGAGCTTGTCAGTAATTTACCTTCTGGTCCCATCACCCTCAGAGGATGCAGATCAGAGATAAGCTAAGGGAGGGACTTATGACTCAAGGTGCTAAGGAAGGCTGCAAACCCCACGGATGGAGCCTCGCCCCTTACCCGAGTGGAGTGTTTTTCATCCACACCATGAGGTCAGAAGGCAGCCCCTGCTCTTGTCTTCTCCCTTCACCATGCCACACTCCACCCCTGGCTTTGTTTGTTACTCCACTTCCTATGAATGACAGGAAGTCTGAAACCTAAAGAGATGAATCATGGCTCTTTAGCCCGGGGTGACACTGGCCACAGACTGCATGTCAGGGATTCCATCCTGTAACAGAGCCACGATTTGCTCAAATTTCCCAAAGAACTGGTCCCTCAGAACAGCTCTAGCGCCTCTCACTTCCTTAGTCTCTTTATTCCCCCAGCTGGAGGCTTAGGCTAACACCCATGCCCAGCAGCCTGATGGTTTGATCCTCTGGAAACAGCACAGTCATGCACAGCTTCTAAACAGGGCACTCGCTGGTCTGGTGGTAATGGGACTGCCTTCTCTCAATTAACTTCAGGAAGTCTCTCTACCAACCAGATCCGGTTCTGCCCCCCAACTCTACAGGGTCACGGGTCAAGATCCAATTGGGCAATGTAGCATGGCTTCTAGCAGCTTCTAAATGCCTGCTTCCCATCCACTGTCTCGCTAGCTTCCTCTCTTGGGCAGGTGATTTCTGAGCAGGGCCCCTCTGTGGGTCAGCCTTTGCAATATGCAAATTTCATGTAAGGGAATCTTGTGTAAGTGTCAAGTGAACTGTGCAGAAAGAGTCTGGAAGAGGACAGGTCCTGGGGTTTCCTGGGAGTGGGGTATGTCTGTGTGAGAGCAGAAGGCACTGCTGGACAGGCCTGGGTCAGCAACAGGAGCCTACTGCACAACACTGGGAGGTCACTAGACAGAATAGATGGTGGTGGTGTTCTCAGGCTACCTGGCATTTATACGCTCAATTTCAGGAGGGAGAAGGTGTAAGAACGGGGTCTCTAAAGACTGAGCCCAAACCAGGCACTGTGGTGTGAAGCTTCGGGTTGAAAGGAGTTGCCGAAATAGGGCAGCCACCATGATGATCTATTTTGAGTGTCTATTTTTACCAGTCAGTTGTTTTATGGACTCACGGGCACATTCTCACACTGTCGATGTTTGGAATGGAATTGGTAGCCAGGCTCATTCGTGCTGTGAGCCAGCAGATCTTCTCTGACTTCGGGAGTCACATGGGTCTCCCGCATATACTCTCCCATGCTCACTGAGGCAGAGGAACAGCCAGGTGTTCTGAACAGAGGAAAGGTCCAGCCTAGCACAGCCCCCGGACCCACTTGTTCTCCAACCGGGCCCACTGCAGAAGGGTTCCATAGCCTTGGCTCGACCCAAATGTCCCTTTCAACACAGTGATGGGACGAAGATGGCCCTTCCCTTTTCATCCACCCTGGGTCTCTTGTAAGTGCAGCAGGTGTTGGCTGGGTAAACTCCTGTCTTCTTCTTTGAGGCCTCCATTGAGAGTCAGAGGAGGAAGTGCCCCCAGAGGACAGGACGCTGTGTGTCAAGCCCAGGCTTGACCTCCCCAAGACTCGCTGTCCTGGCTCTGATCAGAGAGGGAGGACAGTTGTGTCTCCTAGCACACTGTTCTGTTTCTTTGTCATGACCAGGGATTGACTTTAGCCTGATTAGTCCAGTTCCCCCCCCCCCCCCCGGCTCTACTGACACCTAACCAAGATCCTCCCAAGAGCTGTCCTTTCTCAGAGTCCCTCTCCTGTTCTCTCGGCTATAAGTCTGCCTGTCACTCCCATAAGAGGAGTTGAACCCACCTCTCTCTCTCCCTTTTGAAATATTTTTGGCCCCTTTGAAAGCTGTGACGAACAGAAGCCTGGTGTGCTTTGCTGTCTGCTGTGATGATCCTGAGACACCCCCCCCCCTTCCCCACACACGCACCAACTCTGACGCTTGACCTCTGGTCTCAGTAGTCATCTCCTGCTCTTGGAATGTTCCTGTTCCATCCATCTCCCCTGCCCTTGGAAGGCCTCCTAGAAGGAGATTCGGGTTCAGGGAGAAGCACCTTCCCATGGGGCTTTAGGAGCCCTGTCAAGGAAGAGCTGGCCTGGGAGTAGAGGCAAGTCAAGCTTTGCTCCCCGGAGCTCTGGAGAAGAAGAACCTCTCAGCCTTGGGCTGCAGGAAGAGGGGAGGCAGGAGGCAGAAATGGGCAGGCACCCCCAGGAGTGTCCCCTCCTGGGCTCCTGTCCTTTGCAAAGGGCTTCTCCCCAGCTCAGATCCCACAGGAGCCTCCTCTGTCATTAGAGGCGTTTCTCGACATATCTATTTTGGAGCTGCAGCTGGCTGCTTCTCAGAATAAACAGAGCTGCGATATGGGGACAAAAAGAGAAAAGAAACTTGTCTTGCCTTTACACGTGCACCCCAGTCTTTTCTAACCACCATCCTGCTGCAAGGCCTTGCCCCGAGGCTCCTTTCTCCACACCCCTGCCCTGTGCTCTCCTGCATTCATCCCCACCCTCCCAGCCTTCTTCAGGCCAAGCTCCATGTGGGCTCAAGGGCTATGTGAGTTCTTGTTTGCATAGACGCAACTGTCAGTGAGAGAGTTCGCATACAAGTAGAATATCCCTTATCCAAAGCGCTTGGGACCAAAAAGTTTTGGAATTTTGTTCTATTTTAGATTTTAAAATATTCTCATAGACATAATGAGCTGTCCTGAGGGTGTGTGTGCCCCAAGTCTAAACATGACGGCGATTCATTTCCCTTATGTACCTTGTTACATACATAGCCCTGAGGTGAATTCGCACAATGCTTATAGTGTGTCTGAGTTGTGGCGGGTTCCCAGATATGCAGATTTGTACATATCATCACGGAGGCCTCAAGAACTGTCAGGTTTTAGAGTATTTTGGATGTTGGGTTTTCAGATTGGGGGGTGCTCAACATGGAGTAAGGACCGAAGTCAAAAAATGCAAAAACCAATTCCACCTCTTCCTGCCGAAGTCAGGGAGCAGGTGCAGGTCCCCAGGGCTCCTGGGCGGTAAGGTGGAGCCACCACACACTGAACACCCAGAGCTTGGACAGGGAGCTTGACACACAGTGGACAGAAGGATAAGCCTGACTGTTGTTTGCATGACACATATTTACGTCGCGCTGTGTATCTATGGATTGAAATGGCCTGAGTAGCCAGGCAGGTAACCTGGTCCCCCAAACCCTACGGGATCATTAAGGGACAAATGACCAAGCTGCCACTGTCTCCTTATGTGCTTTCCGTGACAAATAGGTCTGGCAAGTGTGGGGATCACCCAAGCCCCTGGCTTGGAGCCTCTTGGTGCCTCTCTTTCCTTTCCTGTATCTGATGTGGTTTCTTTCTGGTAAGATGTACCAAGTACTCACTTCCTATGCCCTGTCTTGCTACCTGGGCCAGTATAGACCAGAAGCAGATGGTTGTCTTAGAGATGGATATATCGTCTCAAAATCTTCTTCCCACTCAGGGCCAGGAGTGGTCAGCTTATCTGCTCTGTGGTGTCACTGCTTGTCAACCTGGGTCTCACTCCCACTCAGTTCCGTCCCCTGAGAGCATCTGGAGGAAAGAAGCGTGTTGCTTTGGTTTTGAAGATGAACCTGTGGTTAGACTCCCGAATTAGCCGGCAGAAACCTCAGTGGGCAGCTCAACAGCAGAGCTGTGAGGATGGGGGAGACCAGAGCTTGCTAAGCTATGAAAGAACCACTCTGACGACATTCACATTGACAGTTGTAAGTATGGATATCAGTGTCAAACACTGACCCCCGGACATGGCCCAATTGTTCTGTGCACACCCAGAGGGTCAGGAACTTAGATTTTTGAACTTAAGTGAACTTGGGAGTATGTCTCAATTCTTAGCCCTATACCACCGTTACTTAGTCCTGTGACCTTGGGCTGGCTATTTAGTGTCTCTGAGAGTCTATTTCTCCACCTGTAATATGGAGATATTAATAACACACACACACACACACACACACACACGCGCGCGCGCGCGCGCACACACACACACACATACATATTAACTACCAATTCCTTAATTCAGCACAGCAGTCTTTAAATACCTCCTTGCACCAAATGCTGGTGCAGGGGTAGACATAGAGCTTGGGAAGGCTGACATGCCACCTCTCCTGAGGAAACTGTGTCTTCTGCTGGGAGATGGGGTACTATGTGGATCCCATAAGAAAATACTGCTCAACGTCTTGCCTTATGGTTCCTAAAAAGGACTCAATTCACAGTGGTTGTTACTATCTCTAGAGTCAACATTCAAAACATGGTGTAAATGAACTATGGCATCAGCAAACACACTTTCCTTTCATAACCTGCTTATTCCTCAAAGCTCACCTTTTGCTCAAGAGGAGTATATTATTAGTCAATATTTCCTCAGAGAGAACCATAGGATGCCTACAAGGAGAGTCATTCTAAAGAATTCTGCTCACATGGTTTCAGGAGCTGGTAAATTCCAAGGTCTATAGTCACTAAACTAGAGATCCAGAGAAGCTAATAGAAAAATCCCAGTCCGAGAATTGCTAGACCTGAGATCCAGGAAGGAATCTGGCTTTGGTTTGCTTTTGAAGACAGAAAAATTCCAATGTCTGATTTAGAAAGCTCTTAGACAGGAAGAATTCTCTCTTATCTTTTATTCTATTCGAATCTCCAGCTTGTTGCATGGGGCCCACCCATACGGAGGAGAGAAGTCTGCTTTATATTCAAATGCCAATATCATCAAGCAACATACCATACCCATACCCATAGCCCAGAATAAGGTTTGAATAAATGTCCAGGCACCATATGGTCCAGTTGGCATTAAAAAACAAAAGATCCTCGTAAGGAACAACGGCAGAGAGGCTGTAGCTGATAAGTCTTTGGAGGACAGATGAGGATGTCTGAGCAGTGCTAAGAAGTCACCCAGTCTTGAAGGGAAGTGATATGGCAGAGAATGGGGAAGAGAATGCCCACTGTTCCCCTGGGAAAATCATTGGGAAGGGGGGTGCTGGTCCTGGCAGATGATGGGAAAGAGGATATGCACTCCTAGCCCAAGGACTCATACAATGTTGGGAATGTGCTTTTATTACTTTATGTGTTGTGAGTTTTGACAACACTTTAGAAAACAGTCCACATTAAAAATCTGAATCTCCCAGCTCCCCATAGGAAACTGGAAATGAAGGTCAGGGGTCTGTCTGCACGTGGTCACCATCAGTTGAACCTGAGCCCGGGGCTGAGTCCTTTAATCCCAGACACCCACCGTCCTGTTGCTTGATCTCCTCCAATGGTGCCTCACTCCACCTGATGCTGTTGCTCCTGTCTCAGGAGAAATTACACACTGGATGGAGTTAGCGCCCCTTCCAAACTCCCAGCATGTCAGTGGCATTCTGTGTCACTTTGTGAGAACTGATGACAGGTCACAACGCACACCTCAGAATCCCCCACTAGCTTCTCTGACTAGCTGCTGTCCAAAGTGTCCCCCCCCATCATAGCCCTTCCCATAGCTCTTTGCTGGGAGGTTCTTTGGCTGATAGTGGGAAGTCTTGGTCCCCACTACCTAGGGCACAGTAAGTACCCAACCAGCCGGAGGAACCTGGCCTGGATCCAGTATAATAGCTGGATCCTCTTTACTTACAATGTTCTGTGCACTTGTACCAATATTTATAAATGGGATTTCACATTAAAACTCTCAGAAGAAGCTAGAGGTGGTCACATGAAGTTCAGGCACCTTCTCATTCAGACTTTCAGCAGAAGAGACCATGAGCAAGGGGCTCTGAAATGGAAACTTCTAGAATCACAGAATAATGAAAATAATCCATTCCATTTCTAACCATAGTGAGTGAGCTGGTATTACTCATATAGAAGACAAAAAACATCTCCAGGGAACCCAGAACTACAGCTTTTCAAGTTCCGGGGAGGGCTATCATAATGAAGAGGGATTAAGTCAATGTTGTGTGTTAATTCTTAGGTAATACTCAGGCCAGGACAGCACCTAGTGAGGAAGCAGGTGACAGAGACAGCTGCTTGGAACTGGGGAGATCTGGTCATAGCAGTGAGTCCCCAAGCTGAGGAACCCAAGGGGCCATCAAAGATCCCATTCTTAGCCTTCAAGTATGGGATTCCAGATGTGTTTCACGTGAACACAGACACTGAAACTTTTGCAGGGAACTTACAACACAGACTGGAAAGGATTTAGACTCTTAAAAAGGGATTGTATTTAAATCTAAGCATTCAGTAACAGGCGGCCCATTGTAAAGGTAGCTGGGATTTGTTATAATCCTGTCAACCACGCTAGTGCAGAGATGACTGGGATGAAGGGAGAGGTTGGTGTTCACAGACTCCTAGAAAGAGGACTCAGGCCAGCCATGCAGGCCACAGGGGAAGTACCTGGGCGGGGCCTGAGACTGAGCGAGCTTTTATTGTGTCTTTCTAGGGAGGACAGGCAAAGCAGGGAAGGGGGTTTGGGATTGGCTGATATGCATAATTTTTGCAGGCTTTCGGAGGGAGGACTGCCCTTGGTTGCCTGGTACCTGACTCAGTGGTGTTTGGGGGCAGCTAGAGCATGTTCTGGAGACAACTGCAGAGGTCGCCGGAGCTTCGGCTCTGGATTGGTTGTTTTGTATGTGAAGGCATGCTCCGAGGAGCCTGCTGACTCCGGAATAGCATTCCCTGGGGGATGGGCAAGACCCTGAGGGCTGAAGAGGTGACTTTTCCAAGTGCCCCAGGAGGAAAGTGATGGACTGCTGACTGTTTCCTTCTAGTCCTAGGGGGTCCATCAGTGGAACTAGGAATGACCTAAGAGTCCAACGTGACCCTCTCTTTCTTTGAAAAGAGGGGACCAGAACCCAAAGAATTGAGCTATCTCCATCAAAAGCACGGGCTTAATTGAAAAGCAGCATGTAGAGCTCAGTGGTTTCCGCACGTTCCCTGAGGTTAGAAGGAACCTAAGGGGAAGACGGTGTCTCAGCTGTAAGTTACCGTGAACATGCGTTTGCCGCTTCCTGGGACAAGAGGAAGAGGGAGACAAACTGGATGATTTCTGAATCCTGCAATGTTCTGATTTAGTCAGAGCTGGTCCATGTGGGAAATTGTTACCCTGGTTCACAAGGCTAGATAGGTGAGGTAGCATCTGCAAGTCGTAAGCTGCTGGGGGGTGATGAGCTGGCAATGAGCGTGCAGACCTTCTATAGGACTCCCAGGGCTCAATTTTCTCCTCTTCCCTGTCCATCTCTCCCCTCTAGGGATCTTTCTTCCTCCTGAAGACATGCACTGGCCAACCCCCAATGTATACTCGAGATGCATGGTGTCCATTCATGCTGGCTTAATGTGCTGCCTATGTGTAACCTGCGTGTTCCCAGGAGGGTTGTGGGCAGCACAGGGAGCCAGGCAGCCTGTGTTCTGAATTCCTGCTCTCCTCACTTGGCACACAACCAGATGGTGAGACACTTGACAAGTGATGGCAATGTTGACAGCCGAGAATAGAAGCCATGAGTGGGCGGGGAGTCTGCTCAGCTGGTGCTGTGGGAATGAAGGGGGCTGGGGTTGCCACCTCAGTTGAAGGATGCACAGGGGACAAAGTTCAGAGTGGACTTTGCATGGGACAGCAGGGCTGTGTGGACTCAAGACCACAGAGAAGGTCTGGGGTCATGTGACCTTCAAAGTTCATCAAACCCCAAAGTCCTAAATACCCAGAAGGCACATACCTACAAGACAGGTTCATGCCTGGCAAATCTGGGTAGAACCACTGACTCGCCCATTGCTCTTCTACCCTCTGCAAGTGGCTTTCAAATATTTCTTGTTCTCATCATTGATGATGGCAGATTGTGCCCCAACTGATTCCCACAGGCTTCTGAAGTGGCAACGAAATGTGTCTGAGCAGTCCGTGGTCCTGGATATACGAATCCTCTGAGCCTTCACTTTTCACTAGAATGTTCTCTAGAGCCAGAGCCAGAGACCACTGGCTATGCAAGACCAGGGTGAGGCTGTGCCTGGCGTCTCCACGGGGAGAGTCAGTTCCTCGAGGTAGACATAGAAAAGCTCCTAACATATCCTGGGACAGACCTGTCCATTGAAAATGAACCAGGAACAGATGGATGTTTTTATGTTGTTTTTTCAACAAGGTGGATTCTTAGGATTAAAATGATTTTGCAGATGCTTGAAGTCATGAAAGGATGTATGATCATGACAAGGAATGATAGGCTTCTATATTGGGGTATTATAAATAGTAGTTTTCACCACGGTTCTAGGAAAGAAAGCACAAGTCCAAGGTGGATGGGTAAACACACTGCTCAGGGAAGACACAGGATTTGTCCCAAGCGATTTGACTGGCTATTACAGCCTTCCAAAGATTAGCTTATCTCGTCCAGAATGATAGGAATTTTCTCCTCTGAATTCCTCCCTTGCCTGAGCTTGGGGGACCTGTTCCCCTTCACCAGCTTCCACCTCCTGAGGGAGCTTGTTCTGGGGAGGATCGAACAGCGTTGATTTCGTATCTGGGCCAGGTGAGTATCTGCCTCAGGCTGGAAGTGGCCTTTCCCAAGAGGGTAGGTAGTCTACCTTGCACAGGGGTGGGTAAAGATCAGAGAGAGGTGGAATGTTGGAGAAGGTTCTAGAAAGCGTAGCCTGGTTCTGTTTAACTCTGTACCTGTATAGGCAGCTCTTGAGGGATCGCCTGGACCCCATCGGCCAGCAGGGGATTTGTCTGGGAAGAGGGGTCTCCTTGCGAAGCCTGACGCCCTCCTGGTGGCAGAGAGCTGTGTTCTGGAAACCAGCACGGGGTGGTTGAAGATTACTCAGCATCTCTGCCTTCAGTTTCACTTTCGTCTGTAAAACAACGGAAGTGAAAAGTGAGCTGGGATTTCCAGTGGCTCTGGTTCCCACCGTGAAGGGGCTTGCATTGTTTCTCTCCCTTATCAACATCTCCAGATCTCACAGCATCTGTTTCTGGAATCAGATATATAGCCATGTCTTCTCCTCTTGTATCTTTCTCTTTCCTCAATATTTTCCTCTCTCTCCCTCTCTCTCTCTCTCTCTCTCTCTCTCTCTCTCTCTCTCTATATATATATATATATATATATATATATATATATATATATAATCTCCTTCTCACTTTTTCCCCCCCTATTTCCTCATCTCTCTCTCCACAACCAAGGACTCTCTGTCGTCAATGCTTGTAACTCCTGTGGGGCACTTGGATCTAAGAAGGGGTCCTGGAAATGTCCAAGTGTGGGGGGCATATGCGATCTAAGAAGGGGTCCTGGAAATGTCCAAGTGTTTTCACGCCACACAAGGATGCCTTCTGTTGCTTCCAGGACCTGACTATCATCGCCTTAAGCGATTTGAATATCACCCCACAGGTGATGGGCCAACCGTTCCTTTCCTGATGAGAGAGGTCCAGATTGAAGACTTATCTTGCCTGAGTTATCGGAGTATCTTCTGGAATGTCAACTGGGTGTGATTACAAAGAATGTATTCTCTCATTGTGTGTGTGTGTGTGTGTGTGTGTGTTTGTGTGTATACACAAAAGCTTTCAGTCAGAAGGAGAGAAGCAGAATTTGTCCCTTTGGGCTCCTGAGCCCCTGGATAGGATCATGATCCTGCACTTGCTTGGACCCCCCTCCACTTGCTCCCCACCCTCTCCCCCTATCTGTGGAGGTGATCTGCACTAGTCCCCAGGCTTCCTTCTGGGCTCTCTTTCCTTCCCACCTCGAGTCCGCAGTGAGCTGTGGAGAAGTAGGGTGCTGTTGCTTTTTTCTGACTTCCTGTGCTCTTCAGAAACCTCCACAAAAGAGTAGCACTGGAAGAAAGGGACCGTTAAGCCAAACCGGTTGACAGTCAACACAGCTGGAGTCAAGGTTCTTGTAGGTAAACCCCAAGATTCTGGGGAAGCCTTCCACCGCATGGCCGCACGCGGGATGTGAGCGCTTTGGGGTGGGGGTTGGGGGGCTAGAAGTCGGGTACAGCAGCTCACACTTGGGCTGTGTGTCTGAAGAGGCGGCCAAAGCTGTCCTCTAACAGTAGCTATGGTTGAGTCGATCCAACATTAAAAGCACAAACTTGCTTTTCTGTTCCGTATGACTGTCTTCCATGTTTCTGTTTCACTCAGTTTACAATATAGTTTGTCACCTTGGAATTATGCTTGTCAGAACTATGCATAGAATTTTGAATTTTTGTGTTATTTTAGTTGACTATGCTTAAGTAGTCTGCTTACTAATTATAGGACAGTTAAGAGTTAATTTGAAGCAAGATTCCCTGCATAGTTGGATGGAAGCATGTTAGTTTCCTTTTTCTTTCCCTCCCCTCACTTTTTCTTCCCTCCTCTCCTCTCCTTTCCTTTCCTCTTCCTTTCTTGCCTCTTCCCTCCCCTGACCCTCTCCTTACTTCCTTTCTCCCTTCCTTCTTCTCCTCTCTTCCCCTCCTCTTCCCTTTCCTATCTTCTTCTTCCTTTCCTTTCCCTCCCCTTCTGTCTCCTCCCCTCTCCTCTCCTCCTTTTCTATTTTCCAGCAAATTGTTGAGCTCTCTGCCCCCAAACTCCCATTCTCTGGAAGTTTTTACTTCCATGGTGGGCTTCCTATTTAAGTGGTGATCCCTGGGGGACTTCATAGGTCATTCCTCTCCCTGCCCATCCACTGCTACCTGGCTTCAGGTTCATGGGCCTGACTGTGGGTCCGTGTGACCATTTTCTTCCATAGCTCCCTAAAAATAAAACAAACAAACAAACAAACAAACAATATTGGTGACTTTGCTGCCTTTCATGCAGCAGGCTTGGGAGATTCCAGTTGGGTTTTTCCCCTTGTCTTTTAGTTTCCAACCAGGGAGTACAATCCTGCTGTAGTTGGTCACTGAGCTGGGAAAAAAGTTTTGTGTTGAGGTGAAGTGGATAGGAGTTAGAAGACCAAATTTCCCCTGAAAATTTCTGTGCTCTGAATAATCGAAACCACCTGTTTCTTCTCTCTTTTTTTTTTTTTTCTCTTTCCCAATAGAGGTCTTGGGTAATAACAAGATATTAAAATAGAAAGCACTAGATTCTTCTTGTGATGAAGCCCCGAGCCACCTAGGAAGGCCTGCATTTAAAAATTATAAGCTGCTGGCATCTCTGGCAAGCAAGCCATGGGGAGAGGAGGGCTTAGTGAGCACCACCCTGAAAAGGGGAGGACTTGGGTAGCATCATCCTGGCAAAAGGAGACCGTGGCCTGGAAACGGGATCTCAGCTTCTGTTGACTGCTTGTACCACTTATCTTTCTGAAACTCAGCTCTCTCCAGGGAGACAAGAGTCATGCTTTTGGCTCCCCTGGCAGAGAGAGAGCCATCCCTGGCAGACATGAGCATCACCCAGAATACCAGGGCTGAGAGGCAGGGATATGCCATGAGACCCAATGCTTCTGTGATACAGAGAGAATCAGCCCTAGAGATCACAGGGGCTGTGGTTAGCCAGCTGGTGTTGTCCTGTGTGGTGTACCTGATAGTTGAGGGTGGGACACAATTTCTCTCCCTGCCCTTCACACAAATGTAGAGAGATGGGTGTGTTCATTAGCTTAGGGGTAAGAGAGCACATTGGACTGTATAAGTATACTCAGTTTAAATTGAAAGCCAAGTCAAAGCAGTATGTGGTCGCACACCTTGCAGTTCTAGCTGCTTGGGGGAGGTGGAGGCAGGAAATTCACTTGAACCCAGGAGTCTGAGGTCTGCTTGGACTCCATCTCAGAAAAAAAAAAAGAAGTTTTTTTTTTTTTTAAATACAATTACTGGATATTACTGAGAAATGCAGATGGCTGACTATATGTCTGAAGGTTTCCTTAAGGAATGTGGGGAAATATGTTCCTTACCCTAGCAACACATGTACAATACAGGCAGGATGAAAGACCAGGGCCCAGGCACTAGTCAAGGTATGTTACTGGTCTAATGGGCCACATTCCCATAGGTAGAATCCAGAGTCCCAGAGGACAGTGCCCTGGGTGTGTCTTAAGGCAGACCAGACTCTGGCTTACTGCCATTGCTGGAGATCATGGTGGCCAAGAGACCCCGGCCAATCCCATTCAAATCATGGGCTTCTCTGCAGCTACTCAGAGACCTTTGGGAAGTGGCCTGCCTATCCTGTGGTTCCATGCACAAGACAGAGGGCTACAGTACTTACTTTGGGATCATAATTAGAACAGAATGGGGTGAAGTGCTGGGGACGTTCTGCACATTATGTCTCATAGCAGGGGCTGATGAGGGGTGAGTGAGCGCTCAGCTCTCAGGCCTACAGAGGAAACAGAGGCCACAGTGTTTAAAGAAGTCTGGCCAGAGGCTGGGCTCCCAAACCCACAGCCCCAGGTTTCTCTTGCCACATCTGTTGTTTGCTTCCCTACACCAGCCCAATTCTAACTCAGGACAGGATCCTGAAATCTAAACCGTAGAGCCTTCTTTGCCATCTAGTGTGCCTTTGTGGTAAGAAGTCTAACCACTCTCTGTAGGCTGCATGGAGAATACAGGAAGTCAGACTGTAAGAAAAAAGGAACGAGGGGCAGATGTATGGTTTTATCCTCGTGGGACAGACGGAACACATTTTTAAATATATTTAACCAATATAGCAGAATTAGGCTCTTGTAACTGCATGGGATTCCAAATGTGGCCGTGTTTTAATGTAGTTACTTACAATCAGTATGTAAATTCCATCCTGTCACTTAACATTTTTATAGAAGTCTCCTCATGTTCTACTACTCATATTTTATCTAAGCTCATCATTAGCAAGTGATACAAGTGCGAACATCCTTATGAAAATGATCCATACCCCTCCACCTCTTTAGAAATGAGGGGTACATATCTCCCCAAGCCAGCAGACCAGGTTACACTGTGTGAGCTATTTCATATTTGAACGGTTTGCCCCACAGAATGCCAATTCCGAGTGAGCTGGCAAATGTAGCAAGATTGTATTACGTTTCTGTAGGCCCGTGTTGGCTCGCTTGATGAGTTTGTAGCTGGTTCCTCAAAGTTGTCTACATTAGCATTTTGTAACTGGGGAGGATGTCTGTCTATTTTTAACCTCTCCCTGAGTCTTGTCACACACAGGTGGCACCCTCCTTGCTTGATGGAGCATCCAAATTGTCGTTTCATTTGACTCTCAATCGGAGTCCAAGCTGGTCGCCGCAGTGTACAGATGGGGCTGTGGTGTTGTTGCCTGGTTCTGATATCTGTTTACAGAAAGCAGAGTTTTTGTGTCTACTTGCATTTGTAGACTGGCAGATTGGATCTTGGCAGGTAGGAAAGCTCATTCCAGGGGAGTAGTTTTTTATTATTTTTTAAGTTGGTAATGGAGAGGAAGGGAGAGGAAAGTGCTCTTTGTTTATACTTCCCAGTCTTTTGTAAGTACTTATCTCTCTTTGTATTACTATTTTTATTGTTTATTAAGGGTCTCACATAAGACGCCTCAAATAACATTCCACCTGTGTATATCATGCTTAAGCCAAGTGCTCTGTTGAAAGTCTGCGTTCCTTTTGGGACTGCAGGACTAGAAGCAGAGGAACTTACAGGGAGGAGGGCCATGTCAGAACATTAGTGTGCCCTTGAGCTCTCCATTGGCTCAGACCTGCTCAGAGTAGCGAGATTCAAGTGGGGTATAAGCTGCGCACTGGCTGCGTTTGTTAAGAAGGGAGATCTGAGTTCTGGTCCAATCTTTACCTCTTGAGAAAAGGGGGGCCTGGGTCAGCTGGCCCAACCGCTTTTCTTATCTTCTGCTTGGGAGATGTAAAGAAAGTACTGAGATTATAGGCGTAGTAAGTGTGTAGAATCCAGAGGGTTCCATCAAAGGATTTACTCATTAAAGATTGAGACGCTTAGGGAAAAAGTATCTGCTTTCAACATGTACAGACTCTTGGTCATTATTTCCTGAAAAACAGAAAACATAAATATTTCCATACCATTTACATATAATAGTATTAGATGATATTGAATATAAGCCACCTAAAGAATGATTTAAAGTAGACAGGATGATGGGTGTAGGTTAGATATAGGCACTGTGTCATTTCATATGAGAGTTGAAGAGCCTTGTTTTTTTTAAATTTTTTTATTGTTTATTATTTATTCAATTATGTATGTATGTGTGTGCGCATGTGTGTATGTATGTATGTGTGTGTGTAGAACCACGGACGAATGAATTCGGGAACCACCATGGACCGCCCCCACCTCCTCCTTGTTTACTCTGCCTCGTGATTCACAGACTCCGTCCTACCAGGACCAGAAACGCAGGCCGCCCTCGCTTCCGCCTGGCGTCTATACGTGGGGTCTAGGATCCAAACTCAGGACCTTTTGCCTGCAAGGCAGAGGCTTAACCCCTGAGCCACCTCTCCAGCCCCTTGTTTTTTTAACTTTATTTATTTTTCGTGTGTGTGTGTGTGTGTGTGTGTGTGTGTGTGTGTGTGTGTGTATCAGAAGGTACTGTGTGTTCTTCTGGAGGACCAAGAGTGACTTCCAGAATCATTCTGGATTGCTGCTACCTCCTTTTTGTTTCACTGTGGGATTTCCCAGGCTCTGCATACCAGGGCCAGAAGTGCAGGACACCTGGCATTTTTTTTTTTTACCTGGGACCTGTATCTGAATTCAGGACCTTCTACCTGTGAGACAGAGTCTTAACTCCTGAGCCATCTCTCCAATTCTATCCTTGGGTTTTGACATCTGTATAGTTCTAGAATCAATCCCCTGTAGACACTGAAAGATGCTTGCATGCAAACGTAGGTCTCTTTCTTGCCTTCCTTCGGTCACGTTGTGTTAAGCCTTGACTTGGATGAAGGAATCAGATCCATCTTCATAGGTAGCATCACAGTCACGTGAAACCAGGAATTGCCTTCCCGAGTTTCACTTCCATTTGGTCTCTGGGGTCTGCACCCTGGTGCCCTGTGTTGCAAGTCCCCACACTTCTTGGTTGGTTCCAAGTCTCATGACTTAGAAGGCAGATTCTTAAGCCTCAGTGCCCTTGGGCACAGTGCCGAGCTACGGCCACATATGAAGAAACCCCAGGAAAAGATTTTTAGGGCTTTTCTATAAATCCCAGCCAACTCCACATTCATTTCTTTTGGCAACCGCATCATGGTGAGTAATGGTAGGTTTATAGATTAGCTCTAACCTGAGTTTTTAATCCGTGGTGCCACTCACTAGACCACATCTTCCTTAACCCACATCAGGAAAGGCTTTTTGTTTATTTACTTAGTGTTAGGATCTTGCCAGGTGGTCCAGACTGGTCTCAACTTTGCAAATCTTTTACTTCTGCTTTTGGAATGCTGGCATTACAATTGTGTACCACTACATCTGGCTTAAATTTTTTTTAAAACTATGACAACATGTTGATATCATTTCACAAATTTGGGGGGGGGATCAAACTTGGCATATCTTGTCAGCCTGTGGATTATGAGAATGTGTGTGTGTGTTCATGTGTGCATGCACATGCACACATAAGCATAGGGGAAGAGAAGAATGAAAGGGGAAGGGAAAGACAGAAGGAAAAAACCAAACCATCCCCCAGTCATTCATGAACTGGCAAATAAAGAATGAAAATTACTTCTCATTGGTCCTGGAGAGATGACTAAGTGTTTAAAACTGTTGCCTCATGAGCAAAAGGACCTGAGTTCAAATCCCCAGATCCCATGTAAACTATGTTGGGCAAATATGGTGGTAGCCTCTCCTCCTGACTCTGGAAGGCAAAGTCTGGGAAGCCTCAGACCAAAGCAGTAAAGTGGAAGAGCAATCCAGGATGATTCCGATGTCACTCTTGTACCTCCAAAAGCACACACACTGAAGCTCACTCCTTTGCACATGCCTGCACATATATGTGCACCCACCCACATGCAAAACACACACATTCACATAAAATATTATTGTTAGTATTACTTCGGTATTTTCTGTATGGAGTGTATATATGTTTATGTGTGTGCATACACACATGTGCATGTGTGCTTGTGTGTGTGGAGGCCAGAGGTCTATGTCTGTCTTCCTCAGGTGCTGGCCATCTTATTTTTGGGACAGGATCTCTCACCAAGTTCACTGATTGGCTAAACCAGCTGCCCAATGATCTCCAAGGACTCCATCTGGCTCTTCTCCCCCGCAGCAGCACTTGGTTATTGCATGCTGCAACACCTGTGTGGCTCCTTGTGTGGGTTCTGAAGATTTGAATTCAGACCTTAACGCTTGCAAGGGAAGTATTTCACTGACTGAACCTCTGTCTCCCTGGCCTATTTGCCTATTTGAGACAGATTCTCACTCTGGAGCCCAGGCTAGAACTCACTCTCCTCCTGCCTCTGTCTTCTGAGTGCTGGAATGGAGGCACGTACTACCACGCCTGGATTTGGAATGGTGGAAGATCAGGGATCCCAGAGTTAAATAAGAGGAAGAGGATCTGGTTATCTATGGCAACCAACCCTTGAGCTAACGGGAAGAACAGAAGTTCGCTTAACAAGAAAGGCTGGGTGCCTGCTCTCCCTAGGGCCAGCCCTAGGACTCCAGGCAGGCAGGTGCTAGCAAGGAGAAGCCCCCATAGGTAATGCGTGCGGGGGTGAGGAACTGAAAGTGTGGCCAAGTCTCAACAAAAGCTTTTTGAATGGCACTGAATTACAGCTGCAGTAACCACAGCCTTTCTGCTCACTCCTTCTCGAGGTAATGGGAAGATACCTGGAGAGAAGGGATGGGATTAAATGCACAACCAACTGGTGGTCCTATGGTAGCAGAATGCCGACCCCGAGGGGTCCTGGGGCTGAAAAGGTTGGGCAGGGCATGCAGCAGTGGAGTTAGTGGGCCCAACCGTGCTCAGAAACCCAGAAAGGCTCCCCAGACGACAAGGTCGCTGGTAATCACTGAAGTGGCTGCAGGGCAGGCCTGTGCCATAGGATGTGGAAACCGTCGGGGGAAGTGAGTCAGAGGCCTCGTGGAAACAGAGCGTGTCTCTTGACATCGTGACTTCTGCTAGACACAGCGCTTGGTGCTTGGAGTTGTCTCCTTATGGGGGGCTTCCTTCCATGAACAGGATTCTGTGTGTTCTTAGGACCTGCAGGACAACCTGGGGTGGGGTGGGGGGCAGAGCTGGAATGGAATAAACTTCCCTGGGTGGCTGAAAGAGGAAAGTGGTCTTGGTATGAAGAGACCCTCAGACAGCAGGTACAGAGGAGACTGCCGCAGCCACCGGACCCTGCACTTACAGGCCAAAGTGGGTTTTTAAAAGCCTCACTATGAGGTTGCAGTTCTTTCTTTGACTAATGTGCAAGCATTGAAAAAAAAAAAATGTATGCGCTAAGAACGTTACAGAGGTTACCTTTGACCTTTCAGAAAAATTCTACAGATAGATAATAGTAGCCTCATGTCCCAAGGGGGGAAACAGAGGTTTAGACAGGTCACCTGGGTCGAGCTGTGCGGTGATAACCTGCAGGCACCTTCCTGCCAAAGATCACTGTCACTATTCATGAATGAATGAGCACTGTAAGTATTAGGGGGATGTGATGTGAGAATAAATTGTCCTTCAAATTAAATGTGGGGTTCACTTCTATAACCCTGTGCTGAGATTACAGTAAACTGAGGCTCAAGTTCAAGGTCAGAATGGGGCATACAGTGATCTCCAGGCCCTGTCTCAAAGTAACGATGAAAGTCACAGTGATGCACAGGTGCCATCCTGGGAGGTAGAGGCAGGAGGAGCAGGAGTTAAAGGCCAAGGTCTAAAGAGATGTCTCAGTGGGTAAGGGCACAGGCTGCGTGTGCATGGGGACCTATATTCAAACCCTCGGCTCCTATGGGAAAACACTGGACATGTTGTATGTGTCTGTGATTCTGGTGTTAGGGAAAGGAGACGGCTGGATACCAAGAGCTCACTGGCTGCTCAGCCAGCATAAAGTGAGCTTGTGGTTCAGTGAAAGCGCCTCTCTCGAGGCATTAAGGCAGAGTAGCTACATAACCAATTCAAAACTCAAGGCCAGCCTGAGCTGCAGGAGACTGTCTCAAAAAACAAAAACAAAAACAAATTTGAAATGCATTGAGCTTCAGGATGGATTCTCTGCAGTGCCTTTATTTACCCATTTCATGCTGGACACATGGAAACATTGATTCACCAACTGCCACTTGGGAACTCTGATCCGTCTATCCCAGGTCACCAGGTATCAGAGTGGGTCGGGGTGGAGCTCTGACATGAGCTTCTCCCCATGGTGCTGCACCCTCCTGCCAGCTTTGGTAACTGGGGTTAGAGAGCAGGACGGCTGGCATGAGGCCCGGACGAAGGCTCATGCGCTTGACTCACTCAAACCTGGGTTTCAAACCCATGTCCTGGGGGCTGCCGGGCCCCATCGCTGGGATTACTCACCATGGACTCTTAACTCCAAGCCTCCGCCACTTGCCAGCTCTGCGTTCAGGACAAGCTGATCTGTGTAAGTCTCAATTTCCTCTCCTAGAACACGAGGCTAACATTGCCATCTGTGGAGTGTTTCTGGGAAGTTGGATTGTTATGTAAACTCTTGGCACATAGTATGTGTTCCATAAGAGATAGCATTGTGTTATAATGTCCACCAGGGACAGAGCTGTCCTTTCCTGCGCTACCATTCCTAGGAGCACAGCATCCTCCCCAGGATGAGAACACAGCCCTCCACCCCCCTGTACTGTGACAGCCTAGGCCTCCATCCCAGCCCCCTCAGGCAGGTAAATGTCTTGTCATTCTAGAAGAACATAATTGATGTTCTTTCTGAAGATTCTCAGGGACTCAAAGGTTGAGCAGCAGGTTGGGGTCAAGAAGTTCTCATAACCAATCAAAACGTTTCCTGTTTTAATTTGGGCTGGTTTCCTTGTGTTTGTTATTCTTTGCCCCGTGGCTTGGGCAGACCTGGAAACTGAGAGAGGTACGCTGGAATCTAGGATGGCTCAGGGCCAGGGGTCTTACAGGACATGCACATGCCTTGGACACAACTAGGGGCAGGGGCAGACGGGGACACAGCAGAGGAGGGACCCCTCCCCTCCCAGGGCTGGGAGAGCCAGGAAGGAGGTCTGGAGAAAGGGGCAGGACTTCCAGCTCATGTGCTGAGCTCAGAGGACTTTTTGATACTGAAAAGCAGAGATGGATTAAAGCTGCTGATGAGAGATTCTAACGTTAAAATACCACGGGGAGGGGCAGGTGAGTTCTGTGGTCAGAAGCGGCAGGTGGCAGCTCAGAGCTCGACTCTCATCCGAACTTACAATCTAGTGATGCACCGAAATCAACCTTTCTGGAGATATTTGCACCATGGAAATAGGCGATGGCTGAAAATCAGATCCGCCCCCCACCACCACCGCCACGACTGACAGCCCCCAGCAAAAAAAAGAATAAAATGCGGAAATACAGTCACACAAGATTTTGGAAAACAGACCCATGCTAACTAACAGTCCTTCAATCCTGATTTAGGGCTTGTAGTGAACTTCCATCTATGCCTCTGATGTCACCTTCCCAAACCTAGAAGGAAAGAGGGGCACTGTCCTCATTTCATAGGTGGGGGCTCTGCGCCTGGGAGAAGTCAGCTGTGTGTACAAGATCTCAAAGAGAGTTTAAAAAGAGAGAGTTTGTACCGGAACACAAGGCAGAGTGAGCGGGAGAGAAGACTGGTGGGAGGTGAGGAGCGGTTCCCCCAAGACTGCGAGGATGGGCTTCCTGCACAGCCCCTTCCAGTTGTTAGTAGGGTGCCCTCAGCAGACAGATACCTGCGATGAACTCCCAAAGTCTCCAAGCAGAGTAACTGGATGGGGTTGTGCTGGGACGTCTCAGCAGTTAGGAGAGGTGAGAGGACAGGCTTTGTTTCTCGGGTGCTGCTCATGTTGGGGTGTGCGTGTGTGTGTATGGGTGTGTGTGCATGCGTTTGTGTATGTGTGTGCACGCACGTGTGTATATGTGTGCATGTGAGTGTATGCGTGCATGTGTGTTGCGTGTGCGTTTGGGTTTGTGTGTGCGTGTGTGCACATACGCACATGTGGAGAGAGGCCAGAGGGCAGCCTCAGGTGTTGTCCACTGTGGAATGTGGATGTGGATGGTCTCAGTCTTTCACTGGCTTAGAGCTCACTGGTTAGTTTAGACCATACCCAGCTGTTGGATGTGGGTTCTGGGAATTGAACTCAGACTCCCATGTTTGAACAGCGAGCATTTTACCACCTGAGCCATCTTCTTACCCCTGGGCACTTCTTTCTTCCAAGGCAGCTGGACAAGTGGCAAACATTTTAGACAACTTGTTTGGAATCCAAGCATGTGTGAATGTATATGTTGTTGTTATTGTTGAGGATCAAGCTCAGGGCATTAAGCCATGCAAGCAAGCGAAGCGCTCCTCCACACAGCCTGATTGAGTACCTTCCATCCTCACGTTTACTTTTTTAACAGGTGTATATCCTTGACCAATGACTTCAGCCTTAGCTATGCTTTCCCAGATGCAAAATGGGCTTCCTCATTTCTGCACCTCCCAGGATTATTAGGCAAAGCATTCATGCTTTTGTCTAAAATCTTTTTCAGCTATAATCATTTTTAGAATCTGGAGACACACTGGCAGTAACATTGCAAATGTGTTTTCCCAAGAGCTAAAAGCAGAGCCGAGGGCCTCGCATTGGGCTGAAGGCAAAGGCGGATTCCGGGACCAAAATGACTTCATGGAAATAATTCTGAGTTCTGAGTGTGGTGTGACCGCGCAGTCAGGAAAAGCTGATCCAGACAAGAAACCAGCATCCTCCAGGCACGTAGGTGACACCTGACTGTGGGACTCTGAGCCCTGCATTCGGTCAGATGGAGACTATTAATATTTGGTAGCAGCCAGGGCGGGGCTGGTTCCTGGCTGGGCTGAACACTGCTTCATCGGGCGGGGAAACAGGCTTAGTATTGAGCGAGTTGTGGCTCTCTGTTGTTATGTTTTTTATAACAGTTTTGGGTTCATAGCAAAGTGTGTGTGGGGCAGGGGGAGAGTTTGCAAGTGCCTTGGCCTCATCTACCATGCATCCGGCGCATCATATGCATGTGCTGTGCAACTTCCCTGATAGCAACATCTTTTGCCAAAATGGAGCATTTGTCAGAGCTAGTGACTGCCAGTGTTGCTCTGTCTGCAGGATAACATTAGGGTGCATTCTTGATGTTCTGTCTTCAGTCAGTTTGGACATTGGCACAAACACCTGGGTTTACCTACAGTTACAGTGTCACCGTGAATAGTTCACTGCCCCAAGCATTCTCTGCACTTTGTCTGGCCATTTCTTTCTTTTTTTTTTTTTTCTGTTATGCTTTTTTTTTTTTTAACATTTTTTATTACCTCCGCTCATACAAACTTAATAGGTACACCTGTTCCCTCCCTCCCTCCTCCTCCCCTAACCCTTCTGCTCTGGGTGGGTTTGGTACTAGGAGCCACCTATTAGGGAGTACATACGTGTCTGGCCATTTCTATCCCGGATCCCTGGCAGCCACTGGTCTTAATGCTCCATGCTTTTGCTTTCTCTGGAATGTCACATAATTGCAATCACACAATAGAGGCCCACAGTTGGAATCACACAGTAGGTGGCCTCTTCAGTTTATGAATATGTATTTAAGGTTCTTCCACAAGCTTCATGCTTGACACTTCTTGAGAGTTGAATAATACCATTTCCCTGCATGGACATACCACAGTTTGGGCATCCCCTCGCCTCCCAAAGGACATCTTGGCTGCTGCTACCCTTGGGCACTTATGGATAAAGCTGGTGTGCACATCCATGGGCAGGTTTTGTTGTAGGCATATGTTTCCCATTTCTTTGGGTAAATACCAAGGAGCATGATTCTCTGATGATATGGTATGGGAGTTTTTAGTTCTGTAAGAACTCATGCGCTGTCTTTCAAACACAGCTGCATGCACTCTGGATTCCCAGCAGCAGCGAGCGAATGCGCGAGCAAGCGAGTGCTCCCTGGGCTCTGCTTTCATGTTTCTTTTCTCTTTTCAGTTCCTTGATTGAAAGCATGAGAGTGTGTGTGTATATAGATGTGCACATGTGTTCATGCATGTGCGTACCTGTGCGCACGTGTACATGTGTGGCTGTGTGCATGGATATGTGCATGCGTGTTCGTGTGCACCTGTGTCATGTGTACACATGGGAGGAGGCATGTGTGGATACACATGTACATGTGGAACATCACCTTTTCTTATGCTGTTGGCTGCAGCAGCTCGGCTCTGAGCCCTAAAGTCTCATGCCTAAGTCCTTGCTGCTTTGCCACAGCTCCACCTAGACACAGATTTCTATCTTCTCTGTGCTACCTGAGATGAGACTCCACACCTCCCCTCCCTTTCACGCTCCTCCTCCCTCTCTCTTCCTTCTCCTCTTCTGTCCTCTTCATCCCATAACATTCATGATATGTGAACGCAGAGCTTCCCCAACTCTCACCAGCCACATCTCTTGACTTTTACTGATATATTAATCCTACTTCAATATTCTCTCTTGCACTCTGCCAGGATATCCGATGTGCGTGGATATGTGCATGGATGAGAATGCTGCCTCTGGTGAGAGGTCATGCTAGGGACTCCTAAAGCCGCAGGGACATCCTGTCTCCCTCTGTGTGATGCTCAGGAGCCCTCTGGAGTGCCCTGTGATGTGGGTGCACTGCCTCTCTTTCCAGCTGTGGGTCTAGTTCCCTCCAGCACGATGCAGCAGGTTTCCTGGTGGTCTCATGAGGGCTTGTGGCCTTCATCATTCCAATCCTAGGACTTTGTCTTGATTGGGTCGTGCTGTTATGACGAGAGTGGCTTCCATTTATTTCTCACATTCTGGGCTAAAAGGCAACAGGTGCCCGCCCACATGGTCTGGGTCTGGTGAAGGCCCCTTCCTAGCTGGTCACTAACCTTGTTTGTGGCAGAGCAAGGGCGATGGAACTCTCTCAGGTCTCACCAGTGCTCCACCCCATGATGTAACCACCAGGACACTCCCCCACTTGGGGCTTAGGATTGGAGCCTAAGACTATTAGAGGACACAGACATTCTATCCATTGTAGACAAGGTCTACTCCTGGGGACACACATCATGTGCCAATCTACTCATGCCCTCTGACCCTGTCTCAGAAATCTTCCATGTGTACACATGACCTCATGCCCAGGGCTATGGGACCAGTAAACCCAGCCAACCTAAAGAGGGGAAAGCTATACGTGTGACACTCACTGAGTTATATGCAGTCATGTCTCTGTATTCCTAACCACCATGCCTGCTCTCTGAGGCTGAGGCCTCCTCTCTCCTCTGCACATCCTCCAGCAGCCACTGGAATCCCTTGGGGGAGGTGGATCTCACCTCATCTGTCTACTCCCTCTGCTCCCAACTGCCAGCTCACCATCTTAGTGCCCATAAATGCCAGAGCCCAAGCACCACAGGTGAAATATAATAAATCCCCACATCCTGCCTCCTTCACTGGGATGGACTCTGTTGTGGCTCCTAGAGTTTCCAGCAGGATTAAACTGGCCAAGTAATACTCAAATATATAGCTCTGGCCCTTCAAACTACCTCCCCTGGATGTAGGTCAAAGGGGAAATGGCCTCTCTTCTCCACTGCATAGCAAAGCCTGGGGGGGAGAGTATGTTCACAGGTGCTTGTTGAAAACAGTACAGATTCCATTTCAAGATGCACAGATGGATCTAGCTAGGTGTAGAGTGTACATACGCTTCTGAGAAGCATGTACACTCCTCCGCGTTGTCAATCGTATCCCAGGCTTTGGCTGCCCTCGTGGGTTCTGAGCCTGGCGCTTCCGCTTGCCAGCCTGTCTCTGTTCCTGTTCACATCCTGACCACATCGCCTTTGCATCTTCAAAATACACATTTGTTTTTTTGGGGGGGGGGCGGAGTCTGTGTAATACATGTTCACGCACTCTTGTGGGCACTTATGCGTGTATGCACATGGAAGCCAGAGGTTGAACTCAGATGGCTCCTCCATTGCTGTCCACCTTGTTTTCAGACACAGTCTTTCATTGGACACTGACAGGTTAGTGAGCTCCAGAGATCCACTGTCTCTGCTACAACCCCACCCCCCCCCATCGCCATCCTAGGGCTGGGCTTACAGGCGTACAGTGTTGTGCACAGTTTTTACATGGGTGTCAGGGGTCCAAACTCAGGTCTTCGGGCTTGTGCAAAAAGTACTTTACTGACACCCATCTCCCCAGCCCCTGCATTCTCTACATTTTTTTAGAATGGCCAACGACTGCCTGACTCTTGGTACCTGGCATAGAGTACCCATAAGCATATTTGACTCCATATTTGCATTTTAACATTGCTGACTCCATTATGTTGCTCTTGCCTCCTAGTTTAGGTCTTTTGTCCTAAAAATCACAGTTGTTTTGCGAGAAGGGGGATCTTTGGTCTGTAAGAATACATTTCAAGACCAGAGACTAACTCATTCTAAAAAAGGTTGAATGGTTTGAGAGACAATACTCTGTCATCAGGATAGCCTAGAATTCTCTATATAGCTGTAAATGTACTCTTAACTATTGCTGTGAGAGCACACCCAAAGTCAAACTACTTAAGGGAGAAAGAGAGATTTATTTAACTTACAGTTTCAGAGGGGATACATGGTGGAGACAGCATGGCTGGCTGGCCAAAGCTGAAGACAGGCTATGTCACACCCATCTGAGAGGCTAAGAGCTACAAGACTGGAGAGTCTCTTCTTCTGTTTCTGTTCTGTGGTTCCTTATATCTGGTCCGATACTGTGAGGTTCCAGTGAGATCTAGGAAGTTCTGATCAGATCCAGGGCTGATCTTTGTATTATCCAGATAATCTCTTCAGGTGGTCTCAGCTGATCTTACTTAATGCCAGGTATATCAAGTTGACACTCAGGATTAACTATCACAATAGCTCACACTGGCTTCAAATTCATGACAGTCCTCCTGTCTCACCCCTTCCCAAAGTTCTGAGATTATAGGTGTGAGTCATCATGCATGACTAGGATTAATTCTAGAAAGGTTCTGGCAAATGTAGAAACATAACTAATGCCCAAGAACCAGGTAGAACACAGTGTATGTGGGTGACTTCAGCGTGAGTCTCACTTGGCATTGCCAGTCCAGAGCTACTGCTTTCCTTCCTTCTTTTGTACTTTCCAGCTTTAGATTGGCAGGCATTCCCATTGGAAGGGGGTGAGGGGGGTGCCAGGGATGAGAACCAGCATTGCTGAGAATCAGGGTAGAGTGCACACCCCAGGAATTCTTGCCGTCTCCCTCTGTGCCAAGCCTTTGCAATGTGTCTAATTCCAATTTCAGTCCAAGGGCTGTTGTCAGCCCCATCTCACCCTGCATGGAGACCTTCCATGCTGGACTGTGGGGAACAGAGTGCTGTTTCCCCAGGGGTACCCTGCATGTAATAAAGGGTGCTGTACCTCAGGAGTTCCTGTGGGATCCAGCTCTCCAGCGTGAAATCTCTGGTTGGCAATGAGGCTCGGAGCAGACCAGGCATCAGCCAATGGCTGTGCTCGTTCCCTCCAGAACACCAAATTCTGTTTCTCCTTGACTTGCCCTCATTGTCCCTGTTTCTCTAATTTCCTCCATCTCATACCCTGCTTTCCCTGCTCCGCCGTGTCTTGAAGCCCTCCTGTGGCCGCCTCCTCCCACAGCTGCATTGGCTAAGTATGGGCTCCTGGCCCGGGAACCAGCCCGGGGGAAGAAATGGAGAGAAGATGGGGCTCTCAAAAGAGAGCACTCACATGTTTGGGAGCTCCAAGCCCGGATTCTATCCTGAGTGTCTGGGTAACCTGCTTTGGTGTGAGGGAGCAGGGCGCCCCTACAGGGAGTGCTTGCAGCAGTCTTCCGAGACCACTAGGATGCCACCACTGGTAGGTGCCATCCTAGAGCTTGAAGCTGAGGCTTACAGGGACTCATCCCGGGCTGTCCCTCTGTTGTCTTGGCAGGACTGCGATGTGCCGACCCTAGCTGCTGCCTGAGAGGATGTCCGGGGTGTCTGAGCCCCTGAGTCGAGTAAAGGTGGGCACATTACGCCGGCCTGAGGGCCCCCCAGAGCCCATGGTTGTGGTACCAGTAGACGTGGAGAAGGAAGACGTGCGAATCCTCAAGGTCTGCTTCTATAGCAACAGTTTCAACCCTGGGAAGAACTTCAAGCTGGTCAAATGCACGGTGCAGACAGAGATCCGGGTAAGTGTGGAAACCTATTCTCTCTCTCTCTCTCTCTCTCTCTCTCTCTTTCCTTGAACAGCTGAATAGCCCTCCTTCAGCCTTGCAGCTTCTTCTAGCATCTCTGAGCAGGGAGCAGGTTGGCATCAGGAGAAATGTTTTCAGCTCACGTCACCAAGCTCTTCTAGATGTGCACACTCCACATCTCTAGGGTCTGAAGACAGAAAGTAGAGCCGTCAGTTGAACCCCAGGTTACTGATTGCAGTCATTTCTACTCATTAAGAATGTATGATGCTTGAGGTTCTGCAAAGAGTCTAAAAGCCTTACTCTACCACCAAACTAAAGAGTTTCCATTATGGAGTTAGAATTAGACACAAGATTGAAAAAAAAAAAAAAAGCCAAAGCTCAGGGAACATCACGGAAGAGGGGGGCAGCAAGACTGTAAAAGCCCAAAGGAGAACAGAGGTTCAGTCTGACATTATCTTCTGGATATAGCAGGGCTGTTTATCCATGAATTCACGGGCAGCTATGTGTATTTCCCACAAGACCTGCGTGGGATTTGTCTTATCAACATTCACCACGGAAGGGGAAAGATCTCAGAAGGCTCTACCTCCTTGAGAGACTGATGAAGGTTAATGCTGATTGGGGAGATGGGAAGATGCTTTCCTCTATGGTGTACCCACTAATATGTGATTCATGCTCCAGGAAACACTCGAGCACAGGTCATCAAAGACAACCCCGATACAAGTTGGTGTGCCTCACATGCAAAAATATGTAAAAATGGGAGGGAGAGTGGCAGGTTTGTAATGAAAACAGAAGGGATAGAATTGCGAATTAAGGTATAAAGATATAAATTCACCATATTTCATGTATGAAAGTCTAATAGAATTTTAAAAAAATGAAGGGAAAAAAAGGTCAGGGTTGGGGATATGCCTTAAGGTTAAGAACTTGCTGTATAAGTAAAAAGACCTGAGTTCAGATCCCCAGATCAATGTAAAGTGTCAGGTTGGTGTTGAGACCTGCCTATAAGTCCATCCTTGGAAGGCAGAACTGGAAATCTCCAGTGACTTCTTGCTCTGGATTTGCAGACCCAGTCTCAAAACAGTAAAGTAGAGGCGCAATCAAGGATTATTCCCTGCATTAGCCTCAAGTCTCCACAATCACACATGCATGCCTACCAACATACAAACACATGTGTACACATGCACACACCTCGTCCATACATATTGCGAATCATCAAGACGTGTGCTGGAAACTCACCAGGATGATAATGATCTAGAGCTGCCTGGGGTGATACAAGGTCTTCCAAAAGCAAGCCTTCCACTGACTCCTTCCCATCTGAGAATGTAGAGTCGGAGGGCCCACCATCAGCAAGCATCCAGATTTCATGATTGACATGAAATTATCATTAAAAAATGGAGTGCTTGTCGTGTAAGTATGAAGACATGAGTTCAGATCCCAAGTACCAAGAACCAGAGTAAAAGCCAAATGAGATGTTACATGTCTGTAATCCCAGCACAGGGAGGTACGGGGAGCAACAGAAAGTAGTTCTTGATCGGGTCTGGTAAGCCAGTTAGCTGACAGTGAGTTCCAGGTTCAGGAAGATCCTGCTTCAAACAAAATTTAATGTGGAGAGTG